>CM055127.1:55086458-55501458 GCA_029206835.1 Rana muscosa | reverse complement strand
TATGACAAGTCGCACACGTGTGAATGAAGCCTAAAGTAATGAAAAGAGTATTTGGTATAGCTGTAAATCAGCAAAGAATAGGCTGTCTACCAAAACTGAGCAAGGATACCTCCAAGAGACCTATGACCACTAAAGCAGTTACAGGCCTTAAAGGTGATTGGAGACCCATGCATACAATAAGTATTGCCTGAGTGCTTTGCCAGTTGCTGCTTAAGGCTGGTTTCACACTAGAACATGCAGCAGCTCACAGCAGGAGTCTGGTGCGTCTCCATTCACCGTTTCAGGTCCAATTTCAGCACAATATTTGGGCTGAATTCAGACCCAAAACTGACCAAAAGACGCACAGAGCTCCTGTGCAATTCGCATCAGAGCCACTGCGGCAATGTGTGAACCGGCTCCATAGAGAGCCGGTCACAATCTTCTGCTATGCGAATTGGATGCGGGGAAAGCCACATCCAATTCCAAGTCTGTTAGAAGTTGTTCCATGGTCTGAGAAGACTAAAACACAGTTTGGTGTAGACTACTCACCAGCATAAATGCACCACACCCACTATTAAACATGGTGCTTTCAGAAAAGTGAAGATTTCAGCAGTAGTAAAATATAAGCCCCTTTATTGGATAGCAAAAAGGCAGTACAAAATGTAAAAGCCTTCATATTTCACCACGTTTTGGACTTGTGTCAGTTCCTTGCCAAGTCTCAGCGTGCGAATACTTTTGTGGATGATGATGAGGGGTGTGCATTGCTTTTTGTGAATTAAATGAAGCATGGTAGTGGCAGCATCATGCTACGGGGCTTTTTTTATGCAGCAGGTCCTGTGAGGATAGTATAATTACAGGGAAACCCTGCGATTTGCAATAAAACCTGAAGACAGCTTTGTCTTGTAGAAAGCCAAAGACCACATGTAGAAAGCCAAAACTATAAAGTCCTGGATGGAACAGAGTCCAGATCTGGAGCTAGAATGAAAAAAAGAAAAAAGGCTGTTCACTCAGGAAGCAACCTGACTGGAGCAATATTAGAAGACGGGATAAGCCTAGTACACAAGGGCCAAATGTCAGGCTGCATCAGTCGGTTAACCACTTCAAAACTGGGCATTTTCACCCCCTTCCTGCCCAGGCCAATTTTCAGTGCAGTCGCACTTTGGATGACAATTGCGCTGTCATGCAACACTGTACCCAAAATGTTTATTTCTTGCGCTATAAACAAGAGTGACAAGTTTGAAAAAACACAATACTTTTTGCTATAATAAATATCCCAATTAAAAAAAAAGTTTTCCTCAGTTTAGGCCAATATGTATTCTACATATTTTTGGTAAAAATAACCCAAAAAAAATAAATAATAATAATTTTAAAAAAAATCGCAATAAGCGTATATTTATTGGTTTGCGCAAAAGTTATAGCGTCTACAAAATAGGGGAAAGATTTATGGCATTTTTATTATTTTACTAGGAATGGCGGCGATCTGTGGTTTTTATCGTGACTGACATTGCGGTGGATATATTGGACACTATTTTGGGACCGTTCACATTTATACAGCGATCAGTGCTATAAAAATGCACTTACTGTATAAATGTCACTGGCAGGGAAGGGGTTAACACTAGGGGGCGATTAAGGGATTAACTGTGGTACCTAGGGAGTGATTCTAACTGTAGGGGGAGGGGGCCGATCTGTGTTCCTCTGTACTGGGAACACACGATCGGTCTTCTTTCCGTTAACAGGACGTGGATCTGTGTGTTTACACACACAGATCCATGTCCCTGCTCTGTTCTTGGCAATCGCGGCTGCCCGGCGGACATTGCAGCCGCCGGGCACGAGCATCGGCTTCTGAGTGAGATCCCTCCTGCGGACGCCATATGACTATTGGAGGGAAGGAAGTGGTTAAATAAAAACTGTCCGGCATTCGGCCCATGTGTACTGGAGTCGGTCCGAACAGACAGCTTCTGACGAAGGGGCATGACTGAAAAAGGTCTGCAGATTGGCTCCAGATCAGCACTCTCAGCCAATGGCTGAAAGCACTGACCTTAGTGTTTTGGCGGAGGGAGGCTAAGGAGGAGGGGCGGGGCAGCACCCTGTCAGAACACAATAGAACAGCAGGGGAGATCACTGTACTAACATTGCATAATTTGTACAGAAGCTTCTCCTACGCAGTCTGTTTTTTTTTTTTTTTGTTAAGCCCTGCTGGGTTAAAAAAAAAAAAAAAAGACTAGTGCGTATGAGGCTTTGGGGAGGCAGTGGAGCCCAGCTGTGCAAAGCTGATCAAGAATGCAATTGCTGACAAAACTGCACTCTATTCTGACTGCTAGGGTGTTTATATTGTTAATTTAAATCACTTTGCAGATAGCCTTTATTAACCACTTGCCGCCCGCCATATAGCAGAATGACGGGGGCAAAGTGGTTGTGATATCCTGACTGGACGTCATATGACGTGATCAGGATATCACTGCCGGCGCGCGCCCGTGGGGGCACGCAGCGCGGCGATCGGGGGTGCTGTGTGTCAGTCTGACACACAGTAACTCCGATCATGGTATGAAGCCTCTGACAGAGGATTTATACCACGTGATCAGCTGTGACCAATCACAGCTGATCATTGCGTGAACCAAGAAGTGCCGGTAAACGTCTCTCCTCGGTTCATGCTGACAGGGAGAGCCGATCCGCGGCTCTCCCTGTCAGGGGAGGGGGGGGTCTGTGCTGATAATCAGCACATTGATTATCACCACAGCCCCATCAAAATGTGCCAATCAGTTAAAAATAAATGCCCATCACATGCCAGCCTGTGCCCCTATATAAAGCCTGTCAGTGCCCATATCCGTGCCCTCAACAGTGCCCAAAAAGTGCCAATCAGTACCCCATCAGTAATGCCTGTCAGTGCCCCATCAAAGTGCCAATCAGTGCCACTCAGAAAAGCCTGTCAGTAGCTCCTCATCAGTGCTGCCTATCCAGTGCCGCCTATCAGTGCCGCCTATCAGTGCCCATCAGGTTTTTTTTCAAAATTTTCGCTCTTTTCGTTTATAGCGCAAAAAATTAAAACCGCAGAGGTGATCAAATACCACCAAAAGAAAGCTCTATTTGTTGGAAGAAAATGATAAAAATTTCATTTGGGTACAGTGTAGCATGACCGCGCAATTGTCATTTAAAGTGCGACAGCGCTGAAAGATAAAAATTGTCCTGGGCAGGAAGGGGGGAAGTGCCCGGTATGGAAGTGGTTAATTTGACAATAAAAGAGCTTATTTCTGTTTAGTGAAAAAAATTAAAGCCACCGTGCTTCAATATTCCATGAACATAAAACCCGAAAACTTCCAAGAGGTGAATTCTTTTTAGGCACTGTACATGGATTGAATTACCAAATCAAATTTTCACATTAACCGGTTACCGACCAGCTCACGCAGATATACTGCGGCAGAATGGCTCTCCTGGGCGAATGCGCGCATGCACGAGCGCCAGCACGGGGATTTGTGTGTGTAAACACACAAATCCCTGTGCGGTCAGAGGAGAGAAGACAGATTGTTGTTTCTACTTTGTAGAAACACACAATCTGTCATCTCTCCTAGTTAGTCCCATCCCCACACAGTGATCGCCCCCTAGTGTTAACCCCTTTCCTGCCAGTGACATTTATACAGTAATCAGTGCATATTTATAGCACTGATTGCGCTATGTCAATGGTCCCAAAAATGTGTCAATAGTGTCCGATCTGGCCGCTGCAATGTCACAATACAGCAAAAAATCGCAGATCATTGCCATTACTAGTAAAAAATAAATAAAAAAAAAACACTCCATAAATCTTTCCCAGTTTGTAGACGCTATACCCTTTGCGCAAATATATGCTTATTGCGTTTTTATTTACCAAAAATATGTAGAATGTTTTGGCCTAAACTGATGAAGAAATTTGTTTTTTAAAAACATTTTTGGTGATATTTATTATAGCAAAAAGTAATTTTTTTTTTTTTTTTTTAATTTCGCTTTTTTTGTTTATAGCACAAAAAAATTAAAACTGCAGAGGTGATCAAATACCACCAAAAGAAAGCTCTATTTGTGGGGAAAAAAGGAAGCAAATTTCGTTTGGGTACAGCATTGCATGATCGCGCAATTGTCAGTTAACCACTTAAGGACCGCCTCACGCCGCTACACGTCAGCAGAATGGCACGACTGGGCACATCAACTTACAGCCGTGGGTCGAGCGAGCGCAGCTGGCGCGGTGCTGAGCTCCGTGACCGTGCCTGCGGGACCCAAGTTTGGGTCACAGAGCTCAAGGGAAACAAAAAAGCAGCGCCTTCTAAGCGTAGCAGTCAGTAGAAATTTATTGAAAAATAAAACCAAATACAGGTGATGCACTCACAAAGGGAGAAGTTAAGAGAGCTTATCTGAAGTGGAATCTGAAAGGGTAGAGTTCATCCGCTCATCCCGGGAATGTAATGCTGTGTGTCCAGAGGTAGAGGGGAGATGGTGTCTCTAAGCCTCTTCTCAGTAGTCGTCGTTGTACACCGTAGAGCGGAACCACTCACTCGCAATAGCAGAGCGAGGGACGACTTGGCTGGAACAAAACAGCAGAATGCTTTCCCGGTCGTGGGGTCAGCGGGAAGGATGCGCGCGTTCGAAGCATCCGTGCTTCTTCATCAGGCTTAGTGGGAGCCATCATTAGTTCAGGCTATAAGTATTAGGCGAGGACTGGCTGATAGGACAGTCTATGTTGCCATGGAGACCAGATACAAGATACAAACTGCAAACACTAACCTGGCGCTGACAGATATACGTGTTGAATAAGGGAGAACAATACATTTTTTCCATATATATTGACCATTTTTTACAGCCCCTAGTCAATAATCTCCCTTCTTACATCAAAGATGGTATAACATTACTCCAAATGTTACAGCAATATCGATGGGAACCCTCTTACCGTTGGCTATCGCTGGATGTAGTGTCCCTCTACAATTCTATTCCCCATCAAGTAGGCCTACATGCCACACAGTATTTCCTTAATGAGGACCCACTACTTAATAATAGACAGACTAATTTTCTACTTGAAATGTTGGATTATTGCCTCAACCATAATTACTTTGAAGCCAATGGTCAATTTTACATCCAAATTCAGGGAACAGCGATGGGGGCTAATTTTGCCCCCAGTTATGCTAACCTCACTATGGGGTATTGGGAACATCACAATATCTGGCAAAATAACCCATATGCCTCTCACCTAGTATTTTATGGTCATTATATAGATGACGTGGTCATCATCTGGGATGGGCCTGATACGCTAATCCCAGGGTTCCTACAACATTGCATCTCCAATAATATGGGTCTGTCTTTTACTTCTGTGACAGACGAGAACACACTGGCCTTCTTGGATCTTGAGCTCTTTCATGAAGACCATGCGGTCTGTGCACAGAACTATACCAAGCCTACTGCAGGCAATCCTTTTCTGCACTATGGGAGTTGTCACCATCCACGATGGGTTAACAACATACCCAAGAGCCAGTTCTGTAGACTGAGACATAATTGTACTCGGTCACAGGACTAAATCTCCCATGGCTCGAAGCTTAAAACAAAATTTCTCGAGAAGGGTTACCCTGACGAGCTAGTAGAGGGAGCCTATCTACATTATCTCAATGCTGACGTGGGAGAAAAAAGAGCTAAGAGTACAGACGACAATACTCAACCAGTTCGTTTTGTCACCCAATTCCATAGCCAATTTAGGAAAATGGAAAGGATCTTGGTTAAACATTGGTCCATATTGAAGGAGGACCCCCACCTAAAATCCACACTCACAGAGCGTCCTGTAGTTAGTTATAAAAAGGCCAAAAACATCAAGGCCCAGATAGCCCCCAGCAAAATTAAAACATCAGGGCCCCCCCCCAGTGCATCCCTGACATTCTTTAATCTGAAGGGCATGTATCAGTGTAAGAAGGCATTATGCCTTACGTGTAAGCATGTCAACCACAGACAGAAAGATTTCACTTGTAAAGGCAAGCAATACATCTTACCTGACTTTTATACATGCTCCTCTGAGTATGTGGTGTACTGCTTGACCTGTCCGTGTGGCCTACTCTATGTAGGCCGCACTATTCGCACCCTCCGAAGAAGGTTCGGAGAACATCGAAACTTTGTCGAGAAGGGTCGTGAAAAATATAGTGTAGCTAGGCACTTCAAAGAATTCCATCATCAATCATCTGTGGGTTTACGAGTCTGGGTTATAGAAGCAATCTCTAAACACCTCCCTTTAGCCGAGCGCTATAAAAGACTATGTGAGCGTGAAAACTATTGGATATTTACCCTCGATAGTCTCGCGCCCGGGGGCTTGAATGAGGGTATTGAGATTAATATCCTTCTCTAAAGATACCCTCTTTTTATGTGGTCATAATCATGTGCACATATTAAGCTGCTTTATGTTGACATTGGTTCCTCCATATGTCCATGTCATCAGTATATGACCCTCCAAGTTTCTGATACATTTATATTTGGTCTTCTTTTAATATTTATTTTCCAGTTGTGTGTGTATGCCTATGTGTGTATATATGCATTTTTATGTATTGTACACAGATATCCGATATACACATCATTACGTTATGAAGTCAGTCTACAATAGCAGGGATATTCCTTTGTAAGTGTATATGTCCATTATAGTCCATATTGTTATTATCCAAGTGTGGATACATGTATGATACATTTGTGTATGTGCATATATGGTAAATGTTTTTTGGAGATTTAAAAAAAAAAAAAAAAAAAAAAATTAAAATTTTGTATATCCACGCTTTATTTATATATGTAGCGGGGTGTTCCCCTTTAATGCAGAGAGACAAGAAGTTCCAGGTGAGAGGTGAGTCGGGAGGAAGTAAAGAGACATTATGGAAGTGAAAGCAGAGGAGAGAGAGACTACATCTCCCAGTACATCTTGCAGCACCCAGGGTGCATTGCTCCAGAACAGAGACTGCTGGGGCAGACTTTATAAAGGGGAGGCGGAGTTTTGGTCGGCCTCTTTGGACACCCCTCTCCTAGCAAGAGGATCTCTGTGCTGAACTGCTGTGTGCACAAGGCCTGAAGCCCGGGCCGTGTGCTCCTTTCCAAAGAGCCCTCTGCCAGCCTAGCAGAGCCTTAGAGACATCTAATCCTCCTTGCTGCAGTACACCAGAAGGATTGAAGACTTGGATGTCGGTGGATTCCTGTTCCTAGACGAATCGATGGAGGAAAGGGACTTGGACTTGTCCAGGTGGTGAGAGCTGTTTAAAGACAGATACTTTATCTTTACTATTCGTTTGGATTACAAAGTTGTTCTTCAAGTGCACCACCGAGAGATTGCTAGCAAATATTGTTTCACTGAACTTCCATTTAGATCAGTCAGGCCTGACTGCATAGGTAGACATTGCTGGGTGTTAGTCTACCCATGAGGGGAAGTAGCTGTAAAAGGGCAGCGCTAGAGTTGCATAGCAATACTTAATTATTCTGATTACTCTGTTTATCTTTATTACTGTTTATTGCAGGGATCTGCAACTTGTTATACTGTTGTTTATTACTTGCCCATTAGCCTCAGTAAAATATCTGGGTAAAGTACATTTGGTGTCAGTTCCGCTTACTTTAATAGGAGTTTTAAAGTATATTCTGTGTATGTTTGTTATAGGACTGCGTCACCAACAGTTGCGGTCACGCGGTCCTATCCCTCTATCACCAGCTGTGCCACGGGAGGTTAGAGCCGATTGCCAGGGGTTGACAGCAGTGCACTACAGGGCCCAAATCAATATCAGCGGCTCTCTTAACTGGGGGTAGCGCTACACGTGGGGGCTCGTCCGGGATCCTTGTACGTTGCACGCTGCAATCAAGCCGGTCAGAAGTACCAGCATGGACCCGCTGGCAATGTCACAGTGGTGCGCAGCGATTGGCGCCGATCCAACCGCGGCGGTAGTCATTGTACTCCCGGGGGAAAGATGGAAGGAAGAGGAGATAAAACATCTCGTATTGTTACTGTCTCCGAGCCACAAAGCATGGGTGATGGATTTTAGGCCAGATCTAGTGATCTCGTTTACATACGCACTGGTAGAATGACTTTTAAAATGCTCTGGGATTTCGTTTTTCCAGAGTATACAAGCCATAGATAATCAGATCTATCACTTGATACATACGCTGCCAGTGAAGGAAGAATGGTTTCAGACACCAAAGCCATCACTCCCACAATTATCTCCACCACTATCCCCTAAAGCAGAAAAGCTTAAGGAACTATTAAGCCCGGGATCACCGCTGGCCGCTATAGGGCCTGAATTGTTGAATGCTCTAGGAGACCTTGTAATTAAGTGCCTGAAAAGCAGTACGGTGCATGTGGAGGCCGGTTACCAGAAGCTTAGCACCTTCTCAGGGAAGCTCCCCGTCCCTGCGGGGGAGGAAGATTTTGACACTTGGGTGGAACAGGCATTGCAGGCAGTAGAAGCATGGGAGGTGCCTGAGGCACAGAAGAGACAGCGAGTCTTAGAAAGTCTGAAAGGTGCCGCGGCAGAATCGGTGAAGAGCTTCCGGTTTGGAAATGAAAACTGTACAGCTCAAGATTGCCTGGCCATGCTGCAGGAAGAGTTTGGTCAGCTGGAGAAGGTGTCAGAGATGATTTATCAAATTGAACACACTCTCCAGCAGCCGAATGAGAAACTGTCAGAATATGTTAGAAGGCTGAACAGGCAGTTATGCAAGATTGTACTGAAGAAGGGAATGCTGCCCAAAGATGCAGATGAAGCACGCATGAAGCAGATCATGAGGGGAGCGCGGCGCTCAGACCCGGTCTGGCTGCACCTGAAAACCTCAGGAGGAGGAATGTCACTAACCTACTCTGATCTAATAAAAATTATTAGGGACGAAGAGGCGCTGGAGGAAGATCAGCAGGTGGCCAAGGCGAATGTCACACCTGTACCAGTGTTGGTACATTCGGTCAAGAGCCCAGAAAGAGAAGCGGAGGTTGACACTCTGAAATCGCAAATGGCCCAAGTGTTGGAGATGCTGACCTCTTTGATGGAGAAAGATCAGAGAAGACGAGAGAAACCAAGCCCAAGAAAGGAGTTGTTCCCGAACACCTCAGCACCGGCCTCCCTACAGGACCGAGAAGAGGTGATTTGCTATAACTGCGGAGGGAGTGGCCACTTTGCAAACGTATGCTCCAGCCCAAAGAAGAAGAGAACAGATAATTGCAAGTCGGCGGGAAACTCCAAAGGGCCCCGGTGAAGGAGTCAACCGGGTGCCCATCATCTTCAGTGCGCTCCAAACTAAAAAAAAAGGCCAAGAATGGAGGAGACAAAACTCCTAGGAGGAGGTATAGTACACCCCCACCAAGATGTACCCCAGAGGGAGGGGGCAAGACCCCTCAGTGGAAGTACAGCACCCCAAAGAAGGAACATCCACCTAAAAGGAACAATAACATTCCTCAGCGGGTTTGTGCCCCCATTGAGAGGGAGAAAGTCAATGCATGCCAGGCTCAGGAAAAATTAAAGTCCAAAAGGAGCAGGGCAAGGGTCGAAAGCCAAAAAAAAAAAGAGGTGACCCCAGTCCGGCCATACCCAAAGGAACTGGTGGGCCCGTCTCCTACTGTGCCCATTCAAGTGGAAGGAGTCTATACTAAAGCTCTTTTGGACACCGGAGCACAGGTGACTTTACTATACCGGGACTTCTATGATAGTCACTTGAGTCATCTGCCTATCCAGAAGATAGAAGAGCTGGAGATATGGGGACTTGGAACCCAGAGTTTCCCTTATGATGGGTACCTGCCCATAAAGATGACTTTCGACCCATCCGTGGCTGGGAAGGCTGAAGTGTTTGACACCCTGGCAGTTGTGTGTCCCCGGCCGCCTGGAGCCAGCAAGATTTCCCTGATCATTGGGACAAACACGGATCTAGTCAGGAGACTCCTGACCCCTCTAGTGAAAGAGAGAAACCATTCAGCCACCAAAATCCATCCCATGCTAAAGACGGCCTACCAACGACTGGTCTTAGAGCAGAAGACCCCGGGAGAGGGGATAGGGAAGGTGTGGAGACTTGGCAGAGAAGGAGTAGTGCTACAGCCCGGAGAAGTAACCTGTCTTAGGGCCACTGTAAAGCTTTCGTGGGAACAACCTGGCCCCTTTGTCATGCTGGAATTAGACCCAAGGGAAGAGTCCTCAGGCCTGGAAGTGATACCAGAAGTGATTCCGTTCAAGGCCCTGAAGAAGGCCCATGGCAGAGTTCCGGTGAGTGTTAGGAACACTACGGGAGGACCCATGGAGATCCCTGCCAGAGTGTTGCTTGGTCAGGTGAGCCCTGCTGCCCCGGTCACTTGGTCCGAAGTCAAGGGGACGGGTGACGGAGGAGATGTTTGGGAGAAACTGTCCGTGGAAAACCCGAACCTACCCAGGGCTTGGAAAGAAAGAGCCAAGGCCCAGCTGTCCAGGTGGGAGAAGATCTTTTCCGAAGATGAATTCGATGTGGGGTGTGCAAGAAGTGCCACCCATCGGATCCGCCTCCAAGAAGATAAGCCCTTCCGAGAGAGGGTCAGGCGGGTCCCCCTGGCAGATCTGGAGGATCTGAGGGAACAACTTGTAGAACTAAAGAAGACTGGTGTGATCCGGGAGTCTAGAAGACCCTATGCCTCCCCAATCGTGGTGGTCAGAAAGAAGAATGGGTCGTTGAGGCTTTGTATCGATTACAGGACTCTCAACAGGAGAACCATCCCTGACCAATACACCACGCCAAGGATAGAAGATGCCCTACAAAGTTTGTCTGGAGCCAAATGGTTCAGTGTGATGGACCTCAAGAGTGGGTACTATCAAATCCCTATGCACCCAGAAGACAGGGAGAAGACAGCCTTCATAACCCTGGTGGGATTCTTCAAATTCAATAGGATGCCTCAGGGTCTGTCTGGAGCTCCTGCTACCTTTCAACGCCTTATGGAGAAGACTGTTGGAGACATGAATCTTATAGAAGTCCTTGTGTACTTGGACGATGTCATTGTCTTTGGAAGAACCTTGGAAGAACATGAAGCCAGGTTGGAGAAAGTATTGAGAAGACTCAGCGAAGAGGGACTTAAGCTTTCCCCCGAGAAGTGTCGGTTCTAACAGTCTTCTGTGAACTATCTGGGGCACATAGTGTCTGAAGAAGGGGTGGCCACAGATCCTGAGAAGTTGGAAGCAGTCACTTCCTGGCCACGACCCACCACAGTAACAGAGCTCAGATCCTTCCTGGGGTTCTGCTCCTATTATAGGAGGTTTGTGGAGGGGTTTGCTCGGATTGCCCGCCCGTTGAATGAATTGCTAAAGGCAGAAGGGGAAGAGGATGACTCAGGGCCCAGGAGAGTCAGTTCAAGATCAGTGGAACCCAAGGTGTGAAGAGGCCTTTCATGCTCTGAAGAGGAGCTTAACCACTGCCCCAGTCCTGGCCTACGCCGACCCTACCAGACCTTATGAATTACATGTGGATGCCAGCCATGAGGGTCTAGGTGGTGTACTCTACCAAGAACATGAAGGACAACTGCGACCAGTGGCCTATGTGAGCAGGAGCCTGACCCCCTCAGAAAAGAATTACCCCACTCATAAGCTGGAATTCCTGGCCCTCAAATGGGCGGTAGTAGACAAGCTAAAAGACTACTTGTATGGGGCAGAGTTTACTGTGAAGACAGACAACAACCCCCTGACCTACCTCTTCACCACCGCGAAACTAGATGCCACCGGACACAGGTGGTTGGCCGCATTGTCTGGATTCAACTTCAGTCTGAAGTACAGACCAGGAGCCGGAAATAGGGATGCAAATGCCCTGTCCCGGAGGTCTCATGCCACGACAAATGACTGGGAAGATTGGACCCAAGTGGCACCGGACGGGGTGCGGGCCCTTTGTCAAGGGGCTGAATTCCAAGCCAGAGGAGGCTCCAGAGCAGAAGAAATAGGGGTTACCATGGTAGGAGTCCCCAAACACTATTGTGGGGTAACTCAACTGGAGGAAGACAACCTACCGAGACTGTCCAAGAAGGAGTTGAGGTGTGACCAATTGGAAGACCCCATGGGGAGATTGGTCCTCGAAGCCCTGGAGAATCAGGATCCCAACAAATTCCTACATCACCCCTCAAAGGAGGCTCGCCTGTTGAGGAAGGAATTGGACAGGCTACAGGTACATCAGGGAGTGGTCTACCGAAGGGGCCCCTCTGATGACTCACAAGATAAGTGGCAGTTATTTCTTCCAGAGAAGCACCGAGAGACTGTACTAATTGCCCTGCATGACCATCATGGTCACCTAGGGGCAGAAAGGACCTTCCAGCTTGTCAGAAATCGGTTCTATTGGCCCTGCATGAGGGCAGAAGTAGAGGAGTATTGCCATTCCTGTGCACGATGCATTCAGAGAAAGACCCTACCCCATCAAGCTGCCCCAATGGGCCATTTACAGAGTCAAGGCCCAATGGATCTGGTATGCATTGACTTTCTCTGCCTCGAACCCGACCTGAGTGGATTGGGGAATGTTCTGGTAATAACCGACCATTTCACCCGCTATGCTCAAGCTTTCCCAACCAAAGACCAGAAGGCATCCACCGTGGCCAAGATACTTATGGAGAAGTATTTTGTCCATTACGGACTACCACAGAGACTCCACTCAGATCAAGGAAGGGACTTTGAGAGTCGGTTGATCCGAAGACTTTTGGATTCATTAGGAATAAAGAAGACCAGAACCACGCCTTACCACCCACAAGGAGATGCTCAGCCGGAGAGATTTAACCGGACCCTGCTCAACATGTTGGGAACCTTAGAAACAGAGAAGAAGCAACACTGGAGTCAGCACATATCAGCCCTAGTACATGCCTATAACTGTACCACAAGTGACGCCACTGGCTACTCCCCTTATCGACTTATGTTTGGGAGAGAAGCAAGGCTACCTGTGGACCTGGCCTTTGGCACTTCTATAGACAATACCTCAGCTACATCCCACAAGGGATACGTGGACAGACTTAGACGTAGCTTGCAGGTGGCCTATGAACAAGCCCAGGCGGCTTCGGATCAAAGGGGGGCCCGCAACAAGAGAAATTTTGATCTGAAGGTTCGAGTGCAAGATCTGCAGCCCGGGGACCGAGTACTGCTACGCAATCTGGGGGTCCCTGGAAAACACAAGCTTGCCGACAGGTGGAGATCTGAGCCCTATGTTGTCTGTAGGAAGTTGCCCGGTTTGCCTGTCTACAAACTAAAGCCAGAAGGAAAGGTGGGTCCACTGAAGACGTGGCATCGGAACCACCTGCTCCCACTTGCTGAGGCAGTCAGAATACCTCCCGTGAGAGACTCCCCTGAACCGGCCTCTATCCTGGATATTCCTAGGCCGAACACTCGGTCCCAGACCTCTCGAGCCAAAGATGGGGAGGCCTCCCAATTGGGTACAGAAGAAGGTGGAGAACTGGACTGGCTGTGGCCTCCCTCGACTCTGGGAACGTCCGCCATAGATCTCCCAAATGGAGGGGATACCCCAGATGCAACGCTGAATCCGGAGGCTACTGAATTCATACCCTTCAGTCCCTCAGCTGATTACTGGGAAGATGTTCCTGACACTTGCGCAGAGGAGGACTCTAGAGATTCCATACGTCAGTTGACTTCTGAATCAGAGGTTCCAGAACCAGCAATGTTACCTGAACTTACTCCTGAAGAAGAGCCTGTGGTGCCAGAGTCAGAAGCACCAAGAGAGCAGAGGGCTCGCAGAGTCATCAGGCCTCCCAAGAAACTAACTTACCCCCAAATGGGGACGAGCTCAGAGGACTCTGTTGTAACGGCTAGGAGAAGTGTTGAACAACCTGATCCTTCCACCGTCCATTTGGTGGAGCGCAACCCCAGCTCACTCTCTGGCACAGTTAGGCAGGCCACTCATGGTAGTGTGACCTGTGGGCAAGAGAGTTCCATCCCAAAGTTTTGGTGGGAATTCCCTATGCCAACATCATGCTCGACATTGTCCAAAATGGTAAACAGTATTTGTTGAAGTTTATCTTTGGGGACCAAAGAGTTCAAGTGGGGGGAGTGTGTAGCGGGGTGTTCCCCTTTAATGCAGAGAGACAAGAAGTTCCAGGTGAGAGGTGAGTCGGGAGGAAGCAAAGAGACATTATGGAAGTGAAAGCAGAGGAGAGAGAGACTACATCTCCCAGTACATCTTGCAGCACCCAGGGTGCATTGCTCCAGAACAGAGACTGCTGGGGCAGACTTTATAAAGGGGAGGCGGAGTTTTGGTCGGCCTCTTTGGACACCCCTCTCCTAGCAAGAGGATCTCTGTGCTGAACTGCTGTGTGCACAAGGCCTGAAGCCCGGGCCGTGTGCTCCTTTCCAAAGAGCCCTCTGCCAGCCTAGCAGAGCCTTAGAGACATCTAATCCTCCTTGCTGCAGTACACCAGAAGGATTGAAGACTTGGATGTCGGTGGATTCCTGTTCCTAGACGAATCGATGGAGGAAAGGGACTTGGACTTGTCCAGGTGGTGAGAGCTGTTTAAAGACAGATACTTTATCTTTACTATTCGTTTGGATTACAAAGTTGTTCTTCAAGTGCACCACCGAGAGATTGCTAGCAAATATTGTTTCACTGAACTTCCATTTAGATCAGTCAGGCCTGACTGCATAGGTAGACATTGCTGGGTGTTAGTCTACCCATGAGGGGAAGTAGCTGTAAAAGGGCAGCGCTAGAGTTGCATAGCAATACTTAATTATTCTGATTACTCTGTTTATCTTTATTACTGTTTATTGCAGGGATCTGCAACTTGTTATACTGTTGTTTATTACTTGCCCATTAGCCTCAGTAAAATATCTGGGTAAAGTACATTTGGTGTCAGTTCCGCTTACTTTAATAGGAGTTTTAAAGTATATTCTGTGTATGTTTGTTATAGGACTGCGTCACCAACAGTTGCGGTCACGCGGTCCTATCCCTCTATCACCAGCTGTGCCACGGGAGGTTAGAGCCGATTGCCAGGGGTTGACAGCAGTGCACTACAGGGCCCAAATCAATATCAGCGGCTCTCTTAACTGGGGGTAGCGCTACATATATATATATATATATATGTATATATATGTCCTTATTCAGAGATATATATATATGTCAGTTTTAAATAGTTTAAATATTTTAGCCATTTTAGTCTGTTCTGTATGGTATTTCATTTCACTAAATTCCATCCTCTTAATGTATATCATATATATATTTTCCCATTTTCATATTTTTACTGGTTATATATTGAATTTTCTATGTTACAGACACCATATCAGTATTTCCATAAATTTATTGTTCTCCCTTATTCAACACATATCTGTCAGCGCCAGGTTAGTGTTTGCTGTTTGTATCTTGTATCTGGTCTCCATGGCAACATAGACTGTCCTATCAGCCAGTCCTCGCCTAATACTTATAGCCTGAACTAATGATGGCTCCCACTAAGCCTGATGAAGAAGCACGGATGCTTCGAAACGCGCGCATCCTTCCCGCTGACCCCACGACCCGGAAGCATTCTGCTGTTTTGTTCCAGCCAAGTCGTCCCTCGCTCTGCTATTGCGAGTGAGTGGTTCCGCTCTACGGTGTACAACGACGACTACTGAGAAGAGGCTTAGAGACACCATCTCCCCTCTACCTCTGGACACACAGCATTACATTCCCGGGATGAGCGGATGAACTCTACCATTTCAGATTCCACTTCAGATAAGCTCTCTTAACTTCTCCCTTTGTGAGTGCATCACCTGTATTTGGTTTTATTTTTCAATAAATTTCTACTGACTGCTACGCTTAGAAGGCGCTGCTTTTTTGTTTACCTTGTGCTATTTCAGATCCCTTTTATCTGTCAGCCGGCAGCCTTCGCTGTGGACTAGTCATTTTTACAAGTATGGACTAATATGACACTGACCTAATTTGTTCATTATTATCTTCCTAATCATTTTATCTCTGCCCTTATTTCAGTTTTGCTTACACACCCTTATCCCGAGTGCGCTTGATTAACCCCTTGTGTTGTGGGTCACAGAGCTGAAGAACGGGGAGAGACGAGTTTAAACAAACATCCCCGATCTCTGTGGCATGTCAGTGATCGTCTGTTCCCTGTCATCGGAACAGACGATTAGTAACCTGTAGCCACGCCCCCCTACAGTAAGAATCACTTCCTAGGGTACACTTAACCCCTACAGCGCCACCTAGAGGTTAAACCCTTCACTGCCAGTGTCATTTACACAGTAAACAGTGCATTATTATAACACTGATCGCTGTAAAAATGACAATGGCCCCAAAATGGTGTCAAAAGTGTCCGATGTGTCCGCCATAATATCGCAGTCACGATAAAAATCGCTGATCGCCGCCATAACTAGTAAAAAATAAATAAAAAATTATGCCATAAAACAGTCCCCTATTTTGTAGAAGCTATAACTTTTGCGCAAACCAATCAATAAACGCCTATTGCGATTTTTTTTACCAAAAATATGTAGAAGAATACATATCGGACTAAACTGTGGAAAATATTATATATTTTTGGGGGATATTTATTATAGCAAAAAAAATATTTTGTTTCAAAATTGTCGCTCTATTTTTGTTTATAGCGCAAAAAATAAAAACCGCAGAGGTGATCAAATACCACCAAAAGAAAGCTCTATTTGTGGGAAAAAAAAAGGACACCAATTTTGTTTGGGAGCCACGCCGCACAATTGTCAGTTAAGGCGACGCATTGCCGAATCGCAAAAAGTGGCCTGGTCCTTTAGCTGCATAATGATTAGGGGCTTAAGTGGTTAAAGTGATGCAGTGCCAAATTGTAAAAAGTGCTCTGGTCAGGAAGGGGGTAAAATCTTCCGGGGCTGAAGTGGTTAAAGCAAAAAGCTTGCATATTGATCAAGATCTGTTCTTAAAGAGTTTGTTAACCCAAAAAAAAAAAAAAGTACATCCTGGTCCCTTAACCACTTCAATACCCAGCCATAGTCAAATGACGCCCACAGACAGGATCTCCCATCCTGGGTGGGCGTCATATGATGTCCTGGGCTTTGTGGGGGGATATCTGAATGATGCCTGCAGCTAGAGGCATCATTCAGATATCCTTCTCTTCTGCCGGCGATTCTGCGCACGATAAGAAGTAAACAAAGCCGCGATTGCAGCTAGTAAGCATGAGATCGGTGAATTTTTTTTCACGATCTCATGCTTTCCAGCCTGGAGGAGAGATGTGGGGTCTTATTGACCCCGCACATCTCTCCATAAAGAGGACCTGTCACACACCATTCCTATTACAAGGGATGTTTACATTCCTTGTAATAGGAATAAAAGTGATAAAAAAAAAAAAAGTGTAAAAATAAAAAAAATTAAGTAAAATAAAAAAAATAAAAATAAAAATTTAAAACGCCCCTGTCCCCGATAGCTCGCGCTCAGAAGCAAATGCACACGCAAGTCTCACCCACGTATGTAAACGCCGTTCAAACCACATATGTGAGGTATCGCCACGTGCGTTAGAGTGAGAGCAACAATTCTAGCACTAGACCTTCTCTGTAACTCTAAACTGGTAACCTGTAAAAAATTTCAAAGCGTCGCCTATGGCGATTTTTAAGTACCAAAGTTTAGCGCCATTCCATGAGTGTGCGCAATTTTAAGGCGTGACATGTTAGGTATCTATTTACTCGGTGTAACATCATCTTTCATATTTTACAAAAAAATTGGGCTAACTTTACTGTTTTGTTACTTTTTAATTCATGAAACCGTTTTTTTTTTCCAAAAAAAAGGCATTTGAAAAATTATTGTGCAAATACCGTGCAAGATAAAAAGTTGCAATGACCGTAATTTTATTCCCTAGGGTGTCTGCTAAAAAAACATATATAATGTTTGGGGGTTCCGAGTAATTTTCTAGCAAAAGAATGATGATTTGTACATGTAGGAGAGAAGTGCCAGAATAGGCCCAGTATGGAAGTGGTATAAAAAGCCCTGTATTGAAGTGGTTAAAGCAGATTAAACAGCACAGTGCTTGTGCTGTGCAATCTGCCCCCCTCTAAACTGTAAAAAAGAAAAAAAAACTGAATATGCTACTTCCTGTATGCCCTCTCTAAACAGATCACGATAACCAGGGCTGCTCCGCCCCGATCACCGTGGTCAAAGTGCGTCCCTCCTTCATATGCTGCCTGCTCTCTGCTCTCCTCTCTCCCCCCCTTCTTCCTGCCCGTCATCTCCCTCTCTGTCTGTCTCCGGGCCTGAAGACAGCTGAAAACTGGTATTTACAGCGCTCATTTTTAAAACTGCATTACACAGTGTGCTATGCCAGTCTCTAATAGAGGGGCTGGCATAGACTTAAACAAATGGGTTCACAAACCCTTTAACCCTCCATGCTAAACAGCTCCCCTATGATTTGTACCAACACAGAAGACGCTTGCCCCTCAGTCAAACACAGCACTGCAGAATAGCAGAATAGTTTTGCAGCAAAGTATATAACCAGAATTTTTCAGTTTTGCTGGTTGGTAGCTCAAAAAAAAAAAGGATTTTTTTTTGTTACTCACTGTATAATAATTTTCTCTGATATTTATAGAGAGACACGGCTCCAATGGTCCAGACTCTACAATGCTGTGTCCCCAAGTAACACTAGAGAAATTTGTATTCCAGGATGTTGGAGAGCACACTATGTGCGTTCAGGGCCATGCGCCCACATGGATGTTACCTTAAGAAGAATGTAATGGGAAGTGCTGGAACACACAAAAGGAGGGGGTAGTTTGGGGAAACTTCTAGAGCTCCCAGGAGAACAAGGGAAAAGTCTATCCACGTTTTAAAGTAAATGCAAGACAATTGCTGAACCAAGTGCTGAGATAACAGAATAAGCTATCAAGATATATATATATTTTTTCAGTTACCATTTAGGGTTTATGCCCACTGGGCTTAAAAAACACCAGTTCTTTTGGCAGAAAAACACACTAATATAAAACGCTTTTGTACAGGCATTTAGGAACGTTTAGCGTTTTTTTTCCTACCAGAAAACTCCTTTCAAAAACGCCAAGCCAGAGGTTTTTTTTTTTGTTCTGCCTCTAAACGTCCTCATGTGATTAACACTGAGCGGCTTCTACAAGCAAAATGCTAAACTCCTCTAGAAGTAGCAATTTTTTAAGCCAGTGTGCATGGACCATAAGTGACAGTGTAAGGGCTCATTTACACGTGCTTTGGCTTCAACACACATTAAAGCGCCTACCGCTTCAACATGCTTTTATGATGTGTTTTTAAAGCTTTGGTGGTGCTTTGATGGAGCTTCAGTGGTGCTTTTTGAAGCTTTGTTGAAGTTAATCTCATAATATCATACCTGCAATTTCTCCAAAACAAAGCAAAGCTAAAGCTAAATTAAAGCCTCTCAAAAGCTGCAGGTGCTTCAAGTGAGCTTTGTCAGAGTTCTTTAACCACTTCGCGCCCGTCATACGACTAAGGACGGCCGCAAAGTGGTCCTTAAATGCCGGGAGGCCGTCATTATACGGCCTCCGCTCCTTCGGCCACTGGGGGGCGTGCGAGCGCCGCCGGCGGCGCGCGCGCGTGCCCGGCGCATCACTGAGATGCCGATGCGCATGCCTGGCAGCCGCGATGTCCGCCAGGCACCCGCGATCGGCCTGTACACAGACAAGGACATGGATCTGTGTGTGTAAACACACAGATCCATGTCCTGTCAGGGAGAGAGGAGACCGATGCTGTGTCCCTTGTACATAGGGACACAGATCGGTCTCTTCCCCCAGTCAGTCCCCTCCCCCCACAGTAGCAATCACTCATAGGGCATACATTTAACCCCTTCCTCGCCCCCTAGTGTCAACCCCTTCCCTGCCAGTCACATTTATACAGTAATCAGTGCAGTTTTATAGCACTAATCTCTGTATAAATGTGAATGGTCCCAAAAATGTGTCAAAAGTGTCCGATGTGTCCGCCGCAATATCGCAGTCATGATAAAAATCGCTGATCGCCGCCATTACTAGTAAAAAAATAAATAATAAAAAAAAGTCAGAATTCTATCCCCTATTTTGTAGGCGCTATAACTTTTGCGCAAACCAATCAATAAACGCTTATTGCGATTTTTTTTAACCAAAAATATGTAGAAGAATACGTATCGGCCTAAACTGAAAAAAAAAGAGTTTTAAAAAAAAAATTGGGATATATATTATAGCAAAAATCAAAAAATATTGTGTTTTTTTTTCAAAATTGTCGCTCTTTTTTGGTTTATAGCGCAAAAATAAAAACCGCAGAGGTGATCAAATACCACCAAAAGAAAGCTCTATTTGTGGGAAAAAAAAGGACGTAAATTTTGTTTGGGAGCCACGTCGCACGACCGCGCAATTGTCTGATAAAGCGACGCAGTGGCGAAAGCTGAAATTTCGCCTGGGCAGTAAGGGGGTATATGTGCCCAGTAAGGAAGGGGTTAAAGCACCACTAAAGTGACACGAGGTATAGTTTTTAAAGCGAAACCAAAGCAAACACAAGGTGTAAACAGGACTGTAAGCCAACCATTTTATTTAGTGACTGGCATTCAATGCTTTAACAAAGCCTGTCCGAAGCCTTGTTTTGAAGCAAGTGTAAACTAGCCCTAAGACCCACATGAAGAGAGGAACAATTACTGGGCAGCGCTACTAGGGAAGAAGCAAAACATACAGTATATATGAAAATTAGTAGATATGAATGTTACTCTGTACATACAGTTTTGTTAAAAATAATAGCAATGTGTTTAACCACTTGCAGCTGGCTAGTTCTGGGAGCCGTCATTTGATGGCCTCCCGTGATCGCAGTGCCCAGAGGTCACTGTCGATTACAGATTGAGGTAAAGAGCCAATCACAGCTGATCACGGCTATTGGCACTCCTGCTCTCATGCTGACAGAGGAGAAGAGAGCCGATAACCACTGTTTTTGAGAACTGCTTCAAATCTGTGTTGCATGGAGTCGACCAACTTCTGGCACCTGTGAACAGGTATTCCAGCCCAGGATGATCACAGTACATTCCACAATTCCTCTGCATTTCTTGGTTTTACCTCAGAAACAGCATTTTTATGTCACCCCCACAAGTTTTCTATTGGATTAAGGTCTGGGATTGGGCTGGCCACTCCATAACATTAATATTCTTGGTCTGGAACCAAGATGCTGCTCACTTACTGGTGTGTTAGGGGTCGTTGTCTTGTTGAAACACCCATTTCAAGGGCATTTCCTCTTCGGCATGAAGGAACATGACCTCTTCAAGTATTTTGATGTATTCAAACAAATCCATGATCCCTGGTATGCGATAAGCCCAATACCATAAGTATGAGCAACGTCCCCATATCATGATGCTTGCGCCACCATGCTTCACTGTCTTCACAGTGTACTGTGGACTGAATTCAGTGTTTGGGGGGTCGTCTGAAAGCGTTTGTGGCCCCTAGACTCAAAAAGAACAATCTTGCTTTCATCAGTCCACAAAATGTTGCGCCATTTCTCTTTAGGCCAGTCAATGTGTTGTTTGGCAAATTGTAACCTCTTTAGCATATGTTTTTTCAACAATGGCACTTTGCAGGGGCTTCTTGCCACTAGCGTTGTGTCACATAGGAGTCTTCTAATTGTTACAGTACTTTACACCTTCTTTCATCACCCTGGAGCTGATCATTGGCTGAAGCGATTCTTCGATCCATTCAAATGGTAGTTTTTCTCCATGTCTTTCTGGTTTTAGTTGCCATTTTAAAGCATTTGAGATAATTTTAGCCGAGCAGCCTATTAGTTTCTGCACTTCTTTATATGTTTTCCCCTCCAATCAACTTTTTAATCAAAGTAGGCTGTTCTGCTGAACAATGTCTGGAACGACCCATTTTACTCAGATTTTCAGAGAGAAATGCACTATACCCAGCCTACACAACATTTGCTGCCTTTTGTCCTTAACCACTTGCGGACCGCCCGCTGTCGTTTTAGGTCAATACTTTGATGTAGAAAACCAGATAGCTGCGATGACCCCGGTATATTCTTAAACGCCAAACGGTCCTCTGTCTGATAAAAGTGGTCTCCGCAGCAGATCTGCCACAAGATCACTATTATCAGGGTCGGGACAGGCCACCCAACCTCCTGTCGGTCGTCTCAGCCAATTACCGGAGCTAGGGTTGCCACATCATGCCTTTAATCCAGGACACACATTACCGTATATACTCGAGTATAAGCCAAAGCCCTAATTTTACCACAAAAAAATGGGAAAACGTATTGACTCGAGTATAAGCCTTGGGTAAAAATGCAGCAGCTACTGTAAGCGGAAAAGAGGGTCAACAATGCCCATTTGCAGCTTCACTGTGCCCATTCTCACTGTGCCCATTTGCACGCCTCACAGTGCCCATTACCATGGAGATAAACAGCACATTATTACCCCCCACACTCACCTTCTGCTTGCTACAGCGAAGATCTATTTTTTTAAGAGGCAGCCAGGCTTCTAAGGAAAGATCACCTCCCATGTCCATCGCGCTGCGGGCGTCCATTTTTTAAAATTTGCGGCTTCCTCCTGGTCCCGTGCGGTTCCGTGATAGGCGATTGACACTGTGTTCAGTGTTCCGCCTATCACGGCCATCTTCTCATCCTCGGACTTTCCCAGCAGACACTGTGTTTAGTGATCCGCCAATCACGGACGTTCTTTCATCCTCGAACAAGAGGAGAAGGTCCGTGATTGGTGGATCACTAAACACAGTGTCAATCGCATATCACGGAACCGCACAGGACCAGGAGGGAGCGCAAATTTTAAAAAATGGACGCCCAAGGTACACTGACTCAAGTATAAGCCGAGGGGGGGACTTTCAGCCCAAAAAAGGGGCTGAAAATCTCGGCTTATACTCGAGTATATACGGTAATTACACAGGTTCTGTGGCTGATTAAGGTGGTAATTAAACTAACTTGGTGCCTTATCTGCATTAAATCGGTCTCAGAACCTGCGTAATTAACCACTTAAGCCCCGGACCATTTGGTAGCTAAAGGACCAGAGGTGAATTCAGAATTTTGCACTGCGCTGCTTTAACTGTAAATTGTGCGGACATGCAATGTTGTACCCAAACAAAATTTGCGTCCTTTTCTTCCCACAAATAGAGCTTTCTTTTAATGGTATTTGATTGCCTCTGCGATTTTTATTTTTTGCGATATAAACAGAAAAAGACCGAAAATTTTGAAAAAAAATGATATTTTCTACTTTTTGTTATAAGAAAAATCGAATAAACTCAATTTTAGTCATACATTTAGGCCAAAATGTATTCAGCCACATGTCTTTAGTAAAAAAAACGTCAAGTGTATATTTATCGGTTTGCGCAAAAGTTATAGCGTTTACAAACTAGGGTACATTTTCTGGAATTTACACAGCTTTAAATTTATGACTGCCTATCTCATTTCTTGAGGTGCTAAAATGGCAGGGCAGTACAAAACCCCCCCAAATGAGGACGGGACGAGCCACGTACGGGACCCCGGAAACCAAGCACCGCCTTCAGGATTTCTAAGGGCGCAAATTTTTGATTTCACTCCTCACTACCTATCACAGTTTTGAAGGCCATAAAATGCCAAAATAGCACAAAACCCCCCCAAATGACCCCATTTTAGAAAGTAGACACCCCAAGGAAATTGCTGAGAGGCCTGTTGAGCCCATTGAATATTTTTTTTTTTTTGTCCCAAGTGATTGAATAATGACAAAAAAAAAAAAATACAAAAAGTTGTCACTAAATGATATATTGCTCACACATGCCATGGTTATATGTGGAATTGCACCCCAAAATACATTTTGCTGCTTCTCCTGAGTACGGGGATACCACATGTGTGGGACTTTTTAGGAGCCTAGCCGCGTACGGGACCCCGAAAACCAATCACCGCCTTCAGGATTTCTAGGCACAAATTTTTGATTTCACTCCTCACTACCTATCACAGTTTTGAAGGCCATAAAATGCCAAAATAGCACAAAACCCCCCCAAATGACCCCATTTTGGAAAGTAGACACCCCAAGCTGTTTGCTGAGAGGCATGGTGAGTATTTTACAGCTCTCATTTGTTTTTGAAAATGAAGAAAGAATTTTTTTTTTTTTTTCAATTTTCAAAACTTTGTGACAAAAAGCGAGATCTGCAAAATACTCACAATACCTCTCAACAAATAGCTTGGGGTGTCTACTTTCCAAAATGGGGTCATTTGGGGGGGTTTTGTGCCATCTGGGCATTCCATGGCCTCCGAAACTGTGATAGGCAGTGAGAAGTGAAATCAAAAATTTACACCCTTAGAAAGCCTGAAGGCGGTGATTGGTTTTTGGGGTCCCGTACGCGGCTAGGCTCCCAAAAAGTCTCACACATGTGGTATACCCGTACTCAGGAGAAGCAACAGAATGTATTTTGGGGTGTAATTCCACATATGCCCATGGCATGTTTGAGCAATATATCATTTAGTGACAACTTTGTGCAAAAAAAAAAAAATAAAAAAAAAAAATTGTCTTTTTTCCACAACTTGTGTCAACATATAAAATATTCCATGGACTCGACATGCCTCTCAGTATATAGCTTGGGGTGTCTACTTTCCAAAATGGGGTCATTTGGGGGGGTTTTGAACTGTTCTGGCATTTTATACACAACATTAGGAAGCTTACATCCACTCTTCTAACCACTTGAAGGCAAAGCCCTTTCTGACACTTTTTGTTTACATGAAAACATATTTTTTTTTGCAGGAAAATTATGTTGAACCCCCAAACATTATATATATTTTTAAAGCAAAGGCCCTACAGAATAAAATGGTGGGTGTTGCATTTTTTTTTTCTACACAGTATTTGCGCAGCGATTTTTCAAACGCATTTTTTGGGGAAAAAATACACTTTTTTTTATTTTAATGCACTAAAACACACTATATTGCCCAAATGTTTGATGAAATAAAAAAGATGATCTTAGGCCGAGTACATAGATACCAAACATGACACGCTTTAAAATTTCGCACAAACGCGCATTGGCGACAAACTACATACATTTTTAAAAGCCTTTACAGGTTACCCCGTTAGATTTACAGAGGAGGTCTACTGCTAAAATTACTGCCCTCGATCTGACCTTCGCGGTGATACCTCACATGCATGGTGCAATTGCTGTTTACATATGACGCCAGACCGACGCTTGCGTTCGCCATTGGGCAAGAGCAGGGCAGGACAGGGGTGCTTTTTTTTTTTTTTTATTAATTTTGCTTTTTTATTTTATTTTTAAATTGTTCCTTCCATGTTTTTTTTTTTTTTATCATTTTTATTGTTATCTCAGGGAATGTAAATATCCCCTATGATAGTAATAGGTAGTGACAGGTACTCTTTTTTTGAAAAAACTGGGGTCTAGACCCTAGATCTTTCCTCTGCCCTCAAAGCATCTGACCACACCAAGATCGGTGTGATAAAATGCTTTCCCAATGGCGCTTTTTATATCCGGGGGGGGGGGGGACATTCCCTCCCACTGCTTGTAAAAGCAGTCCAGAGGCTAATTAGCCACTAGGGTTGCTTTTACATTAAAGCCGGCCGCTGGCTGAAAAGAATGATACCAAGATGATACCTAAACCCGCAGGCATCAATCTGGTATAACCATTCAAAGTCCAGCAACATACCAGTACGTTGCTGGTCCTTGTTGGACATGTATTGTAATCTTTTTTTTTCATGCAGCCAGGTGGCTGAACGAAAAAAAGAGATTGATCGGTGGGTATGCCCACCATTAGAATACCGCCCTTCATCCACCCACTTCTAATGATGGGCATACATGCACCATTTATATATGCCGAAGCATGGGGGCATCCTCCCGCAAAAAAGTTATGCCGCACACACATGGTCGCACTTTTCCACGGGCAAGCCTCCGTCGGAATTTCGACCGTATGTACGCGGCATTAGGAGCAAAATCGCTCCTCCGCCCCTGCTGCCCCAATGCTTCGGCATATTTGCTTCTTTTTTTTTTTAACTGTGGTGGTGAAATCACCTCCTACAGCACTGAAGTCGCAGGGATCAGGCCTGTCTCTGCGAACGCTGCAGTTATGTGTGTTGTGTTTTGTAAGTGACAGTGATCGATCGACACTGCACTTGGGTGGCCTGGGCTGGACGGAGGGGCAAAACGCAGGTGCTAGCAGGTATCTGGGCTGATCCCGCTAACACTGCGTTTTTGGGAACCCTAAACTGCTGGGGACGCTAGTATAGATCTGATCAGATCAGATATTGATCTGTTCAGATACTATACCACTAAGGGAGGTGTATGCTTCACGCGTGGGTGTTAGCGTTACTGGCACTAACCTGACGCTGCCTGGGGTGTGACGCAGACCCTCTCTGACGCTAAAACCTAATTGATATCACCCGCCGGGCGATCAGGGGGTTAAACCTTTATTGGGTTATATACGGCGGGTGCCCTGACACTATAAAAAGCAAACTAACTAACCAGCGTCACCCGTAACACTTATATGATGATTACTGGTGAAAGGGTTAACTAGGGGCAATTAGGGGGTTAAAACCTTTATTAGATAATATATGGGGGTACCTGACGCTATAAAAACCTGCGGCGAACCTAAAAAAAATTACTGGCTACCGATCTGCATCACCGACGCTAAGACATCGATCAGAAAAATGATCGCTTAGCGACAGTGGTGATAGGGGGTGAAAGGGTTACCTGGGGGGCGATCAAGGGGGTTAAACCTTTATTAGATAATTTATGGGGGGTACCCGACGCTATAAAAACCTGCGGCGAACCTAAAAAAATTACTGGGTACCGATCTGCATCACCGACGCCAAGACAGCGATCAGAAAAATGATCGCTTAGTGACAGTGGTGATAGGGGGTGAAAGGGTTACCTGGGGGGCGATCAAGGGGGTTAAACCTTTATTAGATAATTTATGGGGGTACCCGACGCTATAAAAACCTGCGGCGAACCTAAAAAAAAAAATACTGGCTACCGATCAGCATCACCGACGCTAAGACATCGATCAGAAAAACGATCGCTTAGTGACAGTGGTGATAGGGGGTGAAAGGGTTACCTGGGGGGCGATCAAGGGGTTAAACCTTTATTAGATAATTTATGGGGGTACCCGACGCTATAAAAACCTGCGGCGAACCTAAAAAAAATTACTGGGTACCGATCTGCATCACCGACGCCAAGACAGCGATCAGAAAAATGATCGCCAAGCGACGGCGGTGCTAGGGGGTGAAAGGGTTATCTGGGGGGTGATCAAGGGGTTAAACCTTTATTAGGGGGGGTTAGGGGGCTACACTGGACCTAAAACGAAATGTAGTGACACTTTTACAGTCACAAATGTCACTGATTGCAGTGATCAGTAAATAAATGGTCACTGCAATCAGTGACACTGTGACTGGGGGCTGGGGGGTGATCTGGGGGGGGGCGATTTATGTGCCTATGTGTGCTGGTGTTAGTGTAGTGTTAGTGCACTGACCTGTGTGTCTTCTCTTGTACGACGCTCGGTATATGTGAGCGCCGCACAGGAGATGACATCACTTCCTCCTGCTTTCTCTATCTGTGTAAACAGTACACAGACAGAGGGGGCATTTCTATTCGCCGGGAGCGATCGCGGGGGGGTGGTCGGAATCGAACGGCCGCCCCCCCATCTCGGAACGCTCCCAGACGAATTCCGACCGCTCACTGTACAGAAGGGGGGTCCGATCGGACCCCCCAACTGTACAAAGGCAATCACGTATGCTCTACGTGATTGTGCCTGTCGGTGCCATTGTGCCGACGTATATATACAGTGAGCGGTCGTTAAGTGGTTAATGTGTCCTGGATTAAAGGGATGATGTGGCAACCCTAACTGGAGCCGTCGGTAGCGGCGGAGCCGATCAGGTCCTCTCCACTCTGAGACATGGAGCAGAGTGAGGGAAAGATGCCCCCCGCTTGGCTCCATAACATTGGATTACAGAAGCGACGTCAAACGTCACTTATGCCCAATGGTCTTAAAGGGGAAAATACATTTATTTATTTTATTGAATTTAAGTGTAAATGTGAGATCTGAGGTCTTTTTTACCCCAGATCTCACATTTAAGAGGTCCTGTCATGCTTTTTTTTCTATTACAAGGGAGGTTTAAATTTCTTGTAATAGGAATAAAAAAGTGACCCAAATTATTATTTTTTTTAACCACTTCAGCCCCGGATCATTTGGCTGGTCAAAGTACCAGCCCACGTTTTGCGATTCGGCATTGCGTCGCTTTAACTGACAATAGCACGGTCGTGCGACGTGGCTCCCAAACACTTTTTGCTATAATAAATATCCCCAAAAAAATCTATTAAAAAAAGGTTTTTCCTCAGTTTAGGGTGATACGTATTCTTCTACATATTTTTGGTAAAAAAATAAAATAAATCGCAATAAGCGTTTATTGATTGGTTTGCGCAAAAGTTATAGTGTCTACAAAATAGGGGATCGTTTTTTGGCATTTTTACTAATAATTTTTTTTTCCTAGTAATGGCGGCGATCATCGATTTTTATTGTGACTGCGACATTATGGCGGATACATCGGACACTTTTGACACCATTTTGGGACCATTGTCATTTTTACAGCAATCAGTGCTATAAAAATGCACTGATTACTGTAAAAATTACACTGGCAGTGAAGGGGTTTACACTGACCTCTCCCCTCTCTTCAGCTCCGTGACACGATCACGGGACACCGGCGGACATAGAGTGACATAGTGTTTGACACCTGTTTTTTCACAGACTGAATGACCTCACTAATTGAACTTCACACTGCTATTATTCTGAACACGCCCCTTTCAATCAATGATTTAATAACACAGAATCAGCAGCAAGCCAGTCAAGCAAGTCATGACTTGTTGGGTCTGTTGGTTTTCTATTACTCTACTACACCTACTAGTAAATTTGCCATGCAGAAATATAATTTATACCAAAAACAGTGATTTGATCTGGTTAGTGTTGGACTGCTATTATTTTAAACAAAACTGTACATTTTATCTAATTTTAGTGGCAAACTACCTGGAAAAACCTTAAAAAAAAAGTCTCTAGATTCCATATACCGTATTTATCGGCGTATAACACGCACTTTTTTCCCCTTAAAATCAGGGGAAAATCGTGGGTGCGTGTTATACGCCGATACTCCGTCGAATTCCCCTGCTGAAAACGAGCGAGAGGAGCGAGCGGAGCCGAAGCACAATCGGCTTTACTCGGCTCCTCTCGCAGTCCCGCCCATCTCTGACTGCGCCGCTGACATAGAGAAAGCCGAGTGTACTTCGCCTAGTCTCGGCTCCTCTCGCAGTCCTGCCTGTGACTGTGAGCAGACACGAGTCTAGGCGAAGTACACTCGGCTTTCTCCGTCAGCGGCGCAGTCAGTGGAGATGGGCGGAACTGCGAGAGGAGCCGAGTCCAGCCGAAGTACACTCGGCCCCGCTCGCTCCTCTCCACAGAAATCGGCGCCAAATTTTAAAAACCGCCGGGACTGACACGATCGCAAAGGCACTGGGCACGGCTGCAGATGGACAGATGAACACTGGGCACGGCTGCAGATGGACAGATGGACACTGGGCACGGCTGCAGATGGACAGATGGACACTGGGCAAGGCTACAGATGGACACTGGGCACGGCTGCAGATGGACACTGGGCAAGGCTGCAGATGGACAGATGGACACTGGGCAAGGCTGCAGATGGACAGATGGACACTGGGCAAGGCTGCAGATGGACACTGGGCAAGGCTGCATGCTGCATTTAAATGTAAGTTTTTTTTCCTTGAATTTCCCTCCTAAAAGTTTTTTTCCTTAAAATTCCCTCCTAAACTTGGGGTGCGTGTTATACGCCGGTGCGTGTTATACGCCGATAAATACGGTAACTTAACAGTAAACAATTGGTTTCACCAAGATATAAAAATACATTAACCACTGTGAGGGGGTTAGCTCGGCAGCGGGTGTGTGTGACCCCCGGGATGGGCTCCCCACACAAAACAGGCCCAGCAAACGGAGGTTGTGGTTTTCAAAATCAAAAAGGTGCGGTTTATTTTCTGTTTACAGTGACAAAACACAGCAAAGCAAAAGAAACATAAACAAAATAAATCCTGGTCAACTTGACCTCTGACTAAACATACAGGTTTCCTAACTAACAACTGGGATCAGCCTAGTGCTGTCCTAGTCCCTAAGTCCCTGGTTTTAAATGTCCAAGCAAATAGCCACACAGGCTTTGTCTCACCGCACAGGGGTTCACTCTCCCTAGACAGTCCACACAGGTCTGGTTCCAGGCATGAGCTAACATCTAATGAAGCTGGGAGTTCTTATAGAGGCCTAAATGAGCTGACAAGCTTCAGCTGGTCTCATCAACTCCCTGTCTGCACGACGCCCAGCACTCTCCCTAGAGGTATGAGTCATCCATGAGCCCACTAGCCTTAGCTGGGCTTATACAACTCTCCACCTAGTTGTATAAGTCGGCGTAAAGCCTGAATCTGGGCGAAATATATCTACCCCCCTGGATGCAACCAGGTGACTTTACCTTCCTGCTGTCACACCACTTAACGACCGCCCACTGTAAATATACGTCAGCAGAATGGCACCGACAGGCAGAATCACGTACATATACGTGATTGCCTTTGTATAGTTGGGGGGTCCGATCGGACCCCCCTTCTTTACAGTGGGTGGTCGTTTTACCTTCGGGAGCGATCCGGCATGAGGGGACGGCCGTTCGATTCCGGCCACCCCCTCTCGATCGCTCCCGGCGAATGAGAGAGCTTCCCCTGCCTGCCAGGAAGGAGGAAGTGATGTCATCTCTCCTGGGGCGCTCACATATACCGAGCGCCGTACAGGAGAAGATGCCAGGTTAGTGCACACAACACTACACTGACACCAGGACACATAGGCACATAAATCGCCCCCCCCCCCCCCCAGATCACCCCCCCAGCCCCCAGTCACAGTGTCACTGATTGCAGTGACCATTTATTTAGTGATCACTGCAATTAGTGACATTTGTGACTGTAAAAGTGTCACTACATTTAGTTTTAGGTCCAGTGTAGCCCCCTAACCCCCCCTAATAAAGGTTTAACCCCCTGATCACCCCCCAGATAACCCTTTCACCGCTTATCACCGCCGTCACTATGCGATCATTTTTCTGATCGATGTCTTAGCGTCGGTGATGCTGATCGGTAGCCAGTAATATTTTTTAGGTTCGCCGCAGGTTTTTATAGCGTCAGGTACCCCCATATATTATCTAATAAAGGTTTAACCCCCTGATCGCCCCCCAGGTAACCCTTTCACCCCCTATCACCACTGTCGCTAAGCAATCGTTTTTATGATCGTTGTCTTAGTGTCGGTGATGCCGATAGGTAGCCAGTAATTTTTTTTTAGGTTCGCCGTCAGGTTTTTATATAGCGTCAAGTACCCCCATATATTACCTAATAAAGGTTTTAACCCCCTAATTGCCCCTAGTTAACCCTTTCACCAGTGATCATATAAGTGTTACGGGTGACGCTGGTTAGTTAGTTTGCTTTTTATAGTGTCAGGGCACCCGCCGTATATAACCCAATAAAGGTTTAACCCCCTGATCGCCCGGCGGGTGATATCAGTTAGGTTTTAGCGTCAGAGAGGGTCTGCGTCACACCCCAGGCAGCGTCAGGTTAGTGACAGTAGCGCTAACACCCACGCGTGAAGCATACACCCCCCTTAGTGGTATAGTATCTGATCAGCTCAATATCTGATCTGATCAGATCTATACTTGCGTCCCCAGCAGTTTAGGGTTCCCAAAAACGCACTGTTAGTGGGATCAGCCCAGATACCTGCTAGCACCTGCGTTTTGCCCCCCGTCCAGCCCAGGCCACCGAAGTGCAGTATCGATCGATCACTGTCACTTGCAAAACACAACACACATAACTGCAGCGTTCGCAGAGACAGGCCTGATTCCTGCGACTCCAGTGCTGTAGGAGGTGATTTCACCACCACAGTTAAAAAAAAAAAGCAAATATGCCGAAGCATTGGGGCAGCAGGGGCGGAGGAGCGATTTTGCTCCTAATGCCGCGTATATACGGTCGAAATTCCGACGGAGGCTTGCCCGTGGAAAAGTCTGACCATGTGTACGCGGCATAACTTTTGCGAGAAGATGCCCCCATGCTTCGGCATATATAAATGGTGCATGTATGCCCATCATTAGAAGTGGGTGGATGAAGGGCGGTATTCTAAAGGTGGGCATACCCACCGATCAATCTTTTTTTTTCGTTCAGCCAACAGGCTGCATGAAAAAAAAGATTACAATACATGTCCAACAAGGACCAGCAACGTACTGGTATGTTGCTGGACTTTGAATGTTTATACCAGAATGATGCCTGCGGGTTTAGGTATCATCTTGGTATCATTCTTTTAAGCCAGCGGCCGGCTTTCATGTAAAAGCAATCCTAGTGGCTAATTAGCCTCTGGACTGCTTTTACAAGCAGTGGGAGGGAATGTCCCCCCCCCGGATATAAAAAGCGCCATTGGGAAATTGGGAAAGCATTTTATCACACCGATCTTGGTGTGGTCAGATGCTTTGAGGGCAGAGGAAAGATCTAGGGTCCAATAGACCCCAGTTTTTTCAAAAAAGAGTACCTGTCATTACCTATTGCTATCATAGGGGATATTTACATTCCCTGAGATAACAATAAAAGTGATAAAAATAAATAAATATGGAAGCAACAGTTTAAAAATAAAATAAAAAAGCAAAATTTATAATAAAAAAAAAAAAAACACCCCTGTCCTGCCCTGCTCTTGCCCAATGGCGAACGCAAGCGTCGGTCTGGCGTCATATGTAAACAGCAATTGCACCATGCATGTGAGGTATCACCGCGAAGGTCAGATCGAGGGCAGTAATTTTAGCAGTAGACCTCCTCTGTAAATCTAACGGGGTAACCTGTAAATGCTTTTAAAGGCTTTTAAAAATGTATGTAGTTTGTCGCCAATGCGCGTTTGTGCGAAATTTTAAAGCATGTCATGTTTGGTATCTATGTACTCGGCCTAAGATCATCTTTTTTATTTCATCAAACATTTGGGCAATATAGTGTGTTTTAGTGCATTAAAATTAAAAAAAGTGTATTTTTTCCCAAAAAAATGCGTTTGAAAAATCGCTGCGCAAATACGGTGTAGAAAAAAAAAATGCAACACCCACCATTTTATTCTGTTGGGCCTTTGCTTTAAAAATATATATAACGTTTGGGGGTTCAACATAATTTTCTTGCAAAAAAAAATATGTTTTCATGTAAACAAAAAGTGTCAAAAAGGGCTTTGCCTTCAAGTGGTTAGAAGAGTGGATGTAAGCTTCCTAATGTTGTGTATAAAATGCCAGAACAGTTCAAAACCCCCCCAAATGACCCCATTTTGGAAAGTAGACACCCCAAGCTATATACTGAGAGGCATGTCGAGTCCATGGAATATTTTATATGTTGACACAAGTTGCGGAAAAAATATTTTTTTTTTTTTTTTTTTGCACAAAGTTGTCACTAAATGATATATTGCTCAAACATGCCATGGGCATATGTGGAATTACACCCCAAAATACATTCTGTTGCTTCTCCTGAGTACGGGGATACCACATGTGTGAGACTTTTTGGGAGCGTAGCCGCGTACGGGACCCCAAAAACCAAGCACCGCCTTCAGGCTTTCTAAGGGTGTCAATTTTTGATTTCACTTCTCACTGCCTATCACAGTTTCGGAGGCCATGGAATGCCCAGATGGCACAAAACCCCCCCAAATGACCCCATTTTGGAAAGTAGACACCCCAAGCTATTTGCTGAGAGGTATTGTGAGTATTTTGCAGATCTCGCTTTTTGTCACAAAGTTTTGAAAATTGAAAAAAAAAAGAAAAAAAGAAAATGTTCTTTCTTCATTTTCAAAAACAAATGAGAGCTGTAAAATACTCACCATGCCTCTCAGCAAACAGCTTGGGGTGTCTACTTTCCAAAATGGGGTCATTTGGGGGGGTTTTGTGCTATTTTGGCATTTTATGGCCTTCAAAACTGTGATAGGTAGTGAGGAGTGAAATCAAAAATTTGCGCCCTTAGAAATCCTGGAGGCGGTGCTTGGTTTCCGGGGTCCCGTACGCGGCTAGGCTCCTAAAAAGTCCCACACATGTGGTATCCCCGTACTCAGGAGAAGCAGCAGAATGTATTTTGGGGTGCAATTCCACATATAACCATGGCATGTGTGAGCAATATATCATTTAGTGACAACTTTTTGTAATTTTTTTTTGTCATTATTCAATCACTTGGGACAAAAAAAAAATATTCAATGGGCTCAACATGCCTCTCAGCAATTTCCTTGGGGTGTCTACTTTCTAAAATGGGGTCATTTGGGGGGGTTTTGTACTGCCCTGTCATTTTAGCACCTCAAGAAATGAGATAGGCAGTCATAAATTAAAAGCTGTGTAAATTCCAGAAAATGTACCCTAGTTTGTAAACGCTATAACTTTTGCGCAAACCGATAAATATACGCTTATTGACATTTTTTTTACTAAAGACATGTGGCTGAATACATTTTGGCCTAAATGTATGACTAAAATTGAGTTTATTCGATTTTTCTTACAACAAAAAGTAGAAAATATCATTTTTTTTCAAAATTTTCGGTCTTTTTCCGTTTATATCGCAAAAAATAAAAACCGCAGAGGCAATCAAATACCATTAAAAGAAAGCTCTATTTGTGGGAAGAAAAGGACGCAAATTTCGTTTGGGTACAACATTGCATGTCCGCACAATTTACAGTTAAAGCAGCGCAGTGCCGAATTCTGAATTCACCTCTGGTCCTCTAGCTACCAAATGGTCCGGGGCTTAAGTGGTTAATCTTGTAAAATGTACATTGTGCTAGAAAACATATTACTCCCCTGTAAGGCCCCTTTCACACTGGAGCAGGCGCTATTGTGCTAAAAATAGCGCCTGCAAACCGACTCTAAACAGCGGCTGCTGTGTCTCCAGTGTGAAAGCCTGAGGGCTTTCACACTGGAGCTGTGCGCTAGCAGGAACGCTCCAAAAGTCCTGCTAGCAGCATCTTTGGAGCGGTGTGTTTACCGCTACTACACCGCTCCTTCCCATTGAAAGCAATGGGAAACCGCGGCTATACCGCCAGCAGTATTAACCCTTTTTCGGCCGCTAGCAGGGGTTAAAACCGCACCGCTAGCGGCCGAATACTGCCGCAATTCCGATGGTATAGCGCCGCTATACCGCCACCGCACCTCCCGCCCCAGTGTGAAAGGGGCCTAACACTGTTTTGGGGTTTGTTGATCCTGCCAGTAAAACCATTCATTTTCCAACCTTCTTTTACCAAGCCAAGCTGACCAGCAAAGTGTGTTGCAGCAAATAGCACAGATGAGGTGCATACAGTGGTCACTTTTTTTTTTTTTCTTTTAAACAGTGGCCACTTTATTTATACGATTTTTTCCCAAACAGAAAACAAAACCTTTATAATGCCTTAAAAAGTGTTAGCTGGAGTTGAGCTGTAATTTTTTGTTTCTTCCCTAAAGCTAATTTACATTTATGTGTGCTTTTACACTGCCACATTGCGGTTTGCCTGTGCTTTCCCATAGACTTCTATTAGGTCAGGTGTGTTTGGTGCATTTTCTGAATGCGCACCAAAAGTCCAACATGCTGCATCTTTGGTGCAATTTCAGAAAATGCACCAAAAAGCCTGATTTAGTAGAAGTCTATGGGATAGAATGGGTATATTGCGCAGCAGCCAAATCCGAGCACAGCAGCGTGAAAGCACCCTACTGTGTCCACAGGGCATCAATGTTGCTGTGCCATGTCACTGAAGACTAAACTGTCTGCAGTGGAAAAAATCATGGTTCTACTTTCTTTTGGCTGAACTAGATGGACTTGTCTCTTTTTCAACCTATGTAACTGCCAGAATAGATGGATAGACAATAAAACTACATTATGGGAGGGGTCAGATTCAGAAATATTGCTCTGTTAATGCTAGTGACAGACTGTCACTTTTGATTTCACACATAGTTAGACTTTAAAGTGGTTGTAAACCCATTTTAAATAAAAAAAAAAAAAACCCTGCAAGACAAAGGCATAATGAGCTAGTATGACTAGCATACTAGCTGATTATGCATTACTTACCTTATATCGAAGCCCCCGAATCCATCCTAGACTCCCCCTCCAGCCACAGCCATCTCTCCCGGAGGCTACTTCCGGGTATCGCCGATCCGGCGCTGTGATTGGCCAGAGCGGCAATGACGTCACTCCGCGCATGCGCGCGGGAGCCATAAAAGCCGACATTCATAAAACCGCCATTTACAGTGCGCCTGCGCCGATGTCGGTGTAATCTTTTTGGCAAATATCTCCTAAACCTTGTAGGCTTATGAGATATTGCAAACACCTACAGGTAAGCCTTAATCTAGGCTTACCTGTAGGTGCAAGTTGCAAGAGTGGGTTTACAACCACTTTAAAGAGACCGGGTCTTAAAAAGTGCAAGTAAAAGCACAAAAAAATAAAGTATTTAAAAAAAAAAATACATACTTGCAGTGTTTTCAATTTTGCCACTGAAAACGTGCCTCTGAACTGCCTAGCAAATTTGACTTCTTTAGGAAGATAAAATTCCTCAGCACCCACCATGCCATAGCCCTCTCCTCTTCTGAGTGTTTAATTACGGTCTGTGCTGGCCTACTCGTCTGCCTACATAGCATTTTATGTAGGGGCTGGAGAAGCAGCGAAGAGAATACTAAAAAGTGACATCTAAGTAACAGCTCTTTGCCCACTGACTTCATACCCATGATGGTGGCATTTTGTAGCAGTCATCAAGCCTTTTAGATGTCTACACAAAGGTTACAGGTTAAAAAATTATGCTGAAAATTTGTGATATGCAAAATGCAAATCTGAGAAGATATTTGTTGAAATCATATGACAACAGGGTCTCTTTAAGCGCAACTTTTGTTGCATGAAAATTATAAAGGATTCAACTTTTTGTTCTGGGAGAGGAATAGCCCAGCATCGGCCTTGTTGTTGCAGACTCTACTCTTATGAAAAAATGGGGTTTGCTGAGTGCCTTAGCAGCCTGTCAATAAAACAGCAGCAACTGGACTGACCGATTCAGCCTTCAGACAGTGCTCTATTCTTGTAATATGAAAAAGCTTTTTTTTTAATGTTTAACTGTTTAACAGTTTTGCTGGGGTGGATAAATGAAGTGAACCACTAGTATGCCCATATGGCCATACGGAGAAAAGGTACAATCTCACTGTACTAAATTATTCCTTTAGGAAGAGAAATGCAAATGACTAATCTCCTTCAGAAGATGTTAGTTGCCTGGCTGTTATGATAAATCGTAAAGGTTAGTCTCCAATTATTTCAGGAAAAATTTCTGTTAGGCATCCTATACTTACTTTCCCCTCACTTAAGAAATACCCAGTAATTCAGTGTATAGGGAAACCACCCTGCCTCCCCAGTGTTCAATGCCCAAGCAGTCAACCACTCAGCTGAAGTGCCATATCTGGGAAGGGCAGTGCATGCCGGGGGGGGGGGGGGGCAACAGGGCAATTGCCACCCCCGAGAAATTAGTTTTAGTTGCGGAATTTGCAGGCGCCAGAGAGTCTGAGCGGGCGGCTCCGAGAAATTTGTTCTAGTTGCGGAATTCGCGGGCGCCGAGAGTCTGAGCGGGCGGCTCCCACGGCGAGTGAGAGTCAGAGAGTGGGCCGTCAGCTGGTTGGCTCTGTGGGTGTGCGGGCGGCTGGCCAATCAACAAGCCAGCGGCCCGGGGGAGCAGAGAGATGACGTCATCTCTCACCGCCCGTGCCCGCCTTGCATCCCTGCAGTAACTTCCGCCCTCACTGTGCAGGCAGCAGAGAGATTACATCATCTCTCTGCTGCCTGACAAGCAAAACACCACCTTAGCAAATGACAATCCGCAAGGTGTGGCAGGTGAGGTTGCAAATGACAATCCGCAACATGTGGCAGGTGACGTGGCAGGTGACAATCGGCAACCTGTGGCAGGTGACGTGGCAAGTGACAATCTGCATCTGGTGGCAGGCAAGTGACATTCCGCAACTTGTGGCAGGTGAGGTGGCAAGTGACAATCCACAACATGTGGCAGGTGACGTGGCAAGTGACAATCCGCAACTTGTGGCAGGTGACGTGGCAAGTGACAATCTGCATCTGGTGGCAGGCAAGTGACATTCCGCAACTTGTGGCAGGAGATGTGGCAAGTGACAATCTGAAACGTGTGGCAGGTGACGTGGCAAGTGACAATCCGCAATGTGTGGCAAGTGACAATCCGCAACGTGTGGCAGGCGACGTGGCAAGTGACAATCCGCAACGTGTGGCAAGTGACAATCCGCAACATGTGGCAAGTGACAATCTGAAACATGTGCCAGGTGACAATCTGCATCTGGTGGCAGGCAAGTGACATTCCGCAACTTGTGGCAGGTGATGTGGCAAGTGACAATCTGCAATGTGTGGCAGGTGACGTGGCAAGTGACAAGCTGCATCTGGTGGCAGGTGACATGGCAAGTGACACACTTGGGGCTCCCACTGATTCTACATTATGGTGAGTTGAACCATTTTATATTACAATGTAATAATAAAAATAATGCGCTTCAATCATCCTGACACCATTATAACCATGATGCCGTGATCACTGAAGCGCTAACACCAGTGATTTCCCTTATAAATTTCCCCCCCAAAAAAAAAAATTCTGGTAGTGCCCCTCCCAAGACTAGACTCTGGATCTGCCCCTGGTGTATGCAGCCCTCTAAACTGCAGCTGACTGGGCATCACATTGTGGAAATAAGTGAGTGTGGAGAATTATAAGTTGCTTGAAGTCCCTCCTGTAATTAGGAATATAAATTAATTTTAGGAGTAGCGGAGTGAGTAATCTCAGCCTGAAAAAGAAAAGACTAATGCAGTCAAAAAATTTTAACAGCTAAGCTGCAATATATTATATTTTTGTTGTTGGATGTAAATACACTTTAAGAATTTTTTATTTATTCATCTCAGCAAGACGTTTGTAGCCCAACATGATTTGCATTTAGGTCCACACCAAGGAGAAAAAAAGTTAGTTTTTCCCAGCACAGAGACCCTGACATTCTAAATAGAACCAACTCTAAAACCAAAAAGCCACTGAAAAAATAGAATTATTAATTCTCAGTTCATTGCACTGCATTGCATTACAGTAAGAAAAGCAGTATAAATATTTCAAATGGATTGTATATAAAAAAAAAAATTAGTCTGTTTTATTATATTCACTTGTCTGTGTATCATCTGTGTTGGAGCGATCAGATATTCCTTCAGGTATACCTGTGTTATCAGGACTTGGCCGATTTTCCTTCTCATTGTTGGCACACTTCTCTGTCTCAGTCTTCATTTTATTAGCTTCCAACGATACCATAAGAAACTTAAGCAGTGCATTCTCTGCCAGGAGACGCTCAGAAGCGGCCACCAGCTCTTTCATCTGGTCAGCCATGCTCCCAACCTCTCTAAATTTTTGTTCATACAGTGACTGAAGCTGTTGCTTGTGTACCTCTAGAGCTTTGTTGTGTTGTTCTAATCTCTGCTTTTGTACCTTTAGGTCCTGCGTGTCTTTTCTAGCTTCTGATAGACGTTCTGCCAGCTGATCCTGAGCCTTGTGTAGAACATTAATTTCTGCCCTCAGCCTTTGGATCTCTTGTTCCAAAAATGAAATCTGATCCTCCTTGTATTGCAGATAGTATTTGGGGCAGGAGGCAGGTGAATCAGCTGCCGTGGAAGGAAGAGTTGCATATTTTACAATAAAATGCAAAAGGTTTGAAACCGTGATCTGCTGATCTTCAGGATACAATACACTTTGGTCTTTCCTGAAAATAAAAACAAATACGTAGAATATTACACAGAGATGATCAGCTTATACAGATTATAGGTTTTATGTCTGAGAGATACCAGTAGTGGAAACCAATGTCAACAACATTACAAACCTGGCACACAAAACTCCTGCCAATGAGCATTCTGGGAAAGTTGGTTGATGTCAAAGAGATAGAGCTGTTAATACATATTTACAAGACTGTCGGCCAAGTATTTTGAGACACACACATTACAGTAATGTGAACAAGTCACACTTTTCCTGATACATTCATGTTCTTTGTCTTTGCCGCGCTCCTCTTAAAAATGCTTGTAGCCTGGCTCTCGGTTATCTGCAGTTTGAGCCACTGACCCAGTTGAGGCCGATATCAAGCAAAGACAAATAGAGGTGGGGACTACAGATATGCAGGCTTTTTCCTTGTCAGTTCCTAAAAGGTTAATGCCATTTGATCAGCATAAAAGCTAGGGAACCAGCATTGTGAGGAGTGAATAGTAAAAGTCAGCCTACATATTTGTTCAGTAGAGGTTTCTTTTGAACCAGTATGGTTTATTTTCATACAGTCATGGGAATTCATAATTATTTTTTTTTAAACATATTTGAACAGAAAAACAGTAGATCTTCATTCAAACTGTTCCTACATATAAAGACGATCTACCTGAACAAAACACACAAAATTGATACAGTGTACTCATGATCTGCACCCCTACACTTACCACCACAAATCAATGAAATTAGAATTAGGCATTTCAAATTAGTCCCAGTGATTATGAAATTGTATTATTTAAACCTCAGACATGGAAGGTCTTGTGTTCTCTTTGATAATTACGTGTGTAGCGCCCCTTTACTTTTTAGGGGTGTTATGTGCCTAAATTTAGGGGGTTGGTCTGAGCTGGTAGCCAGGCTCGGACCACTTTGATTGCTAGGTATTTACTTCTGCCTATGTGATGCTGCCTGGTGTATGATTCCCTGTGGCCTGTAGGTGGCACTGCCATATCAGGTCAGGGTTGAGCCATGGGTGGCATTACTGCGCCTTAGGGTGTCCTCTCTCGGCAGCGGTACAGTGGGCGTGGTCGGCCTGCTGTGCATGCCGGGAGAGGGTACATAAGGGGCAGATGCCATCTTTTGGGGTAGTCGAGGAGAGTTGGAGTGGAGGAGCCGGAGGGGTGTGCCCCTCGGGGGGTGAGATGACTGGCCGAGAAGTCTCGGGCACCTTTGGCCCGAGGCTGCAACGTTGCAAGTAGGCCCAGTACCTTTAACTGGGTCTACAATTCGCCCATTGGTGTCCCAGGGTGCCCAGGTAAGGGTACCCGCTCTGACCGTGAGGAAGCCAGGGGAGAATCGGTCCCACTGAGGAGATGAGTAATGGAAGATTGCTGTCTCGGGAGAGGCCTGGTGACCTGTCAGAGGGAAGGATTCCTTATTCAGGAAAGCTAACCTGTAGAGTGCCCATTGGCATTATCCTGTTCTTAAAAGTCTACAGAGGTTAGAGGATCTCCTGTACCCGTCCTTGGAGGGGATAGGGTGACAGAACTGTTCGAGCTCCACACCGGCTGCTAGGACTGTGAGAGAGGACTATCCGGGTGAGCTAAACCCACTCGGGATCGAGTGGCGACGAGGTTACTAATTGTGCCTGGATCTAATCCCTCACACTTATTCCTTCTTTCATTCATCTGTCTCTGTCTACTACGCAGCAAACAGAAAATAAACTCTCTGTTGGAGTTAAAGTGTTTCTGGACATTGGCTTCTTTAGGGGAAGAAATAGAGACTTGACCGCATACTCTGGGGAAGAGAACCAGTGGAAGAACGTAACTCGCTGCAGGACCCAAAATTTCTAAACACCGCTCAACCTCTTCAAACAGGAGGGTACGGGCATATAGCACGGTGTGCCTTGACTTGCAAGTGAGTCAGGCGAGAAAAGGGTTTGTGTGCTACACGTGTGTGGTGTCCTAAGTCCAAGATCAATAGAGCGCTCTAAGGACTTCAGAAAGACAGTTGTTGATACCCAAGAGTCTGTCAAATGATTTACAATATCTCCAAATAATTTGAAATCAATCATTTCACTGTAAGGAAAATATCCAACAAGTGGAGTAGATTTCAAACCAATGCTAATTTGTCCAGCAAATGCAACCCAAGAGCACTGTAGGAACGGTTTAAATGAAGATCTAAATCTTGCCTGTTCATACATGTTCAACTTCTATGGGCTGTACTTACTTTTACACATTTTCATGCAAACCCAATAGCTTCAACACTTTGAGACTGACATTCCTTGTCCAAGCCTGCATTTCTTTTTCGTACATCACGGGACACAGAGCGACTTAGTCATTACTAATGGGTTATATAGATTACCTTCAGGTGTTGGCACTGGCCAATTCCAAACCGGAAGTACCCTCCCCTATATAAGCCCCTCCCACCCGGGAGCACCTCAGTTTTTTGCCAGTGTCTAAGGTGTTGGCCAAAGAGTAACATGTGTTTTCACTGGGCTTGCGTACAGGTTCTTTTGGGCCTTAGTAAGCTGTTCCGGATCCCACCAAAAAAGCTTCATAGCTAAACGGTCGGTACCCGGGCCTTGCAGCAGAAGAGCAAGGTTTTGCCTGTAATGCTTCTCTTAGGAGGGCTGGACCCTGGGATCCAGAGCTCTGGTCATACCCACGACCAAGATGTTGTCTGTGCAGGGTGCTATACAGGTCCAGGGGAGTGGAATCCTTGGGAACCCGGTCCCTGAAGGTTTAATTACAATGCCTGCCGTGATAGGTGAAGTTTGGACTTCTGTGGACCAAACAGAGTCCTGCGGCGGGGATCAGGTAAGTGGGGGCCCCCAGGAACTTGGTTCTATTGGGGGACCCCCAAGCCTAATTTGTCTTTCTGTCTGTTACCTAACGGTATTCCCGCTAAATATCTGTGTTTGCCTGTAACTACTGAAAATGTAAAATTTTAATAGTAGTCAAGAAAAAAAAAAAAAAAAAAAAAGGGACCGCGGTACCTGTGTTAAACCACTAGAGGCCGCTGTTGTCCATTTTTCTTGTCATGTGGATCTTTGGTTTTCTCAAGTCAAAAGATCCAGGCAGCTGGTAAGTTTCTCTGTGGGAATCCACTTCCTCTGCCCTGTTGCTGCGCTCATCCACCGCACAGGCCCTCCGGCAAAAAGGGCCCTGGCTCCTAGTCCCCTGTTTGATTTCGAAAAGGGCGCCAATGGCGCACGGGCGCGCGCGCGGGCGCGTGCACGCGCCTCCTATGAAAAAAAGGGGCGGGGCGGGTGGATGACGCTCGATGCGCGCCGCGGCGCTTCTGCGCATGTGCGGGCGTCCCAGCATAGTTAAAAGACAGTACAAGTGTCAGCTGGATGCAAACAGAGCTAGCAACAAACAGTGGCACACAGAGGCGGTTGATGCAGGCATCCCCATAGAAAGGCACTTTAGTGGACACCAGCTGGTATATAGCAGCACCTGTGTTAGATTATTACCAGCAAAATTGGTGTATGACGACGGGAATACCTCAGCTTTGTGCTTAAAGGATATGTCGTCCAGACGCTCCGGAAATAGATCTTCCAGGAAGCCAAAGGGGTCTCCATCGGGCTCTGAGGATATTGGGCATGCTTGTACTGCACCAATCTCCCCTGAGAATTCAGAGGTCAGTAGCCGTAGAAACCCCGCAGGAATGCCTGGTGCTGCGGCTGTCCCCAGTCCACCTGCTCCTGTATATATAACAGAGGAGGTTTTATCCTCAACTCTGGGAGGATTGGAAGAGAGATTAACAGCATTGATCGCTGCTTCCCTGTCTCAGGAAAAGCGCGTCCGATCTCCGTCTCCTCCTTCAGAGTGCCTGTTAGTGAAGGAACAGCCCCACACAGAGATCGACCTACCTGAAGGGGATCAGGATGAGGTTGATTCAGTTATGGAGGAATCAACAGTGGAAGAACCTTTCTCAGCATCTCAGGCTGAAAGATTATGGGTTCAGTCTCTGACTAATATGGTCCGATCAGCATTTAAAATGCCTCTGGCGGAACCACCATCCACTACGGTTTCCTCGCTGGGGTCGCTAAAAGCTCCCCAGGCTGTCTGTTCCTTCCCAATCCACCCTTTATTAGAAGGGCTTATTTACCAGGATTGGGAGCATCCTGATAAAATATTTGCTCCCCCCAAGAGATTTCCGGTGATCTATCCCATGGAGGATAAGTTCATAAAAAAATGGAGGGTCCCTACAGTGGACGCAGCCATCTCTTCTGTTAACAAATCACTGACATGTCCAGTAGATAATGTTCCAATGTCAAAGACCCAATAGATAAAAAATTGGAGTCTTTACTAAAATCTGCTTTCTCTACAGCAAGCATGGTGACACAACCTGCGGTAGCAGCGATTGGAGTCTGCCAAGCAGTGAAAGATCAGTTGAAACACGTCTTAAGGGACTTACCAGATCAGCAGGCTCTTGCCCTAGCTGACCTGCCTAGAGCCTTGTGTTTTGCGGTGGACGCCATAAAGGATACAATCCAACAGGCCTCCCGCTTTACGCTGTCTATAGTACATATGCGTAGGATTCTGTGGCTCAAAAACTGGTCTGCTGAAGCTCCCTGTAAAAAACTGCTGGTTAGCTTCCCATTTCATGGAGAACGCTTATTTGGAGAAGATCTGGACAAATATATCCAGAAAATTTCTGCCGGTAAAAGTTCACTCTTACCGGTTAAGAACAAGGGTAGGAGTCCTTCTTTTAAGAGGCCTACTTCTCCAGTCCCTGGCACATCGGCTGTGAAACAGTTCCGACGGCCTCCGCGGTCAAATCCAGGGGGCAGAAATCAGGGACAATCACAGGGTATCAAGAAACCCTGGGTCAAGAGAGGTACAAGACCTCCCCCTAAGTCATGAAGGGTTGCCCCCACTCAGTCGGGTGAGGGGAAGACTTCAGTTGTTCACAGAGACCTGGCGGGACACCATCAGAGATGGGTGATCCCCGCAGTAAGTCTGGGATACAGGCTGGAGTTAAAAGACATTCCTCCTGCCCATTTTATAAGGTCAAACGTGCCAAGCGATCCCCAGAAGAGTGGATCCCTCCTTCTGGCACTAGAGCAACTATTGCCCCAAGGGTAATCATGAAGGTTCCCTTGAAAGAAAACGGGTTCGGGTTTTACTCGAACCTTGTCACAGTCCCCAAACCAAATGGGGACATGAGGCCCATATTGAATATAAAAGGGCTAAACAAGTTCCTACATATCAGGACTTTTTTCGGATGGAGTCGATCCGATCGGTGGCCACCGCCCTACAAGGGCAGGAATGGTTAGCCTCGATCGACATAAGGGATGCTTATTTGCATATTCCCATCTGTCCGGCCCACCAGAAATTTCTACGCCTTGCAGTAGAAGGGCGCCATTTTCAGTTCAGAGCCTTACCTTTCGGTCTGGCCACGGCACCACGAGTGTTCACAAAAATTCTGGCCCTACGATTGGCCAAACTAGGGACACAAGGTGTAACGATAATGGCATATCTAGACGACTTGTTGCTGATAGACCACTCGGTGAAAAAAACTAGAAGTGGTCGTTCACAAGATAATCAAGTATCTGGAATCTCACGGTTGCATTATCAACCGAGACAAGTCAGCCCTAAAACCAGTCAAAAGCCTGGAATACTTGGGGGCTAAGACTGGATTCAAATCAGAGAAAGATTTTCTTACCTCCAGAGAAGGTGTAGTCTTTGAAAGATTTGACCCACTTAGTGGGTACAAAAAAGAAAAACCATCCATACGCCTGTGTATAAGGCTGCTGGGAAAAATGGTGGCTTCATTCGAAGCGGTACCCTACGGTCAATTCCATTCAAGGAACTTGCAGAGGGCCATACTGTCAGCCTGGAACAAAAAAGTTCAGGCTTTAGACTTACCAATGTCCCTGTCCCCTTCAGTCCGGTTTCTTGGAAGGTGGTCACTACAGTTGCCAGCCTCATAGGCTGGGGGGCAGTACTGGAGCAATGGTCTCTCCAGGGCAAGTGGTCAGAAGCAGAGAAGGCCCTGCCCACCAATCTCTTAGAGATACGAGCAGCCCGGTATGCCCTAGTAGCATGGACATCCAAACTCCAAGGGTCACCTGTCAGAATTCAATCAGACAATGCCACAGCAGTGGCATATATCAATCTCCAGGGTGGCACCAGGAGTCGTGCAGCCCAGAGGGAAGCGAAATGCATCCTGGAATGGGCAGAAAGGTATGTCACAGCCATATCCGCGGTTTTCATCCCAGGAGTGGAAAATTGGAGAGCGGACTTTTTTAAGTCGCCAGCAATTATGCCCGGGGGAATGGTCTCTTCACCCCGAGGTTTTCCAGGCAATATGCCAGCGGTGGGGAACACCGGATGTAGATCTGCTAGCATCCAGATTCAACGCAAAGGTGGACAGATTTGTGTCTCGCACAAAGGATCCCCTAGCTTGCGGTTCGGATGCCCTAGTGTTCCCTTGGGATCAGTTCAAGCTGATATATGCATTCCCACCGCGATTAATCCGCAGAATCAGGGTAGAAAAGAAACCAGTGATTCTGGTGGCTCCAGCGTGGCCCCGAAGGGCATGGTACGCGGAGTTTGTAAAAATGTCAGTGGGAAGTCCTTGGACCCTCCCACATCGTCCGGACCTGCTTTCGCAAGGACCGATATACTACCCTTCCTTACCAGCCCTAGGTTGACGGCCTGGCTATAGAAGCCCACATTCTAAAAAAGAGAGGGCTCTCTAATCCTGTGGTATCTACCATGATCAATGCCAGGAAGCCGGTATCCAGGCAGATCTATTATAGGATCTAGAAGGCGTACATCACGTGGGGTGAGGCCAGGAAATGGCATCCACGTAAGTACGTAATAGGTAGGATTCTGGACTTCCTACAGTGGGCTGTACATAGGAAGCTTGCCTTGAGTACTATCAAGGGTCAGACGGCCTTGTCAATATTTTTTTTTTCAAAGGCCCTTGGCTTTGCATTCATTAATCAAAGCTTTCATACAAGGAGTGATGCGTATTAGCCCTCCGGTTAGTATTCCCATATGTCCATGGGACTTAAACCTGGTTCTGTCGGTTCTACAGAAACAACCATTTGAACCATTGCGGCACATTTTCTTGGTTCTTTTCACCAGGAAATTGATTTTCTTTGTAGCCATTTGTTCGGCTAAAAGAGTATCGGAATTAGCCGCCTTGTCCTGTAAGGAGCCATATCTGGTTATCCATAAGGACAGAGTAGTATTACGTCCTCATCCAGCCTTCTTCCTAAGGTGGTATCGAGGTTCCATTTGAACCAAGATGTGGTTCTTCCTTCCTTTTTCCCCAAACCTAGTTCGGTAGAGGAAAAGTTATTGCATTCTTTGGATGTAGTAAGAGCAGTTAAAGCTTATCTTAAAGCCACTGCTCAGATTCGTAGAACGGATACTTTGTTTGTTCTGCCGGAAGGCCCCAGAAAGGGTCAGGCAGCATCAAAAATCTACTTTAGCCAAGTGGATTCGACAGGTCATAATACAAGCCTATGGCTTGAAAAGGGGACCGCCTCCGTTCAAAGTTAGGGCGCACTCCACAAGAGCAGTTGGAACTTCATGGGCAGTGCATCACCAAGCCTCCCTGGCTCAAGTACTGTAAGGCCACAACATGGTCCTTAGTACACACGTTTACTAGATTCTACCAGGTAGATGTCACAAGTCAGGAGGATGTCGCCTTTGGGCGCAGTGTGTTGCAGGCCGCAAAAGAGCCTCATGCCTGATGGCGCCCAGCTTATGTATCCCTCCCCTCATTTGGCATTGCTTTGGGACGTCCCATTAGTAATGACTAAGTCGCTCTGTGTCCCGTGATGTACGAAAAAGAAAAAGGGATTTTTATAACAGCTTACCTGTAAAATCCTTTTCTTGGAGTACATCACGGGACACAGAGCTCCCACCCCTCTTTTTGGGACACTTATTGCTTGGCTACAAAACTGAGGTGCTCCCGGGTGGGAGGGGCTTATATAGGGGAGGGTACTTCCGGTTTGGAATTGGCCAGTGCCAACACCTGAAGGTAATCTATATAACCCATTAGTAATGACTAAGTCGCTCTGTGTCCCGTGATGTACTCCAAGAAAAGGATTTTACAGGTAAGCTGTTATAAAAATCCCTTTTTCTGGAGTCCTTCAACTCTGCTTGCTGGAGGCCTCTTCTGGGTCAGTGACTGAATGTACAGATAACAAAGATAGCCAGGCTTATAGCATTTTCAGAAGCAAGTCAACAAAAGTGAGGAGGCAATGTCTGAATTTTTAGCAGACCCCAATTTTGTGTCTCCACTGCAAGCACCAGTGACACTCTGTAGTACATTCCAAGTCTGAAGATGAAGCTTGGCATCTGAGACACAGAAAATGACCTCTAACAAGTGGCTGGGGCAATGTGGAAATAAAGATCATATATAATAATTCTTTAATAAGAGACTTAAAATATTAAAATTACTGAAGACAATACATCATTGTTTCCAGCATATAAAACATACAAAATTATACTATGATATGACCAGCACAAATCTTCTAATTATCCTCATCTTACGTACTAGGGTTGTCCCGATACCACTTTTTTAAGACCGAGTACAAGTACCGATACTTTTTTTCAAGTACTCGCCGATACCGATACTTTTTTTTCAATGTCACGTGACAGTGGCACGTGTCAGTATTTTTTTTTGACGATTTTTTGTTATGTTTTTTTACAGTGCTTTCTTCTTTTTTTTTTGGTGGTGGTGGGGGGGGGGGGGGGGGGTTGGATTGTGTGAGTGTGTTTTTTTTATTCACATTTTTATTATTTTTTTCAATTCATTTTTTTTATTTATTGCAATTTTTTATTTTATTTTTTTACACCTGTTGGGGGGGGGGGGGCTTTGGTGAGATTTCAGGGGTCTTAACAGACCCCTGACATCTCCCCTTTGAGACAGAGAAAGGGACTAGGGACACAGATCCCCCAGTCCCTTTCTCTGCAGCCTCAGATAAAATGAATGGACAGGAGGCTCCTCTCCATTCATAAACTGAAGCATCGTAAACACAGGTTACGATGTTTCAGTTATATGAATGGACAGAGTCAGTGATGACTCTGTTCATTCAGAAAAGGTAGGAGCCGGGTTTAGCGGCTCCTACCTCCGCTCTCCATCCTGACAGATCGAGGACAGGGGGAGTGGAGGAGGACATGGAGGGGACACGGAGCACGGAGGGGGAGAGCAGCAGGAGTGGGACACGGAGCGCGGACAGCAGCACGGAGGGGACAACGAACCCGGAGGGGGAGAGCAGCATGGAGGGGGACACAGAATGCGAAGGGGGAGAGCAGCATCACGGAGGAGGACACGGGACACAGATCATGAAGAAGGACAGCAGCAACAGCACGGAGGGGGTTACAGGGACAGTCAGCGGTGATCGGTGCGGCTTTGGGGGGAGTTTAGAAGCACCGATCGCCGCTGTATATATTTCGCTAAAGCAGCTGAAAGGGGGGGGGGGGCTCTGGGGGGAGAAGCTGTCAGTTGTATTGAAATGTATACAGGGAGACCAGTGCTTGAAACTTCCCCCCCGCCGCACCGATCATCCCTGACTGCCCAGGTATCGGGTGAAGCATCGGAGCATTTCCCCCCCGAGTACAAGTACTTGGGGAAATGCTCAGTATCGGTACCGATACTAGTATCGGTATCGGGACAACCCTATTATGTACCCATGATATCAGAAAGTGGTTGCCTGGAAATAACAGGCAGATGTCATGACCGTTTTTTTTTTGGACAGCAAACTGAGAAATCTAAAGCACTGCAAAGAGACATGAAAATAGGATGATTTTTGTACTCACCGTAAAATCCTTTTCTCTGAAGTTCATTGACGGACACAGCACTTTAAATCTTGACCTTAGGGTTATATCACCACCTTCAGGAGAGGACTAGGCAGAACATGTAAAAACAGCAAAACTGCACAGTACCGCCCAGGGGGCGGTCCTACTGGCTATAACCCCTCACACTGCATCCAGCAGCTCAGTTCGTCAAAAAGCAGTACAAACAGAAAAAGGAGGGGTGGGTGCTGTGTCCGTCAACGAGCAAAGGATTTTACGGTGAGTACAAAAATCCTATTTTCTCTTTCGTTCATTGATGGACACAGCACTTTAAATCTAAAAAAAACAAGGGGTGGGAACAGCAAGCAAAAAAAAACTCCACCCATACCAACCAGAGCTCCTCAACGGAGGAGTAGCAACCTTAAACAGCCGCCTGCAAAACCTTGTGGTCGAAGCAAGCATCCGCAGATGCACTCACATCAACCTTGTAAAATTTTGTGAAAGTGTGAACGGACGACCAGGTTGCCGTCTTACACACCTGGGAAACGGACACTTGATGTCGGAAAGCCCAGGAGGCACCAATTGCCCTAGTAAAATGTGTTGTGACAGGAAAGGGAGGCACCTGCCCTTTTAAGGCATAAGCCTGGATCACGATCTGTCTATCCACCGAGAAATGGTGGCCAACGAGACCACCAGGCCCTTCTTCGGACCAGTTACCGACACAAACAGTGAATCCGACCTCCGAAACTGAGCTGTAGCAGACAGATACACCCGCAGAGCCCGCACCATGTCCAAGGAATGCAAAGCAACCTCTTTGGGATGCGACGGCCGAGGACACAAGGATGGAAGCACAATGTCCTCATTTAGATGAAACGCCAAAACAACCTTAGGAAGAAACGAAGGCTGCGGGCGTAGCACCGCCTTATCCTTGTGGAGGGAGACTTGCAAGACAAGGTCATCAACTCAGAAACCCTCCTGGCAGATGTAATAGCCACCAGAAAGGCTACTTTCTGAGAGAGTGACAATAGGGGGATCTCCCTAATGCTTTCAAACGGCGGTTTCTGAAGTACCGAGAGCACGAGATCCAAATCCTACGGGGGGCAGCAGTGGTCGAACCGGAGGGGCCACATGTCGAACACCCTGCACAAACGTACTCACCAAGGAATGAGCCGCCGAGGGTCGCTGAAAAAGGACAGCCAAGGCTGATATCTGCCCCTTAATGGTGCTTAAGGCAAGTTTCTGATCCACTCCCCGCTGCAAAAACAGCAGAATCCTGGAAACCGAATACGTACACGGACGCCACCCCATCTCCTCACACAGAGATGTAGGCCTTCCATGTGCGATGATAAATCTTCCGAGAAGATGACTTCCGCGCCCTCATCATAGTGGAGATGACCGACTCCGACAGCCTTCGGTCCCTTAGCACCTGACTTTCAACAGCCACGCCGTTAAAGCCAGCGACTGTAACGCAGGATGAAGTATAGGGCCTTGCGACAGAAGGTCCTCTCGCATCGGCAGTCGCCAAGGAACATCTGCCACCATTTGTACTATGTCGGCGTTACAGGGACGCTGAGGCCAATCTGGGGCAATTAGAATCACTGGAATCCCCTTGGTCTCCACTCTGCGAAGCAGAAGAGGGAGAAGTTTTATCGGGGAAGGCATAAATCAGCCGATAATGCCCCCATGGAGCTACCAACGCGTCCGCCCAGGGATCTTTGGACCTGGCTACGAACCTCAGTAACTTCCGATTGAGTCGAGAAGCCAGGAGATCCACATCTGACGTGCCCCATCTCAGGCAAAGGAGTCGAAAAACCTCCAGATGTAGCGACCATTCCCCTTGGTCCAGCATCTGACGACTTAGGTATTCTGCTTGCCAGTTTTCCACGCCCGGAATGTACACGGCCGATAGAGCCGGCACGCGCCGCTCTGCCCACCGCAGGATGTGAGCGACCTCCAATGCTGCAGCCGAGCTCCTTGTTCCTCCTTGATGGTTGACATACGCCACCGCTGTGGCGTTGTCCGACTGGATCCTGATTGGGTGTCCCTGCAGCCTCCGTGACCATGTGGAGAGTCACCACCTGATCGCCCGAAGTTCCAGCACATTGATCGGCAGGCGGGATTCTTCCTGCGTCCAGCGACCCCTGTGCCGACTGTACGCCTATGCCCCAAACTCCCCCCCAACCGGTCAGGCTGGCGTCCATCGTGACTACCATCCAATGAAAAGGAAGGAATAATAGGATTTTTATAACAGCTTACCTGTAAAATCCTTTTCTTGGAGTACATCACGGGACACAGAGCGGCATAGTCATTACTATGTGGGTTATATAGATACCTTCAGGTGCTGGCACTGGCAACTTCCAAAACCGGAAGTACCCTCCCCTATATAAGCCCCTCCCATCCGGGAGCACCTCAGTTTTGTAGCAAAGCAATAAGTGTCCCCAAAGAGGGGTGGGAGCTCTGTGTCCCGTGATGTACTCCAAGAAAAGGATTTTACAGGTAAGCTGTTATAAAAATCCTATTTTCTTTCTCGTACATCACGGGACACAGAGCGGCATAGTCATTACTATGTGGGATGTCCTAAAGCAATGCCCAATGAGGGGGGGGGGGGGTACACCATACATAAGCTGAGCGCTATCAGACATGAGGATCTTTTGTGGCCTGCAACACACTGCGCCCAAAGGCGACATCCTCCTGACTTCTAACGTCCACCTGGTAGAACCTAGTAAACGTGTGTACTGAAGACCATGTTGCGGCCTTACAGATTTGAGCCAGGGAGGCCTGGTGATGCACTGCCCATGAAGTTCCAACTGCTCTCGTGGAGTGCGCCCTAACTTTGAACGGAGGCGGTCTCCTTCTCAAGCCATAGGCTTGCATTATGACCTGTCGAATCCACTTGGCTAAAGTAGATTTTGACGCTGCCTGACCCCTTCTGGGGCCTTCCGGCAGAATAAACAAAGTATCCGTTCTACGAATCTGAGCAGTGGCTTTTAGATAAGCTTTAACTGCTCTTACTACATCCAAAGAATGCAATAACTTTTCCTCTACCGAACTAGGTTTGGGGAAAAAAGAAGGAAGAACCACATCTTGGTTCAAATGAAACCTCGATACCACCTTAGGAAGAAAGGCTGGATGAGGACGTAACACTACTCTGTCCTTATGGATAACCAGATATGGCTCCCTACAGGACATAGCGGCTAATTCCGACACTCTTTTAGCCGAACAAATGGCTACTAGAAAAATCAATTTCCTGGTGAGAAGAACCAGGGAAATATGCTGTAATGGTTCGAATGGTTGTTTCTGTAGAACCGACAGAACCAGGTTTAAGTCCCATGGACATATGGGAATATTAACCGGAGGACTAATACGCATCACTCCTTGTATAAAGGCTTTGACTAGTGAATGCGAAGCCAAGGGCCTTTGAAAAAATATTGACAAGGCCGAAATCTGACCCTTGATAGTACTCAAGGCAAGCTTCCTATCTACAGCCCACTGTAGGAAGTCCAGAATCCTACCTATTACGTACTTACGTGGATGCCATTTCTTGGCCTCACACCAGGCGATGTACGCCTTCCAGATTCTATAGTAGATCTGCCTGGATACCGGCTTCCTGGCATTGATCATGGTAGATACCACAGAATTAGAGAGCCCTCTCTTTTTTAGAATGTGGGCTTCAATAGCCAGGCCGTCAAACCTAGGGCTGGTAAGGAAGGGTGGTATATCGGTCCTTGCGAAAGCAGGTCCGGACGATGTGGGAGGGTCCAAGGACTCCCCACAGACATCTTTACAATCTCCGCGTACCATGCTCTTCGGGGCCACGCTGGAGCCACCAGAATCACTGGTTTCTTTTCTACCCTGATTCTGCGGAGTAATCGAGGTAACAATTGTGGCGGTGGGAATGCATATATCAGCTTGAACTGATCCCAAGGGAACACTAGGGCATCCGAGCCGCAAGCTAGGGGATCCCTTGTCCAAGAGACAAACCTGTCCACTTTTGCGTTGAATCTGGATGCTAGCAGATCTACATCCGGTGTTCCCCACCGCTGACATATTGTCCGGAAAACCTCGGGATGAAGGGACCATTCCCCTGGGCATAATTGTTGGCGACTTAGAAAGTCCGCCTTCCAATACTCCACTCCTGGAATGAATACCGCAGATATGGCTGGGACATATCTTTCTGCCCATTTCAGGATGCAATTTACTTCCCTCTGGGCTGCACGACTCCTGGTGCCCCCCTGATGATTGATATATGCCACTGCCGTGGCATTGTCCAATTGAATTCTGACAGGGGACCCTTGGAGTTTGGATGTCCATGCTACTAGGGCATACCGGGCCGCTCGTATCTCTAAGAGATTGATGGGCAGGGCCTTTTCTGCATCCGACCATCTGCCCTGGAGAGACCATTGCTCCAGTACTGCTCCCCAGCCTATAAGGCTGGCATCTGTAGTGACCACCTTCCAAGAAATCGGACTGAAGGATTTCCCTCTTTCCAGATTCTGGGGAACCAACCACCAACGGAGGCTCTTGCGAACAGAAGGGGACAAGGACATTGGTAAGTCTAGGGCCTGAACTTTTTTGTTCCAGGCTGACAGTATGGCCCTTTGCAAATTCCTTGAATGGAATTGACCGTAGGGTACTGCTTCGAATAATGCCACCATTTTTCCCAGCAGCCTCATGCACAGGCGTATGGATGGCTGTCTTTTTGTACCCACTAGGTGGATCAAATCTCTCAAAGACGACCCCTTTTCTTGAGGCAAGAAAATTTTTCTCTGGTCTGAATCCAGCCTTAGCCCCAAGTATTCCAGACTTTTGACTGGTTTTAGGGCTGACTTGTCTCGGTTGATAATCCAACCGTGATATTCCAGATACTCGATTGTCTCGTGAACAACCACTTCTAGTTTTTCCACTGAGTGGTCTATCAGCAATAAGTCGTCTAGATATGCCATTATCGTTAAACCTCGTGTTCTTAGATTGGCCAATAATGGGGCCAGAATTTTTGTGAACACTCGTGGTGCTGTGGCCAGACCGAAGGGTAAGGCTCTGAACTGAAAATGGCGCCCTTCTACCGCAAAGCGTAGAAATTTTTGGTGGGCTGGAAAGATGGGAATGTGCAAATAAGCATCTTTGATGTCGATCGAGGCTAACCATTCCTCCCCTTGTAGGGCAGTGGCCACCGATCGGATCGACTCCATCCGGAAAGTCCTGATATGTAGGAATTTGTTTAGCCCTTTTAGATTTAATATGGGCCTCACGTCCCCGTTTGGCTTCGGGACTGTAAAGAGGTTTGAGTAAAACCCGAACCCCCATTCTTCCAGGGGAACCTCTATAATTACTGCTTGAAGCAATAATTGTTCTAGTGCCAACAGGAGGGATCCTCTCTTCTGGGGATCCCTTGGCACGTTTGACCTTATAAAGTGGGAAGGAGGGGAGTCTTTTAACTCCAATTTGTATCCCAGACTTACTGCGGAGAGCACCCATCTGTCTCTGATCGTGTCCCGCCAGGTCTCTGTGAACAACTGAAGTCTTCCCCCCACCCGATTGAGTGGGGGCAACCCTTCATGCATTTGACTTTGGGGGAGGTTTTGTACCTCTCCTGCTCCAGGGCTTCTTGTTACCCTGCAATTGTCCCTGATTTTTACCTCCGGGATTTGACCGAGGAGGCCGTCGGAACTGTTTCACAGCCGATGTCCTAGGGACTGGAGAAGCAGGCCTCTTAAAAGAGGGACCTCTAACTCTGTTTTTAACCGGCAAAAGTGTACTTTTACTGCTGGAAATTTTCTGGATATATTTGTCCAGGTCTTCCCCGAATAAGCGTTCACCATGAAATGGGAAGCTGACCAGCAATTTTTTACAGGGAGCTTCAGCAGACCAGTTTTTGAGCCATAGAAGCCTGCGCATATGTACTACAGACAGGGTAAGGCGGGAGGCCTGATGGATTGAATCCTTTATAGCGTCCACCGCAAAGCATAAGGCTCTAGGTAGATCAGCTAGGGCAAGAGCCTGCTGATCTGGCAAGTCCCTTAAGACCTGTTTCAACTGATCCTTCACTGCTTGGCAGACCCCAATAGCTGCCACTGCTGGTTGTGTCACCAAGCCTGCTGTAGCAAAAGCAGATTTTAATAAGGACTCTAATTTTTTATCTATTGGGTCCTTGAACATTTGGACATTATCCACTGGACATGTCAGTGATTTATTCACACAAGAGATGGCTGCGTCCACGGTAGGGACCCTCCATTTTTTGACGAACTTATCCTCCATGGGATAGATCACCTGAAATCTCTTGGGAGGAGTAAATATTTTATCAGGATGCTCCCAATCCTGGTAAATGAGCCCTTCCAGTAAAGGATGGATCGGAAAGGAACAAACAGTCTGGGGAGCTTTTAGCGACCCCAACGAGGAGACAGAAGTGGATGATGGCTCCGCAAGGGGCATTTTAAATGCTGATCGGACCATGTTAGTCAGAGACTGAACCCATAATCTTTCAGCATGTGATGCTGAGAATGGCTCTTCCACTGTTGATTCCTCTACAACAGAATCAACCTCATCCTGATCCCCCTCAGGTAGGTCGATCCCTGTATGGGACTGTTGCTCCGCTAACAGGCACTCTGAGGGAGGAGACGGAGATCGAGCGCTTTTTTCCTGTGACAGGGAAGCAGCGATCAATGCTGACAATCTCTCTTCCAGCCCTCCCAGAGCTGAGGAAAAAACCTCCTCTGTTACATACACAGGAGCAGGTGAACTGAGAACAGCCACAGTACCAGGTACTCCTGAGGGTGCTCTACGGTCACTAACCTCTGATTCTTCAGGGGAGATTGGTGCAGCCGAATCATGCCCAAGATCCTCAGAGCCCGATGGAGACCCCTATGCTTCCTGGGATTTTTAGTCCCGGAGTTTTTAGACGGCATATTCCTAAGCCCAAAGCTGAGGTATTCCAGCCGAAATACACCACTTACTGACAATAGTCTAGCACAAATGCTGCTATAAAAACAGTTGGTGTCTACTAATGTGCCTTTCTATGGGGATGCCTGCATCAACCGCTTGCTGTATGCCTTTTTTAAATGTTGCCAGCTCTGTCTCTGCACTCCATAGCCAGCTCACAACACATAATTGTGTTTTTTAACATGCTGGGACGCCCGCACATGCGCAGAAGCGCTGCGGCGCGCACAGAGCGTCATCCCCCAAGCTCCGCCCCCTTTCCCAGCTCACCTCTATATATAGAGGCGCGTGCACACGCACGCGCGCGGTTACGTGCGTCTTCGGCGCTCTTTTTGAAAAGGGAAACTAGGGACAAGAGCCAGGGCCCCTTTTGCCGCAGGCCGGGGGATGGACGAGCATTGCAACATGGCAGAGGAAGCAGTTTCCCACAAGAGAACTCACCATCTGCCTGGACTTGCTCTGATGAAAAGAAACTAGTCCACATGACAAGAAACGTTCCACAGCGGCCTCTAGTGAATTAACACAGGTACCGCAGTCTATATTATTAATATTTTTTTTTTCTTGACCACTATTAAAATTATTACATTTTTTAGTAGTTACAGGCATGCATAAATATTTAGCGGGAATACCGTTAGGTAACAGGCAGAAAGACATATTAGGCTTGGGGGTCCCCTCAATAGAACCAAGTTCCTGAGGGGCCCCCACTTACCTTTTCCCCGCCGCAGGACTCTGTTTGGTCCACAGAAGCCCAAACTTCACCTATCACGGCAGGCATTGTAATTAAACCTTCAGGGACCGGGTTCCCAAGGATTCCACTCCCCTGGACCTGTATAGCACCCTGCACAGAAAACATCTTGGTCGTGGGTATGACCAGAGCTCTGGATCCCAGGGTCCAGCTCTCCTAAGAGAAGCATTACAGGCAAAACCTTGCTCTTCTCTGCAAGGCCCGGGTACCGACCGTTTAGCTATGAAGCTTTTTTGGTCGGATCCGGAATAGCTTACTGAGGCCCAAAAGAACCTGTACGCAAGCTCAGTGAAAAACACATGTTACTTCTTGGCCAACACCTTAGACACTGGCAAAAAAACTGAGGTGCTCCCGGATGGGAGGGGCTTATATAGGGGAGGGTACTTCCGGTTTTGGAAGTTGCCAGTGCCAGCACCTGAAGGTATCTATATAACCCACATAGTAATGACTATGCCGCTCTGTGTCCCGTGATGTACGAGAAAGAAAACTTCCCGGACCTTAGGGCCGGAGCCCTCCGCCACCAGACCAGGGAATCCCTGACTAGCCGGCTCACCCAAATTTGACAATCCAGAGACAACGGAAATTTGTCCCATTTGGACAGGATCTCCCTTTGCAAGACTTGAGTGTGGAATTGAGCATACGGTACCGCCTCGAAAGTGGCTACCATGAGACCCAGGACTCGCATGCAAAAGCGCAGCGACGACCACTTGTGGGACACTAACAGCTTCACCGCAGCCTGAAGAGTCTGCATCTTGTCCGAAGGGAGAAAAACTCTCGCCTCTGAGGAGTCCAGAATCAAGCTCAGGTACTCCAGGCATTGAGTCGGTACCAACAACGATTTCTGGAGGTTCAGAATCCAACCAAACTCCCGAAGAGCCTGACTGGCGATGGCCACATCCTCCTCTAATTCTGAGGCAGAAGCTGCTCTCAGAAAGAGGTCGTCCAGGTAGCCCACGATTGCGATTCCTCGCTGTCTCAGCAAAGCCAGAATCGGGGCGAGCACCTTGGTGAAAACCCTTGGTGCCGACGCCAGGCCAAAAGGGAGAGCTACAAATTGGTAGTGCTCATCCCCGACCACAAACCGCAGAAACCTCTGATGCCTGACGCATATGGGGACATGTAAGTATGCATCCTTGATATCCAGGGACACCAGAAAAAAGGGATTTTTATAACAGCTTACCTGTAAAATCCTTTTCTTGGAGTACATCACGGGACACAGAGAGACTTAGTCATTACTAATGGGTTATATAGATTACCTTCAGGTGCTGGCACTGGCCAATTCCAAACCGGAAGTACCCTCCCCTATATAAGCCCCTCCCATCCGGGAGCACCTCAGTTTTGTAGCCAAGCAATAAGTGTCCCAAAAAGAGGGGTGGGAGCTCTGTGTCCCGTGATGTACTCCAAGAAAAGGATTTTACAGGTAAGCTGTTATAAAAATCCCTTTTTCTTTTTCGTACATCACGGGACACAGAGCAACTTAGTCATTACTAATGGGACGTCCCAAAGCAATGCCAAATGAGGGGAGGGATACATAAGCTGGGCGCCATCAGGCATGAGGATCTTTTGCGGCCTGCAACACACTGCGCCCAAAGGCGACATCCTCCTGACTTCTAACGTCTACCTGGTAGAATCTAGTAAACGTGTGTACCGAAGACCATGTTGCGGCCTTACATACTTGAGCCAGGGAGGCCTGGTGATGCACTGCCCATGAAGTTCCAACTGCTCTTGTGGAGTGCGCCCTAACTTTGAACGGAGGCGGTCTCTTTCTCAAGCCATAGGCTTGTATTATGACCTGTCGAATCCACTTGGCTAAAGTGGATTTTGATGCTGCCTGACCCTTTTTAGGGCCTTCCGGCAGAATAAACAAAGTATCCGTTCTGCGAATCTGAGCAGTGGTTTTTAGATAAGCTTTAACTGCTCTTACTACATCCAAAGAATGTAATAACTTTTCCTCTACCGAGCTAGGTTTGGGGAAAAAAGAAGGAAGAACCACATCTTGGTTCAAATGAAACCTCGATACCACCTTGGGAAGAAAGGCTGGATGAGGACGTAATACTACTCTGTCCTTATGGACAACCAGATATGGCTCCTTACAGGACAAGGCGGCTAATTCCGATACTCTTTTAGCCGAACAAACGGCTACTAAGAAAATCAATTTCCTGGTGAGAAGAACCAAGGAAATGTGTTGCAATGGTTCAAACGGTTGTTTCTGTAGAACTGACAGAACCAGGTTTAAGTCCCAAGGACATATGGGAATACTAACCGGAGGGCTAATACGCATCACTCCTTGTATGAAAGCTTTGACTAGTGAATGCGAAGCCCAGGGCCTTTGAAAAAATATTGACAAGGCCGAAATCTGACCCTTGATAGTACTCAAGGCCAGCTTCCTATCTACAGCCCACTGTAGGAAGTCCAAAATCCTCCCTATCACGTACTTACGTGGATGCCATTTCTTGGCCTCACACCACGTAATGTACGCTTTCCAGATCCTATAATAGATCTGCCTGGATACCGGCTTCCTGGCATTGATCATGGTAGATACCACAGAATTAGAGAGCCCTCTCTTTTTCAGAATGTGGGCTTCAATAGCCAGGCCGTCAAACCTAGGGCTGGTAAGGAAGGGTGGTATATCGGTCCCTGCGACAGCAGGTCCGGACGATGTGGGAGGGTCCAAGGACTCCTCACTGACATTTTTACAATCTCCGCGTACCATGCCCTTCGGGGCCACGCTGGAGCCACCAGAATCACTGGTTTCTTTTCTACCCTGATTCTGCGGAGTAATCGCGGTAACAATTGTGGCGGTGGGAATGCATATATCAGCTTGAACTGATCCCAAGGGAACACTAGGGCATCCGAGCCGCAAGCTAGAGGATCCCTTGTGCGAGACACAAATCTGTCTACCTTTGCGTTGAATCTGGATGCTAGCAGATCTACATCCGGTGTTCCCCACCGCTGGCATATTGCCTGGAAAACCTCGGGGTGAAGAGACAATTCCCCCGGGCATAATTGTTGGCGACTTAAAAAGTCCGCTCTCCAATTTTCCACTCCTGGGATGAAAACCGCGGATATGGCTGGGACATATTTTTCTGCCCACTCCAGGATGCAATTTGCTTCCCTCTGGGCTGCACGACTCCTGGTGCCACCCTGGTGATTGATATATGCCACTGCTGTGGCATTGTCTGATTGAATTCTGACAGGGGACCCTTGGAGTTTGGATGTCCATGCTACTAGGGCATACCGGGCTGCTTGTATCTCTAAGAGATTGATGGGCAGGGCCTTTTCTGCTTCTGACCACTTGCCCTGGAGAGACCATTGCTCCAGTACTGCCCCCCAGCCTATGAGGCTGGCATCTGTAGTGACTACCTTCCAAGAAACCGGACTGAAGGGTTTCCCTTTTTCCAGATTCTGGGGCACCAACCACCAATGGAGGCTCTTGCGAACGGAAGGGGACAGGGACATTGGTAAGTCTAAAGCCTGAACTTTTTTGTTCCAGGCTGACAGTATGGCCCTTTGCAAATTCCTTGAATGGAATTGACCGTAGGGTACCGCTTCGAATGAAGCCACCATTTTTCCCAGCAGCCTCATGCAGAGGCGTATGGATGGTTTTCTTTTTGTACCCACTAAGTGGGTCAAATCTTTTAAAGACGACACCTTCTCTGGAGGTAAGAAAATCTTTCTCTGATTTGAATCCAGCCTTAGCCCTAAGTATTCCAGACTTTTGACTGGTCTTAGAGCTGACTTGTCCCGGTTGATAATCCAACCGTGATATTCCAGATACTTGATTGTCTTGTGAATAGCTACTTCCAGCTTTTCCACTGAGTGGTCTATTAGTAGCAGGTCGTCTAGATATGCCATTATCGTTACACCCTGTGTTCTTAGATTGGCCAATAATGGGGCCAGAATTTTTGTGAACACTCGTGGTGCTGTGGCCAGACCGAACGGTAAGGCTCTGAACTGAAAATGGCGCCCTTCTACTGCAAAGCGTAGAAATTTCTGGTGGGCCGGAAAGATGGGAATATGCAGATAAGCATCCCTTATGTCGATCGAGGCTAACCATTTCTGCCCTTGTAGGGCGGTGGCCACCGATCGGATCGACTCCATCCGAAAAGTCCTGATATTTAGGAACTTGTTTAGCCCTTTTAGATTTAATATGGGCCTCACGTCCCCATTTGGTTTGGGGACTGTGAAAAGGTTCGAGTAAAACCCGAATCCGCTTTCTTCCAGGGGAACCTTCATGATTACACCTTGGAGCAATAGTTGTTCTAGTGCCAGAAGGAGGGATCCTCTCTTCTGGGGATCTCTTGGCACATTTGACCTCATAAATTGGGCAGGAGGAGTGCCTTTTAACTCCAGCTTGTATCCCAGACTTACTGCGGAGAGCACCCATCTGTCTCTGATGGTGTCCCGCCAGGTCTCTGTGAACAACTGAAGTCTTCCCCCCCACCCGATTGAGTGGGGGCAACGCTTCATGCCTTGGGGGGAGGTTTTGTACCTCTCTTGATCCAGGGCTTCTTGTTACCCTGTGATTGTCCCTGATTTCTGCCCCCTGAATTTGACCGCGGAGGCCGTCGGAACTGCTTCACAGCCGATGTGCCCGGGACTGGAGAAGTAGGCCTCTTAAAAGAAGGACTTCTACCCTTGTTCTTAACCGGTAAGAGTGAACTTTTACCGGCAGAAATTTTCTGGATATATTTGTCCAGATCTTCTCCAAATAAGCGTTCTCCATGAAATGGGAAGCTAACCAGCATTTTTTTACAGGGAGTTTCAGCAGACCAGTTTTTGAGCCACAGAAGCCTACGCATATGTACTATAGACAGCGTAAAGCGGGAGGCCTGTTGGATTGTATCCTTTATGGCGTCCACCGCAAAACACAAGGCTCTAGGCAGGTCAGCTAGGGCAAGAGCCTGCTGATCTGGTAAGTCCCTTAAGACTTGTTTCAACTGATCTTTCACTGCTTGGCAGACTCCAATCGCTGCTACCGCAGGTTGTGTCACCATGCTTGCTGTAGAGAAAGCAGATTTTAGTAAAGACTCCAATTTTTTATCTATTGGGTCTTTGAACATTGGAACATTATCTACTGGACATGTCAGTGATTTGTTAACAGAAGAGATGGCTGCGTCCACTGTAGGGACCCTCCATTTTTTTATGAACTTATCCTCCATGGGATAGATCACCGGAAATCTCTTGGGGGGAGCAAATATTTTATCAGGATGCTCCCAATCCTGGTAAATAAGCCCTTCTAATAAAGGGTGGATTGGGAAGGAACAGACAGCCTGGGGAGCTTTTAGCGACCCCAGCGAGGAAACCGTAGTGGATGGTGGTTCCGCCAGAGGCATTTTAAATGCTGATCGGACCATGTTAGTCAGAGACTGAACCCATAATCTTTCAGCCTGAGATGCTGAGAAAGGTTCTTCCACTGTTGATTCCTCCATAACTGAATCAACCTCATCCTGATCCCCTTCAGGTAGGTCGATCTCTGTGTGGGGCTGTTCCTCCACTAACAGGCACTCTGAAGGAGGAGACGGAGATCGGACGCGCTTTCCCTGTGACAGGGAAGCAGCGATCAATGCTGTTAATCTCTCTTCCAATCCTCCCAGAGTTGAGGATAAAACCTCCTCTGTTATATATACAGGAGCAGGTGGACTGGGGACAGCCGCAGCACCAGGCACTCCTGCGGGGTTTCTACGGCTACTGACCTCTGAATTCTCAGGGGAGATTGGTGCAGTACAAGCATGCCCAATATCCTCAGAGCCCGATGGAGACCCCTTTGGCTTCCTGGAAGACCTATTTCCGGAGCGTCTGGACGACATATCCTTTAAGCACAAAGCTGAGGTATTCCCGTCGTCATACACCAATTTTTGCTGGTAATAGTCTAACACAGTTGCTGCTATATACCAGCTGGTGTCCACTAAAGTGCCTTTCTATGGGGATACCTGCATCAACCGCCTCTGTGTGCCACTGTTTGTTGCTAGCTCTGTTTGCATCCAGCTGACACTTGTACTGTGTCTTTTATCCATGCTGGGACGCCTGCACATGCGCAGAAGCGCCGCGGCGCGCATCGAGCGTCATCCACCCGCCCCGCCCCTTTTTTTTCATAGGAGGCGCGTGCACGCGCCCGCGCGCGCGCCCTTTTCGAAATCAAACAGGGACTAGGAGCCAGGGCCCTTTTTGCCGGAGGGCCTGTGCGGTGGATGAGCGCAGCAACAGGGCAGAGGAAGTGGATTCCCACAGAGAAACTTACCAACTGCCTGGATCTTTTGACTTGAGAAAACCAAAGATCCACATGACAAGAAAAATGGACTACAGCGGCCTCTAGTGGTTTAACACAGGTACCGCGGTCCTTTTTTTTTCTTGACTACTATTAAAATTTTACATTTTCAGTAGTTACAGGCATACACAGATATTAGCGGGAATACCGTTAGGTAACAGACAGAAAGACAAATTAGGCTTGGGGGTCCCCCAATAGAACCAAGTTCCTGGGGGCCCCCACTTACCTGATCCCCGCCGCAGGACTTTGTTTGGTCCACAGAAGCCCAAACTTCACCTATCACGGCAGGCATTGTAATTAAACCTTCAGGGACCGGGTTCCCAAGGATTCCACTCCCCTGGACCTGTATAGCACCCTGCACAGACAACATCTTGGTCGTGGGTATGACCAGAGCTCTGGATCCCAGGGTCCAGCCCTCCTAAGAGAGGCATTACAGGCAAAACCTTGCTCTTCTGCTGCAAGGCCCGGGTACCGACCGTTTAGCTATGAAGCTTTTTTGGTGGGATCCGGAACAGCTTACTAAGGCCCAAAAGAACCTGTACGCAAGCCCAGTGAAAACACATGTTACTCTTTGGCCAACACCTTAGACACTGGCAAAAAACTGAGGTGCTCCCGGATGGGAGGGGCTTATATAGGGGAGGGTACTTCCGGTTTGGAATTGGCCAGTGCCAGCACCTGAAGGTAATCTATATAACCCATTAGTAATGACTAAGTCGCTCTGTGTCTCGTGATGTACGAAAAAGAAATCCACCAGATGGAGTGCAGCGACCACAGAGCGAACTGATTCCATCCTGAACCTTTGCACCTTCACAAAGCTGTTGAGGGCCTTGAGGTCCAGGATTGGACTGACCCCTTCCTTCTTTGGGACTACAGATTGGAGTAGAATCCCTGAAACCTTTCCTGCGACGGCACCAGCACTATTACCCCGCACAGCAGCAGGTCCTGCACTGCCCCAAACAAGGCTTCCCGACGAGCCAGAATAAGATGAAGGTTGGAGGGAAGAAACCTGTTTGGCGGGCAAGAAAGAAACTGTCTTGTATCCTGATGAAACCACTTAAGAAGGGCCTGGATTCTTTCTTAAATGTACATAATATAACTGGGTACTGACGTTTATAGGTAAAGTTGATCCGGGGAATATCCGATTGCCTCTCGGGGGATCAGGAAGGAATTTTTTCCCCTGCTGTAGCAAATTGGATCATGCTCTGCTGGGGTTTTTTGCCTTCCTCTGGATCAACTGTGGGTATAGAATTGGGTATATGGGATTGTACGATATATTTTCTTTTTTTTTTTTTTTTTATATGGTTGAACTGGATGGACTTGTGGCTTTTTTCAACCTGACTAACTATGTAACTATGTAACTTCGCAGACCCACTGGTCGGAAAGCAGGGAGTTCCACCGAGCTGCAAACTCCCGAAGGCGACGCCCCACCCGAGCGTCGGGCGGGGGCAAACCTTCATGCTGTCGCAGACTTGCGAAACCAGGGACGCTTCTGTCCCTCAGCAGACACCGTGTCGGTCTGGGAACGCTTACCTGCCGACCCGGGCGGACCAAAGATCCGCTTCGGAGCGGAAAAGGAGGGCCCTGGCCTACGGCGTGGCTCCTTGCCCTTTCTGGATTGTGGGAGCAACGTACTTTTACCCCCAGTAACATTTTTAATAATGTCATCCAGCGAGGCTCTAAAGAGCCTCTCTCCCTGGAAAGGCAAATCCGCCAGAGCCTTCTTAGATGCCTGTTCCGCAGACCAGCATTTTAGCCAAATCAGGCGACATAGCACCACAGCAGATACTGAGGCCCTAGAAAGCAAGGGGGCCGTATCTAAGGCCGCATCGCAGACATACTTAAGGCCATGCACCAACTGGTCTGCCAGTTCCATGCAGACCGGGGAAGCCTGTTGCTTTTCCAACTCACGGTGCAACAATTTTGCCCATTCAGTAAGCGTCTGGGATACCAGGGACGTGGCCAACACTGGCCACCGCCTCGGCCCTCCTATCGGCAGGGTCCTTAAAATCAGGGGTCCCCTCCACTGGAATCGTGGTTACCTTGTTTAACCTGGATACCGGGGGGTCCTTAATCGTGGGAGATGTCCATTTTTTCAGGAAAAACTCTTCTCAAAGGGGTCATGCGTTTTGAGACCGAAAAGGTCCGCTGCAGGCGTTCCCATTCTTTGTAGATAAATTTGTCAAAATAGGTCAGGTAGGGAAACACCTTAGCCGTGCGGGCCGGCTTGTGAGACCCAAAAGGGACCGACACCTCTGTAGATGCCCCTGCCGTATCCTCCATCTTTAGGGTATCTCACACCGCTGTGATAAGCGCTCCTACAAGCGCCCTTTCTTGCGCTGACCCGGACACGGATTCATCCTCACTGTCCGAACAGTCCTGGTTCGCATCCTCTGAAACTTCAGAGCAGGGGCCGGTTGCTACAGCAAGGCCCGAGTCTGAATCAGAGCTTTCCCCAGAAGACAGTGGGGGGAGGGGGCATTTTTTACCCCCCTTGCGCCCGCACGCCGCTTCCACCCTGGCAATAAAAGACTCCAGGAGCGCCGACAAAGCGTCCATAGGCACCGCAGGTGCCGAGGAACCGGTTGCCACCACAGGGATGTCTGGAGAAGAAGCGCCAGCTTCTGACGCAATGCTGACCTACACTAGCCTGACACCCATTAGGGACCGAAGGCAAGCCACACCAAAAGTCCACCCTCCTAGCTGCCAGAGACTGAGAGGCCCCCGCAAGACTCACCACCCCAACCCAGGTACTGCGCTGTGCTGCTGTCCGCTCTCCCAGTTACGAGGAGCTCTGTGTGATTCACGCCATTTCCAGAAGATAATCCCCCAGCGCTAGAGGCAAAAACAAGCTGAGACTACTAGAAAATGGCCGCCTCAGCAACCAATACTCTTGAGGGCTCCGGCAAAATGGCCACCGGACTTCCCTGGCTGAGGCTACATGAGTACACCTAGAACACCCCACAAGAGACGAGCAGACCCCAATACCCAGCGCAGCCCCCTATCCTGACTCGGAGCCCCCCCCAGAGGACCCCCGGTCAGTCACACAGCGGCCCAAGCATGGGGAGGAGGGAAAGGACAGGGAGAAAAGGGGAGAGTGAGAGACCCCCTAATTTACCTCCCAGGGAATGCCCAGCTGCTCCATCCTGCCGAGACAGGTGGGACCATACTTACCCCTCCCGTGGGGACTGCTGGACGCATTCCGCGGACAGACCCATCACCCGAGCGGCTGTTGATAGTAGATCACAGGAATCAAAAGAAAAAAATCTCCAGGCCCAATGGTCCCCACTGGGAGCCAGGTCCTTCTCCTACACTAGGCATAAAAAAACTGAGCTGCTGGATGCAGTGTGAGGGGTTATAGCCAGTAGGATCGCTCCCTGGCACTGTGCAGTTTTGCTGTTTTTACATGTTCTGCCTAGTCCTCTCCTGAAGGTGGCGATATAACCCTAAGGTCAAGATTTAAAGTGCTGTGTCCGTCAATGAACGAAAGAGAAATAATGATTTAACATTTATTTAAAATGGTCACGTAACTTATGTTTATGTCCTTTACCTGGCTGCCTGCAAGCTATATCGTTATAGAAATGATTACGAAGGTTCGGAGTATAAAGCTGAACTCCAGACACAAAATATATTCCCAAATACTATCTGGAGCATTATTTGCCTTTTCATAAGTCGTCTGGAAATATGATGTGGATAATGCAGTTGTGAGCTGAGGTGGAGCACAACCATTTATGGATTGCTATTCCCAAAATATTGCATATGACCTGAAATACTAGTAGGGTCACACAACTATGCAGAGTTTAAAATCAAGCTCAGGTGATGGGCTCATCTTTGGATTCTGAAGATTTTCACATTCACTCGAGGATGATGCTAAATAAGATTGTTTATGGACACTTATGTATTTATAGATAGTCTTTGGATAAAACGTTTCATTTATGGTGTTTAATAATGGTTTTGGATGGTTTTTTATACATGGTTGGGAATATTTATATTCATTTGTTTTCAGATATGTGAGTGCTGCGCTGTAAATTTTTGTAAAGAATTGTAAAAAGCTCCAAAGACATGCTGGTAGGTTAATTGGCTTCTGTCTAAATTGGCCCTAGTATATGAATGTGAGTTAGGGACCTTAGATCGTAAGCTCCTTGAGGGTAGGGACTGATGTACAATGTATATGTAAAGCGCTGCGTAAATTGACAGCGCTATACAAGTACCTAAATAATAATAATTATAATAAAAAACAGAGCTGTTGCAACACTTTGATGAACTGCAGTACAGGAATTTTCACATTTGACTTCAATAGTGGGTTGCCCATTGCTGGCTTTCTGCAGAAAACTACAGGAGGGGCAGAGACGACCAGTAACCCTGTACAAAGAGAGAGAGAGCAGCAGTGACCAGTCTTTATCAAAAGGAATCTTGTGCAGAAAAGGTAAAGATTAAAACTGCACTGATCTTGAAGTAATACACACAGCATACCAGGGTTAAAGGATAAGTTCACCTTTGGGAACATGTTACATGTTCCACCCATTTTTGGGGGCAGAACATGCAACATGTTCCCAGTGCTGCAGCTGCTACCCAAACCCTGCACTCCCTAAGACAGCAATACGGGGAGAAGTTCCCTGTACAAGCAGCCACTTCTTAAAATCAGCGTGGGTGGCTCCGCCCACATGGCCACGTCATTCATTCACACAGCTGTGTGTGTGAATGAACTATAAGTACCGTCATCCTTTGCGGCTGTCGGCTTGTAGTTCTCAATTAACTACCACCGCGCTATGGAATGCTGAGTAGTTCATCAATTCTTCCTGTCCATGTATCTGTTTGCCCATATGGAATATACAGCACACAGATACACAAAAAAGATCTGCAGGAGACCTGAACGGCACCAGCGATCAGTATTTGCTTATCCCCGAGTTCAACTTTAACATGCAAAAATGCAGTCCAAGTGTTCACTACATCTGAGCACTACTCTATAAGAAGAGGGATACACTATATTTAGACATTTTTTTCTCCATTACACGCAAATGTATTTTCATCTGCTTCTACTTCTTAGTATTTGCCAAGGTATTTTTTAGCAGAGAGGAAATGCCATCTCTACACTTTTACAACAATATTATTATTCAAGCGTAAAGCCCCTTTAGATACCAGCTTCCTCTCTATCTGCACATTTTGTGCATAGGTTAGAAATCGCACACTGTGCTCACAGATCTCTCAGCTGTTTGTATTTATGACAGCTATCTGAGAGCATCAATGGTTAATCTTACACAGCCTCCATTTTAAATAATGAACACTTAATAAAGTGCATGTTTTATATGTTATCTCAAAGACATTGCCATTTATCTTTTTTTTACAAGAAAGGTTGGTCTTTATTTAGAAGATATCAAATAACAAGAGATACACAGACATTTCTTATACAAAATACATGGCGAGAAGTAATGGCGAGCCCCCCACAGCGGACTGGAAGCTGTAAGGTGGACCTCGCCAACCTAGGCAAAGAACCCCTCCAGATAAAGAAACCTATGCAGACATCTATTTCCTTGAAAAATGAGCCAGGGAGCCAGATCGGGCAGTTCCGGGAACATAAGTAAATCTGGGTAGGAACAGCATTTTCAATATATTTATGCGACCGAGCAGGTTAAGGGGCAAATCCCTCCATCTGCTACAATGTTCTTTGAGTCTCCCAACAAGGGGCATCAAATTGAGGCGGCGAAAGTCTCGTAAGTCCCTCGACACCACAATTCCGAGGTATTTAAACTCCTCGACCCATAGCAGCGGGGTACGAGTGGCCTCTCTCCGGGACCTAGGGTCCAACGGGAACAAGACTGATTTCGACCAGTTAATCCTGACCCCTGAGAAGCGGCCAAATTCCTCAAAGATCTGCAGAGCTGCCTGCAGAGAGGCACCTGCGTCTTGTAGTTATAGCAAGGTGTCGTCAGCGTAAAGGGAAATGTTCTCCTCCAGCGGGCAAACCCGAAGACCCGAACCACGGACGACTCCCTAATCAGGGCCGCCAGCGGCTCAAGGACCAAGGCAAACAAGCTGGGCGACAAGGGACAACCCTGCCGGGTGCCCCTCTGGAGGAGGAAAAACTGACATTGTGCCATTTGCCCGGACTCTGGCTCTGCCATTTATCTTTATCCAACCATTCAGGCCAAAGTAAAAACATTTGACGTCAGCCATTAACAGGCTTTTAAAAGTGTATTTTTTATTCAGACTGCTGATAGATTTCTAACTGGATGCTGTTAGGTATTGTGGATCAGAGAATTTTGCCATTCAGAATTTAAGAAAAACCTCAAAGAGCAGATTAACACCACAAAGAAAAAACACAATCACAGTAAAGTTAATTAAGTTTTGCTCATTTACCAATATTTTAATTTATCTAGAAAACAACATTTCTGTTAATTTAATGTAAGTGAAAAGCTAGGTTTTCTAGAAGGTAAAGATTGTTCTGCCAATACGAATTGGTTAAAACAATCATACTTGCCTATTTTTGGGAAAAAGCATGATAGCAGGAACATGGTCCACCATAAACTCCCAAGGGAGATCATTCTCTGCAATATTAATCCTAATAAAAGAGAAAAAATAAACACATAATTACTCAAATCAAGACTGGCCTAACACTACAATAATATTACTAATATATTCAGTAAGACCGTTGAATAAAAATAGTTATCTTACCTGGCAATGATGAGACTATCTGTAGCCAGTAGATGGGCCAGGCGGATAAAGATGGGAGCCAAAGTAGCACAGAAGCCACACCAGGTTGTGTAGAACAGCAGCAAAACATCCTGTCAAAGACAACACAATTATCCGACTTTATAACATCCATCAGTAAAAGAGAACAGATTTAGACCTGGTGTCCATAGCATCGGTTTTTGGATGCTTCTGAGCTCATTTAAAAAATTCACCGACAGGTGTACTTGGCAGTTGAACATCTTCTGACCTGCATCAACATTAAGTGGGTTTTGTATTACCATAGACTTGTATGGCTGTTTACATTTCTGTTAGGACACACTAGCCTTAATCCAGACTTATTGTCAGGCTTTCTTTATTTCATGCGGGTTGCATTAAAAATCCTTGTTCAACCCTTGAAGAAGGGGGATGGGTAGAGGCCTTTTTCCCCAGAAATGTACTGGCTTTGTCTGATGTTCTTAAATACATATTCTAAATTATCAAGCAAGATGGAAGTCTGTACTAGGTGCTCATAACCTCACACCTATAGACAAGGCTTCAGTTCAGGTAAGGAGTTCCTTGTCTGGTTGTGTCAGGTTGACATGCATTGCTGAAAACAACATCTAATAATATTATCCTTTGGAGTGGGGCGTTATTACTGTGATTAGCTTCAAGGACATGCTAACAGCCCCCAAACACTATATATATATATATTGTGACAGCAGGAAGGTAAAGTCACCTGGTTGCATCCAGGGGGGTAGATATATTTCTCCCAGATTCAGGCTTTATGCCGACTTATACAACTAGGGAGTTGATGAAGCCCAGCTGAGTCTAGTGGGCTCATGAATGACTCATACCTCTAGGGAGAGGGCTGGGCGTCGTGCAGGCAGGGAGTTGATGAGGCCAGCTGAAGCTTGTCAGCTCATTTAGGCCTCTATAAGAACTCCCAGCTTCATTAGATGTTAGCTCATGCCTGGAACCAGACCTGTGTGGACTGTCTAGGGAGAGTGAACCCCTGTGCGGTGAGGCAAAGCCTGTGTGGCTATTTGTTTGGACTTTTACTAAACCAGGGACTTAGGGACTAGGACAGCACCAGGCTGATCCCAGTTGTTAGTTTAGGAAACCTGCATGTTTAGTCAGAGGTCAAACTGACCAGGATTTATTTTGTTTGTTTCTTTTTGGCTTTGCTGTGTTTTTGTCACTGTACATAGAGAAATAAACTGCACCTTTTGATTTTGAAAACCACAACCTCCGTCTGCTGGCCCTGTTTTTGTGTGGGGAGCCCAACCAGGGGGTCACACACACCCGCTACCGAGTTAACCCCCTCACAGTTGGTGGAGAACCAGTGGCAGTTTTTTTTAAGCCAGCATGGAGGAGATACTGAAACAGCTGGCTCTAGCAAATGCCAATCAACAGCAGACAAATGCAGGTTTGCAAAGGAGCCTTGCAGCCCAGCAGCAAGCTCATCAACAAGCCCAGCAGCAATCTGAGGCCCGCTTCATAGACCTGTTACAGAAGCAAGAGCAGAGACTACAACAAATGGAAGCAGTAATGCAGCAACGTCCGCAGACCAGTGAGGAAAGCCGTCCCACTAATACCGCATCCTTTGGGGTGAGTCGTTTATTGACAAAAATGACTGGAGAGGATGATCCAGAGGTATTTTTGACCACATTTGAAAGGACTGCTGAAAGAGAAAAGTGGCCTGAGGAGCAGTGGGCTGGACTGGTGGCTCCTCTGTTAACTGGTGAATCGCAGAAGGCTTACTATGACCTAGAGCCTGACCAAGCAAAAGACTATGTGATGCTAAAAGCTGAAATATTGGCAAGGCTGGGTGTCACCCTGGCTGTCCGGGCTCAGCGTGTGCATAACTGGACTTTCCAGCTTGGAAAACCCCCCAGGTCTCAAATGTATGATCTCATTCACCTGAGCAGGAAGTGGCTACAGCCAGAGACTTTGTCCGCACCAGAGATTGTGGAACGTGTTGTAATGGATCGGTTTTTGAGAGCTCTTCCTACTGCCATCCAAAAGTGGGTAAGCCATGGAGACCCAGAGACGGCCGGTGGTCTTGTGGATCGTGTAGAGAAATACTTGGCTACAGAGAACCTGACGGCCTCTTCCAGAGACACTCGGACTTTCCACCCTAAGACCAGACCATCCCCAGGGGCGGATAAGAGGATTCCAAGGGGTGAGGGTGGAGAGAGTGAGAGGGTGGGCGCTCTACCCCAAGTTTGGCGAGAACAGCCTGGGAAATCAGCGGCTCAAGAGGCCGCAAGAAGGATCGTTTGCTACCGCTGCCGGCAAGCGGGACATATTGCAGCCAATTGCCCGGTTGTGGAGGAACCCATGCAGTGTGACTTTCTGACGGGCAGACGTCAGTCGCTGTGTGCGACAGTCGCATGCACTGCCATTCGAGGAACTGAGAAACATTTATGCAAAATGTGTATTAATGGTAGAAATGTTGTGGTATTACTGGATTCAGGTAGCCTTGTGACCCTGATAAAGGCTGAATTAGTTAAAACAGAGGTCTCTGGGAATAGCAAGGTAGCTGTTATTTGTGTGCATGGGGACACCCGAGAGTATCCAGTGACTACAGTGTGTTTCGAGACCCCCAAAGGTACCCTCTCTCATCCAGTGGGCTTAGTATCTCAGTTACCGCATGACGCCATTGTGGGAAGGGATTTTCCGAAGTTCTGGGAACTGTGGGATGATCCTGAGCCCCCCACTGGTGCCCCTATGTACCAGGAATGTGATAGCCAGAACTCCTCTGAGAGTGGTGAGGACTCTCCAGAATTTCCCTTGTCAGTATTTGCAGGGGAGACTCAAGAAACTGGAGAGGAGCCCACCTCCTCAGACGAAAACCTACCGTCTGTGGAGTTTTCTGATCTGGAGGTTCACAGGGAAAATTTTGCCACAGAACAGTTAAAAGACCCCGCCCTAATAAAGGCACGGGAAAACGTAGTGGAAATAGATGGCGAGTTAGTGAACCCAGATAATACCTGCACTTACCCATACTTCAGCGTAGAGAAGGACCTACTGTATCGGGTGGCAAAAAGGGCAGAAGAAACCGTTGAGCAGCTGGTGGTGCCCAAACCTTACAGGAAGTTGGTGTTGGAGTTGGCCCATGGGCACATTCTTGGAGGTCATCTGGGGACAGAGAAAACCCGAGAGAGGGTATTACAGAGATTCTATTGGCCTGGGGTGATGAAGGACATAGAAAATTATTGTTCCTCCTGCCCTGTGTGTCAGAGGTCGGCCCCGATGCCACATTTCCGTAGCCCGCTGGTCCCTCTACCCATCATTGAGGTCCCGTTTGAGAGAATCGCAATGGATTTGGTAGGTCCTATAATCAAGTCCGCTAGGGGGCACCAGTACATATTGGTTATAATGGACTATGCCACCCGTTATCCAGAAGCGATCCCTCTCAGAAATACCTCGGCCAAAACCATAGCCAAAGAGCTATCTCTTGTTTTTAGCCGGGTGGGTATTTGTAAAGAACTGCTTACGGACCAAGGTACACCCTTTATGTCCCGGGTTATGAAAGAGCTGTGTAAATTGCTCAAAGTGACGCAATTGCGTACATCTGTGTATCACCCCCAAACCGATGGGCTGGTTGAAAGATTCAACAAAACCCTAAAACAAATGTTGAAGAAAGTGGTGGATAGAGAGATGGAAAGGATTGGGACTGTCTACTTCCTTATTTGATGTTTGCTATTAGGGAGGTGCCCCAATCCTCTACGGGATTCTCCCCCTTTGAGTTACTGTATGGGAGACACCCAAGAGGGCTGTTGGATATTGCCAAGGAAACTTGGGAAAGTGAGAGTTCTCCCCACAGGAGTGTGATTGAGCATGTCGCCCTGATGCAAGATCGAATTGCACAGGTAATGCCCATCGTGAAGGAACATTTGGCCCAAGCGCAGTTGGCACAGCAGAGAGTGTACAACCGTGGAGCAAAGACCCGTACCTTTTCCCCGGGGGATAGGATATTGGTACTTGTCCCTACGGTTGAAAGTAAATTCCTTGCCAAATGGCAAGGCCCCTACGAGATAATGGAAAAAGTGAGCGAAGTGAATTACAAGGTCAGACAACCAGGAAGGCGAAAGCCCGAACAGATATATCACGTTAATCTGTTGAAAGCCTGGAGGGATAGAGAGTCCCTAGTCGCAGAAACTTGGTCACCAGCTCAAACTGGTTGCGTGATTCCGGAGGTTGGAATAGCAGCCACCTTGTCACAACCCCAACAACAGGAGGTTAAGGAGTTTGTGCTTCGCAACAAGGAGGTGTTCTCTGAGCTGCCGGGACAAACATCTGGGGTAGAGCATGATATTATTACCCCGCCCGGTGAAAGGGTGAAGTTAAAACCCTATCGGATCCCAGAGGCCCGACGGGAGGCAATACGGGAGGAAGTACAGAAAATGCTGAACTTAGGGGTGATAGAGGAGTCCCAAAGTGATTGGTCTAGTCCCATTGTGTTGGTGCCTAAACCGGATGGGAGCTGGCGATTTTGTAACGATTTTCGTCAGTTGAACAAAGTTACAAAATTTGACACCTACCCCATGCCACGTATAGATGAGTTGATCGACCGGCTGGGAACAGCCCGATACATGACTCTTGACCTCACAAAAGGGTATTGGCAAATTCCCCTGGCCAAGTCGGCCAAAGAGAAAACCGCATTTGTAACCCCAGACGGGGCGTTCCAATATAAGAGAATGCCGTTCGGGTTACAGAATGCGCCGGCCACATTCCAGCGGAAAATGGACCAGATACTGAGGCCCCATCGGAAGTATGCTGCGGCTTACCTGGATGACGTAATTGTCCATAGCACAGATTGGGCCTCACATCTGCCAAAAGTGCAAGCAGTCCTAGACTCTATCCGGGAAGCGGGGTTTACGGCTAACCCCAAGAAGTGTACCATTGGGCAGGAGGAGGCCAAATATCTTGGGTACACCATTGGCAGGGGAGTAATAAAACCCCAACTCAACAAAGTCGAGGCCATCCAGAGTTGGCCACGTCCCAACAGCAAGAAGCAGGTACGAGCCTTTCTGGGAATCGCGGGTTATTATCGGCGCTTCATTCCCCACTTTGCTTCTAAGGCTGTGCCCCTAACCAACCTGACGAAAGGGAAAGGGTCGGTCATGATTAAATGGACCCCCGAGGCTGAGGCAGCATTCCAATTCTTGAAACAAGCCTTATGTAGCCAGCCAGTGTTGTACTCACCCGACTTCTCTAAAGACTTTGTCGTACAAAGTGATGCGTCAGATGTGGGGTTAGGAGCAGTATTGTCCCAGGTCTGGAACGGGGAAGAGCACCCAGTCATTTACCTCAGCAGGAAGTTGAAGTCCCATGAGGTAAATTACGCCACGGTTGAAAAGGAGTGTTTAGCGGTGAAGTGGGCTCTAGATTCCCTTCGGTACTATCTGCTAGGTAGGCACTTTGACATGGTTACGGATCACGCTCCGTTAAAGTGGATGGCTCAAAACAAGGAGACAAATAGAAGAGTGAATAGGTGGTTCCTGGCCCTACAGGAATTCAACTTCACAGTAAAGCATCGCCCTGGCGTTCAAATGGGGAATGTGGATGCTTTGTCTCGAGTACATGAATGCCTGATTGCTGGTGTTCCAACCCCGAGGTTAAAACAAGAGGGGGGGGGGTATGTGACAGCAGGAAGGTAAAGTCACCTGGTTGCATCCAGGGGGGTAGATATATTTCTCCCAGATTCAGGCTATGCCGACTTATACAACTAGGGAGTTGATGAAGCCCAGCTGAGTCTAGTGGGCTCATGAATGACTCATACCTCTAGGGAGAGGGCTGGGCGTCGTGCAGGCAGGGAGTTGATGAGGCCAGCTGAAGCTTGTCAGCTCATTTAGGCCTCTATAAGAACTCCCAGCTTCATTAGATGTTAGCTCATGCCTGGAACCAGACCTGTGTGGACTGTCTAGGGAGAGTGAACCCCTGTGCGGTGAGGCAAAGCCTGTGTGGCTATTTGTTTGGACTTTTACTAAACCAGGGACTTAGGGACTAGGACAGCACCAGGCTGATCCCAGTTGTTAGTTTAGGAAACCTGCATGTTTAGTCAGAGGTCAAACTGACCAGGATTTATTTTGTTTGTTTCTTTTTGGCTTTGCTGTGTTTTTGTCACTGTACATAGAGAAATAAACCGCACCTTTTGATTTTGAAAACCACAACCTCCGTCTGCTGGCCCTGTTTTTGTGTGGGGAGCCCAACCAGGGGGTCACACACACCCGCTACCGAGTTAACCCCCTCACAATATATATATATATATATATATATATATATATATATATATATATATATATATATATACATACACACACACACACATATACGTATACACACACATACATACATACACACACACACATTAGAATTGCCGTTTTTGGTGATCTGAATACTTTGAAGTGCAAAAGGAGGGATTTTGGGCCTTTTAGACCCCGGATCGCTCCATAAAGAGTACCTGTCACCACCTATTTCTGTCACAAGGGATGTTCTGTCACAAGGGATGCTCTAACATGCACTGTGAGCTGTAAGGTCTTATATAGACAGGTGTGTGGCTTTCCTAATCAAGTATAATCAAACACAGCTGGACTCAAATGAAGGTGTAGAACCATCTCAAGGATGATCAGAAGAAATGGACAGCACCCGAGTTAAATATGAGTGTCACAGCAAAGGGTCTGAATACTAATGCTGGCCATACACTATACGAAAAATCGTCCGAACGAACTTTCGAAAAACGAAAGTTCGTTCGTGAGCGCAAACGATAGTGCCATCATGTAATGACCGATAAATAGTTCAGTGGACATAAATAAAAAAACTTTTTTTTTTTTCTACATATACCTATTGCAGAAAGTTCGGACGGGAAACACATTAACCTTCCGATTTATCGTTCGTTCGGCAGAAAATTTCCAAACTTGTCCTTCGTTTTTTCGGCTCAAAAGATTATCGATTTTGTGCCCATTAACTGTTCGAAAAACGAAAGAACTGTCTGAACGACCGATTTTCGCCCGATTTTTCGTATAGTGTATGGCCAGCATTAGGACCATGTGATATTTCAGTTTTTCTTTTTTAACCACCTCGCGCCTGCCGTACGAGAATATACTGCCGCAAGGTGGTTGTCAAATGCCGGGAGGCCGTTATTATACGGCCTCCGCTATTTGGCCACTGGGGGGCGCGCGAGCGCGTGCCCGGCGATTCACTGCAATGCCGATGCGCGTGCCTGGCGGCCGCGATGTCCGCCAGGCACCCCCGATCGGCGGTTACAGAGACAAGGACATGGATCTCTGTGTGTAAACACAGAGATCCATGTCCTGTCAGGGAGAGGAGACCGATGCTGTGTCCCTTGTACATAGGGACACAGATCGGTCACCTCCCCCAGTCAGTCCCCTCCCCCCCACAGTAACAATCACTCCCAGGGAACACATTTAACCCCTTCCTCGCCCCCTAGTGTTAACCCCTTCCCTGCCAGTCACATTTATACAGTAATCAGTGCATATTTATAGCACTGTTCGCTGTATAAATGTGAATGGTCCCAAATTAGTGTCAAAAGTGTCCGCCATAATGTCGCAGTCACAAAAAAAATCACTGATCGCCGCCATTACTAATAAAAAAAAAATATATAAAAATGCCATAAAACTATCCCGCTATTTTGTAAACGCTATAACTTTTGCGCAAACCAATCAATAAACGCTGATTGCGATTTTTTTTTTACCAAAAATATGTAGAAGAATACGTATCGGCCTAAACTGAGGAAAAAAATATAAAAAAAAAAAAAAATTGGGATATTTATTATAGCAAAAATCAAAAAATATTGCTTTTTTTTTTTCAAAATTGTCGCTCTATTTTTGTTTATAGCGCAAAAAATAAAAACCGCCGAGGTGATCAAATACCACCAAAAGAAAGCTCTATTTGTGCGAAAAAAAGGACGTCAATTTTGTTTGGGAGCCACGTCGCACAATTGTCATTCAAAGCGTGACAGTGCTGAAAGCTGAAATTTCGCCTGGGCAGGAAGGGGGTATATGTGCCCAGTAAGGAAGGGGTTAATAAATCTGCACAAATGTAAACAATTCTGTGTTTTTCTGTCAATATGGGGTGCTGTGTGTACATTAATGAGGAAAAAAAATTAGCTTAAAGCGGAGCTCCGCCGGAAAAAAAAATATTAAAAGCCAGCAGCTACAGCTACAGCAGCTGCTGGCTTTTAATATTTGGACACTTACCTGTCCTGGAGTCCAGCGACGTCCGCAGCAGAGGACGAGCGATCGCTCGTCGCTCTGCTGCTCCCTCCGCCATCCTCGCTGAGGGAACCAGGTTCCCTACGGCGCATGCGCAAGTCGCGCTGCGCCGTTCTGATTCGTCCTCCTGTGTTCTGGGAGCCGAGTGTCTCCCAGAACACTACGGGAAGTCTGGGGGAAGTGACGTCACTCCCGCAGATTCCCGGAGAGAGGACTCCCGGATGTGGGTGAAAATACCTGTCTTAGACAGGTATCTTCACCCCCCTCTCCCCTGAAAGGTGTCAATTGTGACACTGGAGGGGGGGGAGGGTTCCGATGAGAGGAACTTGTAATTTAGGGTGGAGCTCCACTTTAAATGATTTTAGCAAATGGCTGCAATATAACAAAGAGTGAAAAATTTAAGGGGGTCTGAATACTTTCCATACCCACTGTGTATTATTATATATATATATATATATATATATATATATATATATATATATATATATATAAAATGTTTGGGGGTTCTAAATAATTTTCTAGCAAAAAATACAGATTTTTAACTTGTAAGCAACAAATGTCAGTAATAGGCTTGGGCATGAAAGGGTTAAGTCAGGGCGCGACAAACCCCGGGCGCCAGGTCGCCATTGCGACTAGAATTAGCGACCTGGCGCCTGGGGCAGCACAGCTGGGGTATCCTGTGTCTCCGTGCCCCCCCCTCCGCACCGCGGGATCGCGTCGGGCCGCGCCGGCCGGTAATTGAGGCCGCGGCTTTGCGGCCTTCTGCAGGCCTATGCTTCCTTCTGTGAACTAGCGCCATCTTGTGGTGGCAGTTGGTATGACAACCAGCAATGCTAATGGAGTTTCCCTGTCTGTTTTCCCTGCCATCTCCTTCTCTCTAATTAGAACCCCCAAACATTATATATATTTTTTATTCTAACACCCTAGAAAATAAAATGGCGGTCGTTGCAATACTTTGTCACACCGTATTTGCGCAGCGGTCTTACAAGCGCACTTTTTTGGGGAAAAATACACTTTTTTTTTAAATAAAAAAATAAGTCAACAGTAAAGTTAGCCCAATTTTTTTTTTATATTGTGAAAGATAATGTTACGCTGAGTAAATTGATACCCAACATGTCACGCTTCAAAATTGCGTCCGCTCGTGGAATGGCGACTAACTTTTACCCTTTAAAATCTCCATAGGCAACGTTTAAAAAATTCTACAGGTTGCATATTTTGAGTTACAGAGGAGGTCTAGGGCTAGAATTATCTCTCTCGCTATACCGATCACGGCGATACCTCACGTGTGGTTTGAACACCGCTTTCATATGCGGGCGCTACTCACGTATGCGTTCGCTTCTGCGCGCAAGCTCGGCGGGACAGGGCGCGTTCCTGGCTCCTAACTTTTTTAGCTGGCTCCTAGATTCCAAGCAAATTTGTCAAGCCCTGGGTTAAGTAAGTAAAACACATTAAAAAAAGGTAACCTGCAATATTTTTTCTTTTTACAATATGCTTTGTTAATGGGAATATGTAACGTATATAAAGTACAGACGTAACCAAACGTTTTGAGAATTACACAAATATAACATTTTCACAAAGTCTGCTGCTTCAGTGTTTTTAGATCTTCTTGTCAGATGTTACTATGTGTTAGAAGTTTTTTCACATTAACCTCCCTAGCGGTAATCCCGAGCGTGACTCGGGGTTGTTTTTTTATGCTAGGATCGGTAACCCCGAGTCACGCTCGGGGTAGACATTGCAGAGCTCGCAGCGGAGTTTCCCTACCTTCTCCTGGCGATCCAGCGATGATGTCCTCTGCTGTGATCGCCAGCGAGATCTCCGGCGAGTGTCGGCACTTTCGTCCCCATCTGACTTCCTAGTTCCGTTCCCTGCGAGCCGCAGCGTCGCAAGGGAGCGGAACTGGGCGCCAAATTCAAAAAGTGAAACACATAGTATACATACAGTATACTGTAATCTTACAGATTACAGTACTGTATGTAATAATTACACACCCCCTTGGTCCCTAGTGGTCTGCCCAGTGTCCTGCATGCACTTTTATATAATAAAAATCGTTCTTTCTGCCTGGAAAATGGAGATTGTCCATAGCAACCAAAAAGTGTCCCTTTATGTCAAAAGTGGTTTTAGACCAACTAGAAAGCAGCGATAATAAATTAGAATCACTCGCAGAATTGAGCGATAGCGATTTGTGGGGAAATTCGTCATCAAACACTAAATCTAATGACAGCGACAATTCTGCAACTGAGCAAATTTCAGTGTTTTTGATTTGATTACATTATTGAATAATTTTTATTATAATTAGATTACTATTTTTTATAATTATTTATAGTTATTTATTATATTATAATTTATAATTTTGTGTTTCATATTTATCATACCCGGGATGTCTACTAGACTCTGGTTTGCTTAGGTTTAAGTAAGTAATTACTAAGAATCGCAGGCCTATAATACATAACACCAAATTTTCATGCAAAATAATTGTACCGCTTTTGGTACATAATTCCAGAAAGAATCATACCGCCAGGGAGGTTAATGCATCAAAAAACGAGGGGTTATAACCCCTTTAAGATCTCAGGAGTTTACTGGCCATGGACCCAACATGTCAATGTTTTGTTCCCCAAGCCACTTAGTTTGCCTTATGGCAAGGTGCTCCATCATGCTGGAAAAGGCAATGTTCGTCACCATACTGTTCTTGCATGGTTGGGAGAAGTTGCTCTCGGAGGATGTTTTTATACCATTCTATATTCATGGCTGTGTTCTTAGGCAAAATTGTGAGTGAGCTCACTCCCTTGGCTGAGAAGCAACCCCACACATGATTGATCTCAGGATGCTTTACCGTTGACATGACACAGGACTTATGGTAGCGCTTACCTTTTATTCTCCAGACATGGTTTTAACGAATACCCCAAACAATCGGAAAGGGGATTTATCCGGAAAATAGGATTTTTGTACTCACCGTAAAATCAGTTTCTCTGACGTCCATGGACTGACACAGCTGGATACTGTAAACGTGTGGGTATATGTCCCTGCTCGCAGGAGAAGATCTAGGCAGAATGTTAGATGTCAGAAACATACATTCTAGAACAAACCAGAGCTGAACAGCCCCGCCCAGGGGGGCGGTCCCTCCGGACATTACCCTCCCACCTGCAGCTAGCAGCCTCAGTTCGTAACAAAGCAGTACAAACCTTAAAAGGAAGGGTGGGTGCTGTGTCAGTCCATGGACGTCAGAGAAACGGATTTTACGGTGAGTACAAAAATCCTATTTTCTCTTATCGTCCATGGACTGACACAGCTGGATACTGTAAACGTGTGGGACGTCCCAAAGCAGTATCAGAAGGGTGGGAGCAGTAGAAAAGGAACAACCAAAACTTCACTCCAAACAAGCAGAGCTCCTCAACGGAGGAGTTGCAACATTAAACAGCGGCCTGCAATGCTTTGCGGCCGAAGGAAGCATCCGAAGATGCAGCCAAATCAACCTTATAAAATTTTGAAAAGGTATGAACGGACGACCAGGTCGCCGCCTTGCAGACTTGTGCAACCGACGCTTGATGTCGGAAAGCCCAGGAAGCACCAATTGCCTTGGTGGAATGCACCGCAACTGGAAAGGGAGGCGCCCGCCCCTTAAGGGTATAGGCCTGTATGACGGTCTGCCTCATCCGCCTAAAGACGGTGGCAGACGACACCGCTCGGCCCTGTTTTGGACCAAAGACAGACACAAACAGTGAGTCAGACTTCCGAATGGAAACAGTAGCAGACAGGTACACCCGTAAGGCTTGTAGCCATCTTAATGTATGAAGCGCAAACTCTCAGGGATGCGATGGGTGAGGACGGAAGAACGATGTCCTCCCTAAGGTGAAAGGCCGAGACCATCTTTTGAAAAGAAGGACGGTCGTGGGCGCAACACCGCCATATCCTTATGGAGGACCAAGTAAGGCGACTTGCAGGACAAGGCCGCCAACTCAGACACCCATCTAACCGAAGTAATGGCCACTAAGAAGGCCACCTTCTCGGACAAGGTCAAGAGAGGAATCTCTCTGATATTCTCAAAGGAATGTTCTTGGAGAACCGAGATGCATCAAATTCAGATCCCAAGTAGGAAGAGGAGGCTTGACAGGGGGGATCACATGGCGAATCCCCTGCACAAAAGGTGCTAATCAAGGAATGGCCCGGTAGTGGTCGTTGAAAAAGACAGCCCGGGACGAAATTCGACCCTCAAATGGTATGCAAGACCAGCTTCTGGGTCACACCACGCAATAAGAACAGCAAAATCCTGCGAACGGAATACGTCGGAGGACGCCAATCAAGTTCCTTGCACAGCGACGTAAGCCTTCCAGGTACGGTGATGTATTTTTCTGGAGGAAGATTCCCGTGCCAACAAAATAGAAGATATGACCGAATCCGAGAGACCTCGGTCCTTCAGCACCTGGCTTTAAACAGCCATGTCATTAAAGCCAAGGACTGTACTAGGATTAAGTATGGGATCATGAGACAGAAGGTCCACCCCAATAGGCAGTCGCCAAGGAACGTCTGCGACTAGCCGAAGTAGATCGGCGTACCAATGTTGCTGTTCCGGAGCAATGAGGATCACCGGAATGGCCTCAGCCCCTACTCTGCGATCTTGACACCCCAGTACCCCAGTTGAAGTGTATATCAGACGAAACCGGTCGGGTTTACATGCCAGCTCCAGCTGCCCATACCACGCTTTTTACTATAAATTCTTTGTATTTTGGGTTTTTATCGATGTTCATTCATTTTGAACTTTTTATGGATTTTCAATAAATCTGTTGGATTTACACTATGTGGAGGACTTCTCTTCTTATATTTTTTCATGATCGCTGTACATTGAGGTGAATATTTCAGGTGCATCTGGATGTACCTTCTGGTTTGAAGACACCGACCAGTGGTGCTGCCAGTATCAGAGAGGAGGTGTTCTGCAGATCCCCGCGGCTTCTTGGGTTCATACAGTGGATAAAGCGTTGTTGATCCACCGCCGTACGGTGAGCTGGGTCCACTCTGACTGGTAAGAGTACTTATTTCTTCCCCACTGTCCCAAGGTGAAGGCACTCCCGGGTGACGTCATATATTCTGTATGTTCATACAGACAACCTGATATACCTTTCTAAATACACCTACAGTTGATGCAAGTTTCCTTTTGGACTCTGACTCATGAACTTTCACACAAGATACTGCTAATATAGCATTCAATCACATCTATTCACCTTTGTTGGTTATAAGATTGTTTTTCATATAGGCAATTTTTTTATTTTTTATTTTATGTGTCTATGTATGGGTTATGACTTGAACATCAATTCCACATACACTCCTCACTATATAGAATAGATCACTTTTTTGATCTTTCTTGATATCACTCAACACATTTTTTTATTTCATCACATTTATTTTGTGTACAAATATTATATATCACCTTGGTGATTTGAATTCCTGTTACCGTTCACGACGGTCAGTTCTCTTGGTCACTCCTATTATATCACATTGTGTATGTACACATTCCCTGTGTACATACAGGTTACACATAAAAGAAGGATCTTCACTACTTTTTTTTCACAGCGCCACACTTTATTACATATATAAACCTATTAAACACATTTATACTGTGCCAGCGATGAAGGCGCGCACATCATCGGGGCTTGGACGCAAACCAGCCACGCAGATTGCGTACACAACCATGTAGGTACGTTAGCCTGGGAATAAACGAATTGCACATGTTTATACTGTGCATAGCGCTGAAAATGTGCACACCATTGGAGCGCGGGGGAGAAACCGGACCACCCAGATGAAACCCACGCAGACTGCATACGCATACCGTGTAGGTATTATAGTATGTGTTGTAAACATTTTGCACAAGCCTATGTGTGCATAGCATCGAAGGCGTGCACACCGTTGGCGCGTGGGAGGAACCGAAGTACCCCACGCATACCCAGAGAATGCAATACCTACAACTACTGTGAATGTATTTAGTGTTGTGTATAAACATAATGTGTATGTTTACACCGTGTATTGCACCAAAAGGCACGCATGTCATGTAGCGTGGGCGGAAACCCACGCAGACTGCACAGACATACCGGGTAGGTATGTTAGTATGTGGATAACAAATCAAACAAATTTAGGCTGTGCATAGCGCCGAAGCGCCCATACCAATGGAGTGTGGGAGGGAACCGGAGTACCCGGAGGAACCCCTCACAGACTGCATATACATACCGTGTAGGTATTATAGCATGCGTGATAAACATTGAACATGTTTAACTGTGCAGAGGGCCAAAGGCGCACATATCGTCAGCGCGTGGGAGGAAACCGGAACACCCGGAAGAAACCCACGCAGACAGCACACAGATACCGTGTAGGAATGATAGCATGCGAGTAAACATATTGCACATGTTTATGCTGTGCATTTCCATTGGAGCTTGGGTGGAAACCGGAGTACCCGGAGGAACCCCACGTAAACAGTATACCCATACTGTAAACATGTATAGTATGTGCAATAAACATATTGAACATGTCTATACTGTGCAGAGAGCCGAAGCGCACATACCATGAGAGCGCGGGAGGACACCGGAGCCCCCGTTGGAAACCCGCGCCGCTCCAGAGAGTATAATACATACATATACTGTGAATGTATCTGGAGTCATGCATGAACATATTTTGTACGTTTATATCATGTATGGCACTGAAACACAGCATTGGAACGTGGGGGGACACCCACACAGACACAGACACCAATAACACATACATACACTGTGAATGTATGCAGCGTAGAGGTATAGGATGAGTTTAAATTATGACGCAGAGGCGCATAATCTTCTCTGTATCATTCCAACCTGCTTGACTGTGCTGCCAAAGCAGCATGCAGGTAACAGGTAACCTCTGATCCTCAGACCGTGTGTCTGTCAGAGCCCAGAGCGTTCCCCAAGAAATGGCGGGAAACCACAGGTGCAGAGACCCTGTTGCCTCAGGACATCACACAGAAGGCTCACAGGGACTAGAGACATAAATGAATAAAGTCCACCCTCCCCCACCATGCTGCACCGACCAGGGGGAGGGAAACACTGTGTACCACTGTATCATCCATGCTGCTCTTGACGCAGCGTGTGAGGAAAACAGTGAGGAAGCTGTGTAAAAGAAAAGCTTGAAGGAACCAAGGGAAACAGCGTCCACCTGAGGTACGTCAGCCACAGCACCCAGCTTGAGAGTGTTCCTCACATCATCAATGAGTTCACTTACAAGCGCCCTGTCATTCACTGACACAGAACTGGAGTCTTCCTCACAAGGGAATGTCCTGTTCATAAACATTAAATATTCAGAGCTAGGGTTCTGAGCACAGTAGCTAGGCCCATATCTGAATCAGAGCACTCCTTCACTAAAGATTTTTGTGGGGAGAGGGGGCTTATAGCTCCTTTCACTCGCACACCGCTTCCATTCTGACAAGGAATGATTCCAGGACTGCCGACAACTGGTCCATAAGGACCGCAGGTGCAGGAAACATATGAACATGTTTAACTGTGCAGCACTGCCAGTTGCCCCAGGCAAGTGTGGAGAGCAGGTGTATCAGACTCCATAACGCCACCCTCTGAGACCTTATACACTATACAGTGAATTTACAGTCCACCCACTGGCTACGCTGAGGAGGGGATACCCGGAGGACTCACCAACCCTTAAGGACCGCTCAGTCCTGCTGAAGAAACCGTGCTGTGAGCCTGAGGAGAGTGAAGAATATGTGAGGAGATTCACACCGCAGCGCCGCCGCTAGAGGCCGAAACCGAACGTAAATGCGTGGCGGCTACAAGAAAATGGCCGCCGGCCGCAGCTATAACTGCGCCATTGAACCACGCCAAGATGGCTGCCGAGCGAGAAATTCAAAGCTCTAATGCGCGCTAATGGCGCACGCAACAACCACCTTAAACAGCGCTAATGCGTGCGCTAATGGTGCACGCAATATCACCTCACACACCAGAAAAACTGCCCCTCTCTCCAGAACCCACTACAGACATGAGCGCCCAGCCAGGCCAGAGTGACCCCCAAGCACCCCCACAGCACAGCACCAGTACAGGGTGCAGAGAGCAGCATAACAGGGGGGAGACAGGGAGAAACCCCCATATAAAGAAACACAGCCAGCATGTACTCACCTGCAGTAGGAGAGACTACTTACCCGTCCCTTTCAGGGACCCACTGGCTTGTTTCAGACAGACCTATCACAGAGCAGTACTGCGTAGCTGTCGGCCTGGTCCACCACGAGAGATACAGTCAGTCAGGTACTGTTCAATCTTGAGAGGATCGCAGAAGCATGAAAGCAACCCGGCCACCCCTGGAGTCATGGGGCATGTCGTGAACTGAGTCTCACGCACACAAAGCGAGGATCAGCACGCCCGATGGCCGGACAGGGAAGACTACGAGGATACCAGTGTACCCAACCTGTTGTCCAGCCGACAGTTGATTAAAGGTCTCAAAAATAAAATAATAAAATTCCCAAAGGAAAAAAGTTTAAAGTAAAATCTTCCAGGAGACTGGCTCCTGAGAGCCACGTCTTCTCCTCCTGCTAGGCAGAAAAAAACTGAGGCTGCTAGCTGCAGGTGGGAGGGTAATGTCTGGAGGGACCGCCCCCCTGGGCGGGGCTGTTCAGCTCTGGTTTGTTCTAGAATGTATGTTTCTAACATCTAACATTCTGCCTAGATCTTCTCCTGCGAGCAGGGACATATACCCACACATTTACAGTATCCAGCTGCGTCAGTTCATGGACGATAAGAGAAAAAATAGGATTTTTTACTCACCGTAAAATCCTTTTCTCTGAGTCCATGGACCGACACAGCTTCTCTATTGACAAAGTGGGTATTATCCGTTAATTAGGAGTGACTAGGCAGAAAAACTTGTAAAAAGTGTTGCATCACACCTTCTACAGTACCGCCCAGGGGGCGGACCCTCTGGGTATAACCTCTCAGTCTGCATCTCGCAGATCAGTTCGTCAAAAAGCAGTACAAACTTAAAAGGAGGGGTGGGTGCTGTGTCGGTCCATGGACTCAGAGAAAAGGATTTTACGGTGAGTAAAAAATCCTATTTACTCTTTCGTCCATGGACCGACACAGCTTCTCTATTGACAAAGTGGGACGTCCCAAAGCAGTGTCAGAGAAAAAAACAGTGTCGGAAGAAAGGAAGGCTGCGGCCGCAGCACCACCTTATCCTTGTGGAAAATCAAATAGGGAGCCTTGCAGGACAAGGCTGCCAGCTCAGAGACTCGTCTAACTGACGTAACAGCCACCAAAAAGACCACTTTCTGAGAAAGTGTCAACAGGGGAATATCTCTAATATTCTCAAACGGTGCCTTCTGAAGCACCAAGAGGACCAGGTTCAAGTCCCACGGAGGTAACGGGGGACGGACCGGAGGGGCCACATGTCGAACCCCATGCACAAATGTACTCACGAGAGAGTGAGTCGCCAGGGGTCTCTGAAAAAAGACAGCCAGGGCAGATATCTGACCCTTAATCGTACTTAGGGCAAGCCTTTGGTCCACCCCATGCTGTAAAAACAGCAGGATTCTGGAAACCAAATAGGTACGCGGATGCCATTTCATTTTCTCACACATGGAGATGTAGGCCCTCCAAGTGCGGTGATAAACCTTCCTAGAGGACGGTTTTCGAGCACTTCTCATAGTAGAGATTACTGAGTCTGACAGGCCCCGGTCTCTCAGTACCTGGTTCTCAACAGCCATGCCGTTAAAGCCAATGACTGTAAAGCAGGATGGAATATGGGACCTTGCGATAGCAGGTCCTTCCGTAGTGGTAGGCGCCAGGGGACGTCTGCTACCAGACGTACTAGATCGGCGTACCAAGGACGCTGAGGCCAATCTGGAGCGATTAGGATCATTGGAATTCCCTCTGCCTCCATTCTGCGGAGCAGAAGAGGAAGAAGCCTTAAGGGAGGGAAGGCATAGATTAGCCGATACTGACCCCACGATGCTACCAACGCGTCCGTTGCGCCTGCCCACGGGTCTCTTGACCGGGCCACAAATCTCAATACCTTTCGATTGAGTCGGGAAGCCAGAAGATCTACGTCTGGTGTGCCCCATCTTTGGCAGAGGAGTTGGAACACCTCCGGGTGTAAGGGCCATTCTCCCTGGTCCAGCATCTGGCGGCTCAGGTAGTCCGCCTGCCAGTTTTCCACACCGGAATGTACACGGCCGATAGTGCCGGTACGCTCTTCTCTGCCCACTTCAGGATGCAAGCAACCTCCGATGCTGCAGCTGAGCTTCTTGTTCCTCCTTGATGATTGACATATGCCACCGCTGTGGCGTTGTCTGACTGGATCCTGACAGGACGCCCTTGCAGTCTCTGAGACCATTTGAAGAGGCACCGCTTGATCGCCCGGATCTCCAGGACATTGATCGGCAGGAGGGCTTCCTCTGGGGTCCAGCGACCTTGCGCCGACTGGACACCCCAGACTCCCCCCCAACCTGTAAGGCTGGCGTCCGTCATGATCACTATCCAGTAAACCGGAAGAAATGACTTCCCGGCCCTTAGAGCCGGTGCTGTCAGCCACCCTACCAGGGATCTCCTGACTAGGTGGCTCACTCGGATTTGATAATCCAGAGATGAAGGGCATCTGTTCCATCTGGACAGAACTTCCTTCTGTAACACTCGAGTGTGGTATTGAGCATATGGGACCGCCTCGAAGGAGGCTACCATGAGGCCCAACACTCGCATGCAAAAACGGAGTGACGACCAATTCCTGGAAGTCAGCTGCCGTACTGCAGCCCGGAGGGTCTGCAACTTCTCCACAGGGAGGAATACCTTTGCCTCTGAGGAATCCAGAATCAACCCCAGGTACACTAGGCGTTGAGTGGGCACCAATACTGACTTTTGCGTGTTTAGTATCCAACCACAGTCTCGAAGAGTCTGACAGGTAATGGACACGCTTACCTCTAATTCTGAGCTTGAAGGGGCCTTCAGCAGAAGGTCGTCCAAGTAACCTGTGATAGCGATACCCCGCTGTCTTAGAAGTGCCAGAATCGGAGCGAGCACCTTGGTGAACGTCCTGGGTGCTGAGGCAAGGCCAAACGGGAGGGCCACAAACTGGTAGTGGTTCTTCCCGATAGCAAATTGCAGAAACCTCTGGTGTCTGGAGTATATGGGGACATGCAGGTATGCGTCCTTGATGTCCAAGGAGGCCAAAAAGTCCCCCGGATGGAGAGCCGTGACTACAGATCGAACCGACTCCATCCGAAATCTTTGTACTTTCACAAAGCAATTGAGGGCTCTGAGATCCAAGATTGGCCGAACCCCCTCCTTCTTCGGCACAATGAACAGATTTGAGTAAAAACCCTGACCCCGTTCCTGTTCTGGAACTGGAATAACTACCCCACGTTCCAGTAGACCCTGGACCGCCCCATACAGGGCCTCCCGACGGGTCGGTAGTAGCTGGAGATTGGAGGTGATGAATCTGTCCGGTGGACAAGAGAGAAATTCTATCTTGTAGCCTGAGGAGATTACTTCGCAAACCCACCTGTCGGAGACTAGAGCAGTCCACTGAGTCGCAAATTTGCGAAGACGTCCCCCCACCCGAGAGCTGGGTGGGGGCGGACCTTCATGTGGACGCAGATTTGTCCGCAGGCTTGTTGGGTCTGCGGGACCAAGGACGCTTTTGTCCTTGGTCAGGCGCTTTATCGGCCTGGGGTCTTTTCCCTGTCGCCTTAAGGGGGCGAAAAAAACGCTTGCGTGCAGTAAAGGAGGGCCCTTGCCCTTGGCGTGGCCCCTTACCCTTGCTAGTTTGGGGAAGCAAAGTGCTTTTACCTCCTGTGGCATCCTTGATGATGTCATCCAGAGAAGCCCCAAAAAGTCTGTCGCCCTTAAAAGGCAGATCCAACAGGGCTTTCTTGGAAGTCTGGTCCGCAGACCAGCCCTTTAGCCAGATCAGGCGGCGTATTGCTACTTCATAAACTGAAGCTCTTGACAGCAGGGGAATAGTATCCATGTCTGACTCGCAGACAAACTTAAGGCCCTGGACCAACTGGTCGGCCAGTTATCTCATTAGGAGGAGCATCTTGCTCCTTTAACCCCTGGAGTAGCAATTTTGCCCATTCAGTAAGCGTCTGAGACACTAGGACCCCCGCCAATGCCGGGCGTACAGCCGAGCCTACCACTGAGCATAGGTAGCGAGCGAGTGCTTCAGCCTTCTTATCCACAGGGTCCTTGAAAACCGGAGCCCCCTTCTACTGGAATAGTGGTGGCTCTATTAAGTCTGGACACCGAAGGGTACACTATAGGGGAGAGGTCCATATCTTCAGAAAACTCTCCTCAAAGGGGTACCGTACTGCAAACCTCTTTGGGGCTGTAAAGACCCTCAGTGGGTTCTCCCATTCCTTGTATAAGAGTTTGTCAAAATAAGACACACAAGGGAACACCTTAGCAGTGCGGGCAGGTTTACGAAACCCAAAGGGGACTGGAGTATCTGCTACTTCTGCAGTATTTTCCAACTTTAGCGTATCCCGCACTGCAGTAATAAGGTCAGATACCAAAGCCGTCTCGCGTACTGACCTGGACTTGGAGTCCTCCTCACTGTCCGATCGGTCACGGTCTGCAGTCTCTGATGCATCAGAATCTGGGCCATGAGCCGTAGCTGGACCTGGTTCTGCATCAGAAATATCCCCAGAAGATTGCAGGGGACGGGGGCGTTTATTACTCCCTGTATTCCCGTGTGCTGCTTCCACCCTGGCAGCAAACGCCTCCAGGATTGCCGACATAGCGTCCATAGACACCTCAGGGACACCAGCTGCTAAATCTGGTGTTTCAGGGGAGAAGACATCTGGCTCAGATGCCATGCTGACCACACGCTGACACCCACAGGGCTCCAGGCAAGATATCAATAGGCCACCCTCCTGTGCTGCAGAGAGGCTGGGTCACCCAGAGGACTCACCACCCTGGATAGGTACTGCTATGCTGCCATGTGCTGCGTCTGTGATGCTGTCCCCCCTGCTGCTGTGTCAGTCTGCTTCTTTTATCAGCACTTCCTGTGTGAATTTTCGTGCCAGTGTAATGCACCCTAGAGGCCGGAGGCTCTCGCAAAATGGCTGCCAAAAACGTCTGTATGGAAGATAATGTGGGCTCCAAGAAAATGGCCGCGGAGCCGAAGATAGAGGTCAAGCAGCCGTAGCCCACAAAAAGATGGCCGCCGAATGGCAATCTATACATACAGGGTGGACAAACATGGCCGCTGATCACCTGATAGGGGCCAGTGTGTGTGGCCGAACCACAGGAAGATGGCCGCCGGGCAGTCACAAGAGGCCAAACTTGGCATGGACCACCTCAAAATGGCCGCCGACAGCATGGAGGAGGAAGGACACATACGGACACACACACACACACAGGTACGCAGAAATGACATTTCTTTTAAATGTTAGTTACAGCCAGCCCCGCTCCAGTGGGACCCCTTAGGTGACCCCCAGCACCCAGCAACCTTTAGCTAGAAGCCCAGGGAGGAGGGAAAGGCAGGGAGAGAGGGAAGAAAGGGGCCACAACCACTTACTTGATCTCTCCAGGAATGTCCAGCTAAATCACCCAGCCGAGGCAGGGGAGTTTTACTTACCTATCCTGCATGTATTATGCTGGAAGACATTCCAAACAGATCATCCGCACACGGAAGGTGACTGTTGGCCAGGCATGCTGTGATTGGTCCCAAAAGGGACGATCATATGTATGCCCTGGAGCGTGACGCTCACCGGACAGGCTGCTGCGACTCGGCCGTAAGGTCAGCCGAAGCTGAGTGGTCCGACGCAAGCCTTGGAGCGTAAGCTCACCGGCCAGGCTGCTGCGACTCGGCCGTAAGGTCAGCCGAAGCTGAGCGGTCCGATGCAGGCCCTGGAGCGTAGGCTCACCGGCCACCCGTGGAGCGACGGGCATGTCATGGAAAACCCAGCGCGTAGCTAGGGTCGGCACACGCTCGATGGCCGAAACTGGGGAGACTACAAGGATCGAGGATCCAGCCTGTCACCCAGTCGGCAGTTGATCGAAGATCGCAGGAAACAACAAATGAAAAAAATATATATATACCGTATTTATCGGCGTATAACACACACTTTTTTCCACTTAAAATCAGGGGAAAATCGTGGGTGCGTGTTATACGCCGATACTCCGTCGAATTCCCCTGCTGAAAACGAGCGAGAGGAGCGAGCGGAGCCGAAGCCGAAGTACAATCGGCTTTACTCGGCTCCTCTCGCAGTCCCGCCCATCTCTGACTGCGCCGCTGACAGAGAAAGCCGAGTGTACTTCGGCTAGTCTCGGCTCCTCTCGCAGTCCTGCCTGTGACTGTGAGCAGAGCCGAGTCTAGCCGAAGTACAATCGGCTTTCTCCGTCAGCGGCGCAGTCAGTGGAGATGGGCGGAACTGCGAGAGGAGCCGAGTCTAGCCGGAGTACACTCGGCCCCGCTCGCTCCTCTCCACAGAAATCGGCGCCAAATTTAAAAAAACGCCGGGACTGACACGATCGCAAAGGCACTGGGCAAGGCTGCAGATGGACACTGGGCACGGCTGCAGATGGACAGATGGACACTGGGCACGGCTACAGATGGACAGATGGACACTGGGCAAGGCTGCAGATGGACACTGGGCACGGCTGCAGATGGACAGATGGACACTGGGCAAGGCTGCAGATGGACAGATGGACACTGGGCACGGCTGCAGATGGACAGATGGACACTGGGCAAGGCTGCAGATGGACAGATGGACACTGGGCAAGGCTGCAGATGGACACTGGGCAAGGCTGCATGCTGCATTTAAATGTAAGTTTTTTTTCCTTGAATTTCCCTCCTAAAAGTTTTTTTCCTTAAAATTCCCTCCTAAACTTGGGGTGCGTGTTATACGCCGGTGCGTGTTATACGCCGATAAATACGGTATATATTTTTTCCCCCGGACCAATGGGCCCGAAGGGAGCCATGTCCTACTCCTTGCTAGACAGAAAAAAACTGATCTGCGAGATGCAGACAGAGGTTATACCCAGAGGGTCCGCCCCCTGGGCGGTACTGTAGAAGGTGTGATGCAACACTTTTTACAAGTTTTTCTGCCTAGTCACTCCTAATTAACGGATTTGTCAATAGAGAAAGCTGTCTCGGTCCATGGACGAAAGAGTAATTACTCTACCCCAGGCCTCAGCAGTCCAATCCCTGTACCTTTTGCAGAATATCAGTCTGTCCCTGATGTTTTTCCTGGAGAGAAGTGGCTTCTTTGTTTCCCTTCTTGACACCAGGCGATCCTCCAAAAGACTTTGCCTCTTTGTGCATGCAGATGCACTCACACCTGCCTGCTGCCATTCATGAGCAAGCTCTGCACTGGAGGTGCCCCGATCCCACAGCTGAATCAACTGAAGTAGACAGTCCTGGTGCTTTCTGGAATTTCTTGGGCGCCCTGAAGCCTTCTTCACAAATGCAGTAAAAATGTTTATGGAATTAGGTTAATTTTCATGGAAAAGAGGGACTTTGCAATTAATCTGATCACGCTTCATAACATTCTGAAGTATATGCCAATTCCGATCATAAAAAGTGAGGCAGCAGACTTTGTGAAAATTATTATGTGTGTCATTCTCAAAACCTTTGGTGTTATCCCGATTTGGCTGCAAAAAATGTAAATACATTTTAAGGCCTGGTTCCCACTGTAGGTTGCAGTCGATGCGTTTCCTGGTGGGTTTTGCATTTTTGGGGGAAGTCATGCATGATAATACAGCAAACCATGTGAACGTGACCCATAGGAAACCATGGTAAATGGACCCTAGTGCGTTTCTGAAAAACTGAAAACGCACTGAAAAACACCAGGCCTAAGGCTCAGTTCACACAGGGGCGACTCCGGACGCGACTTCAGGTCGCCCCGAGTTGCCCCTAGTCGCGCTATTTTTAAAACTAATTGAAGTCAATGGAGATATTTTAATGTACACGACTGCAGTCGCTCCGACTTCAAAAAAGGTCCCTGTACTACTTCAATCCAACTCCTAGGCGACCTGTACCCATTGATTTCAATGGAAGTCGCTCAGAAGTCGTATTCCCTGTCTTAACAGGAGCAACTCTCCAGGAAGAGAACACATATTTTTCAGGCAAACCCCTTCCTCCCCCCTCCCTTCCACAGAGCTGATTCTTGTTTTATTGGCCACTGGAATGTCTCCTGTCCTGGAAGCGACTTCAAGTCCTGTTGTAAATCACCACAAGTCGCGCTGAGGTCGCCCTGTGATTCATGCTCAAGTTGTGTCTGAATTGGCTCTCAAAGTCGAGCTGGAAGTCGTGTTGCTCCTGTGTGAACCGAGCCTACGTGTTTGTATGCTGAAGAGGCCAGTAATATTAATATGAACTGAAAGTCTAAAGCCTTGACGAGCACAAAATTAAATTCACATTTCTGCTGTTAAACAAACATGACTGCCAATCAATCGCTGTATTCCTTGGCTCCTATCTTAAGCAACTAATCTTTGTAACAAAAAGATTTAATCTTAGCAGTCTAGCCATGTCCTTCCACATTCATTCTCTCCCACCTGGCTGTAATCTGCACTTTTGCCACAATGCCTCTGTTGTCAGTAACATGACTTGTCTCCAATCTCTCTGCAGCTTCTCCTCTTCTCTGACATCTCCCCACAGCTTTGCAGTTATTATTACCGCTTAAATGTCCTCTCTTAGCTTTCCAACATACAGCGATCACCTCTGTTAATTTTTTGCTGCTATTTCCCGACAGCAGCAGGGGTTCGACGTTTAACTCACAACTGCAACCGATAAACTCCCTTCCATTTTATTCATCTATTAAAAAGCTATTGCTTAGCACCGCTCAAAATTAGTGCATAGTTCGGTCCTAGCTACAGCAAGGGGCTTAATGAATTTGTGCCTTAGGGTACTTGTGGGGCCAATTTATACAAATCAGGAGGAGGAATGTGTGTTTTTTTTTTATATCAATTCCAGGTACTGCAGGAACGTGGTAGAGACACTAACTTGGTTGACATTTTGCTAAAGCTGCAATAAACAGTAGTTGCCTCCCAGACTTTACATTCCTTGTATCACAGTTCAGATCCAAATGTAAATACAGTCATAAATGCAAAACAATATGAACCTTTCTTATGTCCAGAACAATGTGATGGAAAGTACTGGAGGTCACTTCAGTGATGAACTGGTGTCTTGATTTCCTGGTAGGAGGGTCACTGACTAAATGTCTTCGCAATGGACTGTAAACCCTGCTGTAATTCTGGATAAAAGCCTCTAAAATAAAAAAAGGAGCATACATAAAAAAAATCTTACCATGTCAAAATAACACTGATGAAAACCGTGTGCTGCTTCTGAGCGTAAATCACAAAGTACAAGAGCTTGGCATTATTCTGACATACATGAACACATACAATGCATATAGTATATCATAAAACCATTTTATTTCTGTAATATTCAGAATCATACAAAGGTACAAAAAGCTTCAATTAACGCTAACTAAAGTTCTAGATGTGTATGTGAGCCTAAAGCTGAACTCTAGGCAGATATAAAAACACAAATTAATGCAGCTTTGTATTCATAAATACAAATTGATATAGATTATTTATTTATATATATATATATATATATATATATATATATAGACTTTTTGTACTTGGTATTAGCCTCTTCCAAACCCTGTACAGCAGAGCTCATATTGGGAGATGGAGAAGCAGAACAAAAAGTCAAGTCAGCTGTGTTGCAGTGCACATGTGCTAACATGCTGATAGAAGGAGAGAGCAGAGTGACACATATATTAACTCATCAGTCTACTAATTCTCCTTTCACTGTACAGTCACAGGCTAGGGGGAAGGACAAGACCTGTAAGGGTCAGACAGGGCTATGCTGTGGCACAGAGCTGTGAACTGGATGGCCAAAAATACAAATGCTGGCGGATAAAACTGCTAAATATACAGTACTGTGCAAATGTTCTAGGCACTTGTGCAAAAATGCTGCAAAGTGAGAATGCTTTTGCTTTTTAATTCACAACCTACAGAAAAATAACTAAATCAAATTAATCTTTGTTGTGTCCACCCTTTGCCTTTAAAACAGCGTTAAATATATTAAGGCACAAAATAATGCAGGCTTAGATTTAATAATTTGCAATTAAATGTATGTTTTGCAAGCAGAGCAAGTACCTAATTTTGACATCGTATCAGTCACTTTCTATCCCATGTACAGCCGAGCTCAGACTGGAAAAGGTAGAGACAGCACAAGGAGCCAATCAGCTGTGCTGCTTATGTGCTAGCAAGAACATGTTGGAGAGAGAGAAGAGTGACACAGAGGAGATCATCAGCTTGCTGCTCTTTAAGGCTGGGTGTCAGGGTCACCTGTGGCCAGGTGACAGATGCACACCGTAGGGGGACAGGAGTGCACCGCGAGGTAGTGAACCCTATGGCTGGCTTCTGCGGATAGGAAACTGGGTGGTTGTGGAAAGCGGGACAGGAGGAGCACAACCGGGATCCCAACGGAAGCGAGAGCCAAGATTCCCCAGGGCGCGGAGTCCAAGACCCAGCTGGTCTTCTCAAGGGCCTCTAGTGGTGAGGATGTTACGCTGCAGGCTGGGACCAGGTCGCGGCCCCTGGAGTTTCCTAGCTCACGCCCCGTAGGATAAGGGGAAAAGAGGGGAAGCAGCAGCACACGATAGAGAGAACCGAATAACAAGCTGAAGGTCAGGGGCCACAAGCAGACAAGGATAACGAAGAACGAGCCGAAGGTCAAGGGTCACGAGCAGACAGGGATAGTCGGGGACAAGCCAATAACGTAACAGAGAGACAGACGTAGCACACGGCAGGCAGGAACCCAAACACACAATGCCTAACAAACACGTTGATCAGCAAAGCAGGCTTGCAGTGCACAGGTTAATATAGTGTTCAGTGATAGGGCCTGGGGTGGAGTCAGGCTGGGAGGAGATTATAAAGGAAGCCAGGTGAAGGAGGTCTGGTCTCTAGATGAACACATGAGGAGGAAGGTAAGATGGCAGACAGACATTAATGCATATCCATGACAGTACCCTCCCTCTTACGAGGCCTCCCCCTTCCCCGCCTGGGCCCAGGTTTAGAGGGAAACTTCAGATGAAACTCCTTTAACAGACGAGGTGCAAAGACCTCAGATGCAGTGATCCAAGACCTCTCCTCAGGACCAAACCCTTTCCAATGAACGAGGTACTGAAGAACGCCTTTACAGAGTCGGGAGTCCAGAATTTGACTGATCTCGTACTCCTGATTATCCTCAGAGACAGGCGCCACGGTAGGGAGAGGACGAGAGAATTTATTGAGGACTAAAGGCTTTAGAAGAGCAACATGAAAGGAGTTAGTGATTTTAAGGCTCTTAGGAATCTGGAGTTTGAAACAAACCGGATTCAGTTTAGCAGTTACCGTGTATGGACCGATGAATCGTGGAGCAAACTTCAGAGAAGGAACTCGGAGCTTGATGTTCCTGGTAGAGAGCCAGACTTTGTCCCCTGGCTGAAGAGAAGGCGGTTTACGCCTGCGGCGGTCGGCAAAGCCTTTGAATTTTTCAGCAGCTGCCCGGAGGGAATCGTGAACGTGACCCCAAACGGAATTGAGAGACTCCTGAACCGAAGCCAAAGCTGGAATGTCTGGAGAACAGATCATGGGAAGAGGAAGTTGAGGGTGTTTTCCATAAACTGTGAAAAAGGGTGTCTTCTGCGAACTGGTATTCACATGATTGTTATGGGAGAATTCTGCCCACGGGAGTAGAGAGGACCAATCGTCATGGTGAGAAGACACAAAGGTGCGAAGAAAGACCTCTAACTCCTGATTAACCCTCTCAGTCTGTCCATTGGATTGGGGATGGTAAGAAGAAGAAAAATCCAAGACAATATTGAGGGATTTGCAAAAGGCTCTCCAAAAACGAGACGTGAATTGGACTCCCCTGTCGGAAACAATATGAGAAGGGACCCCATGTAGGCGGAGAATTTCCCGAATGAAAATGGGAACCAAGGCAGGGGCAGAAGGAAGACCAGGAAGAGGAACAAAATGAGCCATCTTGGAGAATCGATCGATTACCACCCAAATGACTGTATTATTCTCAGACAGTGGGAGATCGGTGATAAAATCCATGGCAATATGGACCCAGGGTTCCTTAGGAATGGGCAAGGGCATGAGGAGACCAGCAGGAGCTTGTGTGGAGGATTTGGACTGAGCACAGACATGACAAGCTTCAACGTAGTCTTTGACGTCTGAGCGGAGATTAGGCCACCAGTAGTGACGACTGATGAGTAGGAAGGATCGGAGGAATCCAGAATGCCCTGCCACCTTGGAATCATGTCCCCAACGAAGGATCTTAGCTCTTAGCTCAGTGGGGACAAAGGTCTTACCAGGCGGAATTTTAGACTTCAGGGTGGTAGAGTGGGCAACAATGCATGAGGTGGGAATGATCGGCTCAGGTTCAGGGGCGGACTCCTCGTCCAAAGTGTCAAATGACCTAGAGAGCGCATCAGCCCGACCGTTGCAGGAACCAGGTTTGTAGGTAATCGTGAAATTAAAACGGGCAAAGAAGAGACTCCACCTGGCCTGTCTAGGATTCAGACGTTTAGCATTCTGTAGATACTGTAAATTCTTGTGATCGGTAAAGATCGTTATGGAGTGAGGGGAACCCTCCAAGAGATGACGCCACTCCTCTAACGCCAATTTAATTGCGAGAAGTTCCCGATCACCGATGGCATAATTCCTCTCTGCCTGAGAATTTTTTTTGGAGAAGAACGCACATGGTTGGCGTCTCTTCTCAAAGATTTGAAGAAGCACAGCTCCCACCCCCATTGAGGAAGCGTCCACTTCAATAAAAAATGCATTCCCAGGATTTGGTCTCCTCAAGAGGGGGCCAGAAACAAAGGCCTGTTTCAGGTTGTGAAATGCAGAGACAGCTTCGGGAGGCCAGTCTCTGGCATTCACACCCTTCTTGGTCAAAGCGATAATAGGCGCGGCAATGGAAGAGTAATTCCTTATGAACTGCCTATAATAATTAGTGAAGCCAAGAAAGCGCTGTGTGGCCTTGAGGCTAGCAGGAAGAGGCCAGTTGGTGATAGCCAAGACCTTCCCAGGGTCCATACGAAGCCCCGAACATGAGACGAAGCACCCCAAAAACAGGACCTCAGAACATTCAAAGGAACATTTCTCCAGCTTGGCATAGAGATTGTTCTCTCTAAGACGTTGAAGTACAGTGCGGACATGGTTTCTGTGGACGAGCAGATTTTCAGAAAAGATCAGAATGTCATCCAGATAGATGACAACAAACTGGTACAGCAGATCTCTGAAGATTTCATTGACAAAGTTTTGAAACACGGCTGGAGCATTACACAGACCAAAAGGCATCACCAGATATTCGTAATGCCCGTCTCTAGTGTTGAATGCAGTCTTCCATTCGTCACCCTCCCGTATTCGAATGAGATTGTACGCGCCTCTGAGATCCAACTTGGTGAAAATGGAGGCACCCTTCAACCTATCGAATAGCTCAGATATTAAGGGTAAGGGGTATCGATTTTTAATAGTAACCGCATTTAAACCCCGATAATCGATGTAGGGTCTTAAGGTACCATCCTTTTTGGCAACAAAAAAGAACCCTGCCCCTGCAGGCGATGAGGATTTCCGGATGAAACCTCTCTCCAGGTTCTCTGCTACATACTCCGACATGGCCTGGGTCTCTGGGATGGACAGAGGGTAGGTACGACCCCTGGGTAGAGTTGCTCCGGGGACAAGATCAATAGCACAGTCAAAAGACCTGTGGGGAGGAAGCACCTCAGCTGATTTTTTACAGAACACATCGCGGTAATCGCTGTATGCGGCGGGAAGATCAGAAGAAACAGAAGTGGCAGCAACCGGAAGACTCTCCTTGGGGGTCACCTTGAGAAGACACGACGAGAAACATGAGGAACCCCAGGCCAGGATCTGCCCAGAGACCCAGTCCACATGTGGAGAGTGGAGCTGTAGCCAAGGGAGGCCCAATACAACTGGGGTAGAGGCCTTGGGTAGAATAAGAAAGGATATCCACTCCTGGTGGAGAATCCCTACCGACATCCTAATGGGTAGCGTCTGGAAGCGAATAGGGCCCCCTGGGAGAACAGTGCCATCAATTGCCGAGACTACCAATGGGGTAGTGAGAGGTGAAAGGGTAAGCTTCATAGAAGAAGCAGTTCTCCAATCCATGAAATTGCCGGCAGCCCCGGAATCCAGGTATGCAAGGGTTGACTGAGGAGAAGTGCCTACATGAAGGAACACCGGCAAGAGCAGGCGAGAAGGTGATGTTTCTGGGTCCAATACTCCACCTTCCAAATGTATTAGACCCGAGCGTTTCCCGGACGAAGCGAGCAGGAGTCACGAAAATGACCCTTGCCCCCACAATAGAGGCACAAGCCCAGAGTTCTGCGCCTAGCACGTTCTTCGGGGGTTAGTCTGGTCCGGCCCAGCTGCATAGGTTCTTCAGCAGGTAGAGGATGCTCCACGGAATGAAGGGAGGGGAGCTCAGACTGGCTAGGACCCAGAGAGTGCTGGCGTCTTTTTTCTAAGGACCTCTCTTGAAAACGAATGTCGATCTGGTTGCATAATGAAATTACATCGTCCAGACCGACGGGAATGGCTCTTCCCGCTAATTCGTCTTTCACTCGGTCAGAGAGGCCATGTAAAAAGGTAGCGACCAGGGCCTCATTATTCCAGCTCAATTCAGCTGTGTGGATACGGAACTGAAGAGCATATTGCCCCACTGAACTAGATTCTTGGCGAAGACGCAAGACAGCACTAGCCGCTGAAGAAGCCCGAGCCGGCTCTTCGAAGATATTACGAAAGAGCTTCAAGAATTTGGACAGACTGGAAACCACCGGATCGTTCCTCTCCCACAGGGGGGCAGCCCAGGCCAAAGCTTCACCGGAGAGGAGGGAAATGATATAGGCTACCTTAGCCCGGTCAGACAGGAAGCTTTGAGGCTGAAGCTCAAAATGAATAGTGCATTGGCTGAGAAACCCCCTGCAGGCCTTGGAGTCCCCAGAGAAACGGAACGGAGCTGGCAATCTTAGTGAGTGTGAGGCTGCGACTGGTGCGATAGGTACAGCCGCTGGTTGTACTTGGGGTTGCGGATTCGGGGTTCCCAAGGAGACCTGAAGCTGCTCGAATCGAGAAGCCAGATCCTGGAGGAATCGCATCACCTGGGTCTGATTTGATTCCTGGGTCTCAAGTCTGCGAACTATGCCCTGCAATGGATCATCCACGGGAAGCGGGATGTCAGCCGGGTTCATGGCTGATCAAACTGTCAGGGTCACCTGTGGCCAGGTGACAGATGCACACCGTAGGGGGACAGGAGTGCACCGCGAGGTAGTGAACCCTATGGCTGGCTTCTGCGGATAGGAAACTGGGTGGTTGTGGAAAGCGGGACCAGAGGAGCACAACCGGGATCCCAACGGAAGCGAGAGCCAAGATTCCCCAGGGCGCGGAGTCTAAGACCCAGCTGGTCTTCTCAAGGGCCTCTAGTGGTGAGGATGTTACGCTGCAGGCTGGGACCAGGTCGCGGCCCCTGGAGTTTCCTAGCTCACGCCCCGTAGGATAAGGGGAAAAGAGGGGAAGCAGCAGCACACGATAGAGAGAACCGAATAACAAGCTGAAGGTCAGGGGCCACAAGCAGACAAGGATAACGAAGAACGAGCCGAAGGTCAAGGGTCACGAGCAGACAGGGATAGTCGGGGACAAGCCAATAACGTAACAGAGAGACAGACGTAGCACACGGCAGGCAGGAACCCAAACACACAATGCCTAACAAACACGTTGATCAGCAAAGCAGGCTTGCAGTGCACAGGTTAATATAGTGTTCAGTGATAGGGCCTGGGGTGGAGTCAGGCTGGGAGGAGATTATAAAGGAAGCCAGGTGAAGGAGGTCTGGTCTCTAGATGAACACATGAGGAGGAAGGTAAGATGGCAGACAGACATTAATGCATATCCATGACACTGGGGTCACAGCAGGGGGTCTGGTGCGTGTCTGTTCACCAATTCAGGTGCGAATCAGGTCCGATCTTTTAGCTGAATTTGCACCGAAAATGGATCAGAAGACGCACAGGACCCTTCTGCAATTTGGACCCCGGAGGTGTGTGAACCGACTCTATTGAGAGCCAGTCACACTCTCCTGTCATGGGAATTGGATGCGGGGAAATCCACATCCAATTTGCATCAGTGTGAACCCAGCCTTACTGTCCAGTCATGGGCTGGGCTGAGACAGAAACTAGATGTATTACTTAAAGCGGGGTTCCACCCGCAATTTTTTTTTTTTTTAAACGTCAGCAGCTACAAAACACTGTAGCTGCCGACTTTTAATAAGGACACTTACCTGTCCTAGGCGCCCACCAAGACGGCCCCCCGAGGCCGATCGCTCGATCGCGGCAGGTCCCCGCGCCGCCATCCTCAGTAAGGGAAACAGGCAGTGAAGCCTCGCGGCTTCACTGCACGTTTCCTACTACGCATGCGCGAGTTGCACGGCGCTTTGTGAATGGGCCGGCTGCTCTCTGGGATACACACAGTTCCCAGAAGGCAGCACGCTCCATTCACCAGAAGACACCACGAGTAGGACGAGGAAGAAGACCAGCCACGGAGGATGAAGAGGCAGATTAGGAACTTCTGCATAGCAACCGCCATTTCTGGTAAGTAAAAAATATTTTTTTATTTTTAATAATTTTTTGATTTTTGGTAAAAATAGGATTTTTTGTACTCACCGTAAAATCCTTTTCTCTGACATCCATGGACTGACACGGTGTCTCTTTACACTTTACACGTGGGTTATGTCCCTGCCTGCAGAAGACCTAGGCAGAATGTGAGATGTTATACATACATTCTAAAAGCCAGAGCTGAACAGCCCCACCCAGGGGGCGGTCCCTCCGGACATAACCCTCCCACTACAGTCAGCAAACTTCAGTTCGTAACAAAGCAGTACAAACTTAAAAAGGAAGGGTGGGTGCCGTGTCAGTCCATGGATGTCAGAGAAAAGGATTTTACGGTGAGTACAAAAAATCCTATTTTCTCTTACCATCCATGGACTGACACGGTGTCTCTTTACACTTTACACGTGGGATGTCCCAAAGCAGTGTCAAGAGGGATGGGAGCAGTATAAATGGAAAAACCAAAAACTTCGTTGAGGAGCTCTGCCTTCTTGGAGTGGAGGAGTCGCAACTTTAAACAGCGGCCTGCAGCACCCTGCGGCCGAAGGAAGCATCCGGAGATGCAGCCACATTAACCTTATAAAACTTAAAAGGCATGAACAGACGACCAGGTCGCCGCCTTGCACACTTGTGCAACCAGACGCTTGATGTCGGAAAACCCAGGAAGCACCAATTGCCCTGGTGGAATGCGCCGTAACCGGAAAGGGAGGCGCCCGCCCTTTGAGAGCATAGGCTTGAATGACGGTTTGTCTGATTCCCCTAGAAATGATGGCAGACGAAACCGCTTGGCCCTGTTATGGACCAGAGACAGTCACAAACAGTGAGTCGGACTTTCGAATAGAAGCAGTAGCAGACAGGTACACCCGTAAGGCTTGTACCACATCCAATATGTGCAGCGCAAACTCTCTGGGATGCGATGGGTGAGGACACAAGGACGGGAGGACAATGTCCTCATGTAGGTGAAAGGTCGACACCACCTTTGGCAAAAAGGAAGGTCACGGATGCAACACCGCCTTATCCTTATGGATGACTAAATATGGCGACTTGCAGGACAAAGCCGCCAACTCAGACACCCGTCAAACAGAAGTGATTGCCACTAAAAGGCCACCTTCTGAGACAAGACAAGAGGGGAATATCCCGGATATTCCCAAAAGGAGGTTCCTGGAGGACCGAGAGCACCAAATTCAGATCCCACGGTGGGAGAGGAGGCTTGACAGGAGGGAGCACATTGCGAACCCCCAACACAAGGTGCTAACCAAGAAATGACCCGCTAGAGGTCGCTGAAAGAAGACGGCCAAGGCCGAAATCTGATCCTTGATGGTACTCAAAGCAAGCTTTTGGGTCACTCCACACTGCAGAGGACGCAGGATTCTGGGGACGGAATACGTCCGAGGACGCCAGTCCAGCGCTTCGCATATGGCGATATAAGCTTTCCAGGCACGGTGATAGATCTGCTTGGAGGAAGACTTCCGTGTCCTTAACATGGTCAAAATGACCGAGTCCGAGAGACCTTCGGACCCTCAACACCTGGCTTTCAACAGCCCTGCCGTTAAAGCCAGAGACTGTAAGCCGGATGAAACATAGGACCTTGAGACTGAAGGTCCTCCCTCATCGGCAACCGCCAGGGAACGTCCGCGACGAGACGTACCAGATCAGCGTACCAGTGATGCTGAGGCCAATCAGGAACAATTAGGATCACCAGAGTTTATATCAGGCGATAAGGACCCGTATGGGGCCACCAACGCATCCGAGGCATCGCCCAAGGATCCCTGTATCTGGCCACAACCTCGACCCTTGCGATTGAGTCGAGAGGCCATCAGGTCCACATCCGGCGTGCCCCACCGTCGGCAAAGGAGTTGAAATATGCAAGGGCCACTCTTCTTGGTCCGGCGATTGGCGACTCAGATAGTCCGCCTGCCCATTGTCTATGCCCAGAATGTAAATGGCCTACAGAGCCGGCACGTTTCTTCCGGCCCACTTCAGGATACGGACTACCTCGGAAGCCGCAGCTGAGCTCCGAGTCCCCCCTTGATGGTTTACATACGCCACCGCCGTGGCGTTGTCCGACTGGCTCCTGATGGAGCGACCCCGTACTCTCTCCGACCTGAGGAGAGACACAGTCCGATGGCCCATATTTCCAGAACAGTGACTGGTAAACGGGCTCGTCCGGAGTCCAAGGCCTTGAGCCGACAGGACTCCCCAGACTCCACCCCAGCCCGTCAGGCTGGTGTCCGTCGTGAGTACCGTCCATTGGATGGGAGGGGAACGACTTTCCGGACCGAAGAGCCGAGGATCTCAACCACCATGTCAGGGGCGCCCTGACCAGGTGAATCACCTGGATCTGAAGATCCAAGGACAACAGGGATTTGTCCCAGGTGGACAAGATCTCCTTCTGCAATGCCCTGGTGTGTGATTGGGCATACGGAACGGCCACGAAGGAGGCCACCACGAGTCCCGGGACTCTCATGCAAAAAAATGGATTGACAACCATTTTCGGGATGTCAGCACCCGCACCGCAGACTGAAGTGTCAGCAACTTCTCCAGAGGTAGGATACCTTTGCCTCCAAGGAGTCTAGAATCAGAACTAGATACTCCAGACACTGAGTCGGGACCAGGACTGACTCCTGAATGTTCAGGAACCACCCGAAGTCCCTGAGGGTCTAATTGACGATAGTCACATTTCCTCTAAGTCTGAGCCACTTTCTACTCTTAGCAGAAGATCGTCCAGATAGCCCACGACAGCAATACCTCACTGTAACAGAAGGCTAGAACCGGAGCAAGCACCTTGGTGAACACCCTTGGTGCCGAGGCTAGGCCGAAAGGAAGAGCCACAATCGATAGTGGACTTCGCTGATCGCAAGCGCAGAAACTTCTGGTGACTTGCGCAGATCGGAACATGCAAGTAGGCGTCCTTGAAGTCCAAGGACGCCAGAAGAAAATCCCTTTGGTGGAGTGTAGCGATCACCGTGCGAATGGATTCCATGCGGAATTTCTGCACCTTCTCGAAGGCATTCAGGGCCTTGAGGTCCAGGATAGGTCGAACCACGTCCTATTTTTGGGACGACACACAGATTCGAGTAGAATCCCTGAAAACTCTCCTGTGACGGAACCGGCACAATCACTCCGGACCTGATCAAATCCTGTACAGCCCCCAAGAGGGCTGCCCGACAGGTAGGAAGGAGAGGAAGATTCGAGGGAAAGAATCTGTCTGGGGGCCAGGATCGGAATACTATCCTGTATCCTGAGGTGACCACCTCGCACACCCACCAGTCGGAGATTCGGGAGGACCACCGATTCGTGACCTGCGAAGTCGTCCCCCCACCCCAGAGTCGGGCGGAGGCAAGACTTCACGCGGAGGCGGGCTTGGGAGCCGCTTGTTCGGCTTACGCACCCAGGGGCACTTGTGCCCACCAGCCGCACTGCCGTCAGTCTGAGAGGACCTACCCGTGGACTGACTGACGAAAAAACCCTGTTTTGCTGGAAAGGAAGGCCCCTGTTTTCGGCGGGCCTCCTCACTCTTGCTAGTCTAAGGAAGAAGAGTGCTTTTACCTCCCATGACATCCATGACGATGTCATCCAGAGCAGCACCGAAAGGTCTACCACCTTTAAATGGTAGATCTGTCAGGAGCTTCCTAAGGCTAGGTCAGCAGACCAGCACTTCAACCAGATAAGACGACGCAATACCACCGCCGAGACAGAGGCCCTGGATATTAAAGGGGCCACGTCCAACGTGGCGTCGCACACATAAACCAGGCCCTGAACCAGTTGGTGGGCCAGAGCAACTGTGTCTGGAGGAAGATTATGCTGCTGTACAGCTAGGTGCAACATTTTTGCCCAACCTGTAAGTGTTTAAGACACAAGGGTCGCCGCTACCACAGGCCGTAGGGCGGATCCCAACAAGGCAAACATGGCTCTGCTCACCACTTCTGACCTCCTGTCAGTGGGGTCCTCAAATGCAGGAGTCCCCTCCATCGGGAGAGTGATGGCCTTGTTCAACCGGGCGACTGGAGGGTCGACCCTGGGGGAGAAGCCCACTTTTTAAGTAGGGCATCTTCAAGGGGTATCTGATAGACAAACGCCGCGGGACCATAAAAAAATTCTTCTGCGGCTTTTCCCAGACCTTATCAATGAGCTGGTCAAAGAAAGTACATATGGAAAAACCTCTTTAGAAGGCCTGGCCTTAAAAGAACCAAAGGAGACTGTATCCGCCTGAGGTTCTGCATCCGCAGCATTTTAGCTTGAGAGTGTCCCTCACCGCAGCCATGAGTACACTAACAAGCGCCCTGTCATTTACTGACTCAGAACTGGAGTTTTCCTCATAAGGAATGTCCTGTTCAAAACCATCCAATACATTCAGAACTAGGGTCCTGAGCGGTAGTGGCTAGGCCCATATCTGAATCAGCGCACTGCCCTCATGAAGTAAAGTGGGGGGAGGGCGCTTTTTTGCTCCCTTGCGCTTGCACACAGCTCCCATCCTGGTCAGAAATGATTCCAGGACTGCCCACAACTGGTCCCTAGAGACCGCAGGTGCACTGCCTGTTGTCCACTGACATTTAGGGGAAGCTGGTGACAGAGACTCCATATTGCCCCCCTCTGAGACTCCTCAGATAAAAAGTCCACCCACAGGCTGTGCTGACTGAGGAGGGGGCGCCCAGGGGACTCACCAAACCGGACCAGGGACCGCTCAGTTCCGCTGTCTGTACCGCGCTGTGTCAGCGCTGGTGAGCTGTGAGGAGATTGTGAGGAGATTCGCGCTGTTACAGCAGCGCTAGAGGACAAAACTAGTGCTGAAGAGCGCGCGGGCTACAAGAAAATGGCCGCCACACTTCACTGAGGCGATCCACGGCAAGATGGCCGCCATGACTCAGCAAAAGTGAAAAAAAACAGCACACACACAGCGCCACTCAGGCCCCAAAACACACAAAAAAAGGCCCCAAGCATATCTGCAGACCAGCATTAGCCCCTCCAAGAACAGTGTGACCCCCAGGCACCCCACACAGCACAGCGCCAGCAATGGTGACAGAGAGTGACAATGAAATACAGGGGGAGACAGGGAAAATCCCCCACAGAGAAACACACAGCCTTTTGTACTCACCTGCAGGCAGGAGAGACTACTTACCCGTCCCCTGAGGGACCCACTGGTGTCTTTCTGACAGGACTATCACAGTGCAGTACTGAGTAGCTGTCGGCCCGGTCCACCGTGAACGATACAGTCAGTCAGGAACTGTTCGGTCTTCAGAGGACCGTGGGAGCATGAAAGCAAACCCGGCCACCCCTGGAGTCATGGGGCCTGTCGTGAACTGAGTCTCACGCACACAAGGCGAGGATCAGCACGCTCGATGGTCGGACAGGGAAGACTACGAGGATATCTTGTACCCAACCTGTTGCCCAGCCGACAGTTGATAGAAGATTCTCAAAAATAAAATAAAAAAGAATTCCAGAAAAGGAATAAAAATAGGTCAGGAGACTGGCTCCTGAGAGAGCCACATCTTCTCCTTCTGCTAGGCAGAAAAAAACTGAAGTCTGCTGACTGTAGTGGGAGGGTTATGTCCGGAGGGACCGCCCCCTGGGTGGGGCTGTTCAGCTCTGGCTTTTAGAATGTATGTATAACATCTCACATTCTGCCTAGGTCTTCTCCTGCAGGCAGGGACATAACCCACGTGTAAAGTGTAAAGAGACACCGTGTCAGTCCATGGATGGCAAGAGAAAAATATTTTTTAGGGTGGAACTCCACTTTAAATTGGAAGTAAAAGCTACATACAAGTCTGCTTAAAAACACTGCTTCCCACCGCCTCCTACCTATGCTGTTTACTGCTGTAAAAGAGATCTGTATTAATACCTTTTTCCTGACACAGCATGACAGCATATACGTATGGGAAGGCTCCGCCTCCCTGCCCAAGTCAGGACCGGTTATATTATAAAAGTAGGTCTCCTCCCTTCCTGCAGTATTCTCTTTTTTTCCTCACTGCTACAGCCGGTTATGCTACTGCTAAAAAGCAGAATTTTTATTTTTCCCTCACCTTGCCGGACGCTTCTGGCCAAGCCGCACAGGTTCAAGCCTCTCCTGTGACGAAGCTCCCCGCTGTAAAGGCAGACATGAACGCCTATATGGGGGAGACCCCACCCCCCCCTCTCAAGATCCAGGAAGATATGGGGGTGAGGGCATCTGGTCTCTAGGGAGTGCTCCTTTATCATGACGCCATGGATGGACATTCATTGGACTGTCTGTTTGGACATGAAGCATGCAGGTGGTAAGGCACCACATGGTGCAAAATTCCATTCAGTTACTGCTGCAAGTATGTGGTTAAGCTTGCATTTCTGAAGGGTTGTGGTTGTGTCTGCAATACTGCTAATGATGATAGCAGGTGTGCTGTGCTGTGCTGAAGCCTTCCTACTAACTGAACAAGCCTGGCCCTACAGTCTTGACTTATTTTCTGCAGGTATGCTGTTGGTTTGCATTTCTGAAAAGCATATATCACACATGTGAATCTAACTGGCTATCCATAGTGCCACTTTGTTTACTAATGTTTCACAGATTGGAGTCTGTGTCTGTAGTTTTGCTAATGCTTGAACTGATAACAGGTGATATTGAGCCCTGTCCTTTTAATGCAGGGCCTGGCCCTGCAGGCTGGGCTCACTGTGTATTGATGCTTGGTTGTGGTATGATCCTTGGTGGTACATGTGTCTAAGGTAGTTTTAACCTGCTAGTGCTAATTGTCAGATGACTATTAACTTGCGCTGCTTGTCTATGATTACATTAACTCTACAGTGTGAATGACTGTGATGTGTTTATTTCTATGCATTTACATGCTGACATTGGTTCTAAAATAAAAGTCAGGATCTGTTTAGTCACATTCCTTAGTACTTACCTGTTAGCAATATGTAATTGCTTGTATTATTTGGGGTACCCCACATAAAGATATGTGGTTTGTAGTGGTGACTACTTATGGCAAATACCCCAGGCATGGCTCCAGGCTTCAGCTCATCTGTGAACCAGTAGCAATCAGCCTTCCTAGAGACCAGCAACTTTCTAAGGTGAGGGCAGGTAGGTATATGGTATATCCTAAAAGAGTGCACATTATGGGCATAATGAGCGTAAATCTCTCCAGCCCTCAACACCAACACCAGTCAACCTACTTCTGCAACAGGGGACAGATCCTCTTCAGCCCTGAAAGAACCACTATGTAGTTAATTGCCAGTGGAGGCAGATCAAGAAGTCTCTACAGTAATCATAGTGGTCTGGTGGTAACTGGTGTGTCGGCCAAAATGCAAAACAAGGTTGCAGGCCAAAGACAGTGACAAAAGGTGCAGAGACTGAAAAGGCCTACAGTCACTAATGGTTCCATACCAAGCCTAATCAAACAATTGTGCTTGTTTAAAGGCAACCTCTACCTCAGAGCTTGCTTCTGGGAAATTGCTATGACAAGTTGGCATATCAGAAGCAAAAGGTGGATACTTTAACCCCATCCAAGCTGACTGTGTGGAGCTCGGGGACTAAGCTATTCAAACAAAGGCATCTAAAGGGTACCTCTGCCTCAAAAGCAGCCGGCCAAACAGGCTGCATCAGATTAACCAAGGGTGCCATTCTTCCAACAGAAGAGGCAATATCCTTTTGCAGAGACCCTGGGACAGCAAATAGAGCCAGAGATGAAGAAGGTTCATACTGCTGTTAAGTAGTGTTTTGTGTCCTGAGATTGTGCTCACTTCGGTAGCCAGACTGTCAGGACCCCAGACAGGATGAAAGCAGAGCTCTGGTCTGTGATAAAATCTCTATGATGGCGGATCCTAGATTGAAAATGGAGTAGCCAATGATGCAGTTCAGACACTGCGAATACAAAACTATATGCGGTTTCTCCAGTAATCCTTGTGGTCAGTGAACCCTTATGTCCCATCCCACAAGTAAACACATGCCGCTTTAAGTCAGAGTGGTGACTGTTCAAGTCGGATCTGGTGATATTTAGAAGGAGGATTAATGAGTGAATGACAGGTTACACCTGGAAGAACTATAGCGGAGAATAAAGAATCAAGAATTGTCTTTATTTGCCTAAACCCAAGCCGCCCAATAGGGTCAGCTGACAGTTATATGTAAATTTGAGCTTAGGATCTGTGGGTCCTGTGCATTAAGGAAGCCAATGGATTTATTTTTTTCATTTCTCTACCAATTCATTGCATTCCCTTCATGATGCATCAGAGCACAAGGGTTGTGATTACATGGTCGTTAGTCAAAAGTAAGACTTGAATAACAGGCGGAAGGTTAAGGATCCAAAAAATTGAACAGGCCATCGTTGCAAATAATCTCTCCAGCCGTCAGTAAGGCTTGACCTCCACAAATCATACCACATGATTTCCAAGGAGTATCGTTCATAGCGATGCGACCCCCCCCCCCCCCAAGTCGCTGCAACGGTAAAGTAGTCCCTACACTACTTTAATCCCACTGTGATCTAACTTGGGGCCATAGACATCAAGAATACACAGGCATTGATTCAAGACACATAGAAATCGCAGTAAATCGCACAATTTTAGGTCGCAATAGTGGAAACCTAGGCTAAGACTGTCGATGGTCTTTAGACCTAGCAAGTTGTATATTTGCATGGTTGCATAGGGGGTGAGGTTGAGGATGGACACAGGTCCATCAAGTCCAACCTATGTGTGATTATATGTGGATATTACCTTATATATCCTGTATGTTGTGGTCATCCACAAGTGTGGGTGTGTGTGTATATACTGTATACACACTTCAAAAGACCCATGTTGCAGCAAGTACCTTCGCCTGACAATTAGAGTTCACTACGAGTTCATCTGGCAGACTGTGACCTTTCCACAAACTCCAGACATTTCCTGGGATATTGGGTCCAGTAAGGGCCGACTTGCGGGACCAAGGACTTCTGGTGAGCCTTGTCTGAACAACAGACTGGCGCAATGACTTCCAGATTCTGGGAAAAGAGTCCCAGTACAGACTCTGATCGAGTTGGGAGGAACCAGCATCGAGAGACCAACTAGCCTCATCACAACAATGACCTACCGGGAAGCAATTCTGAATCTCTGAAAATAAATACAATAAAAGTTACACTCAGAGAGAGCAACAGTATAAGTATCTCACTTGAACAAATGGCTCTTTCCCATGGGTTGCATCCCACGGTCGCAAGAGCAATAAAGTAGCCGGTAGTAAACCATGAGGTCTGAGGTGCCCAAGGGAAGGTTGACAACTGTGTTAACTGGTTTTGTAGTAAGGAAAGACTTACTTCCTGCACTAGAAACAGTAACTCCACAGAGGAGAAAAGTCCCCTCTTGGGGAGGTAGCTAAACAAACTAATCTGTCAGCGTATCAGCTATTAGGCATACCAATCATCCCAAGTGGTTACTCGTCGGGTATTCATGCCAATGGAGGGCAAGGTGTCCAAAAGTCAGAGTTATAGCGGTCGCAGACTGGAGTCTTTCCGAAACGCAACAAATAAGCCTCAACTATGCTGAAAAGACTCAGCAAAATGGGGAAGTCCTATCTTCGCTGTCAAGAAGGAATGCAAAACTAGTCAACTTCTGTCAGATGTATCTCCCAGCATGTTAAGTAGGGTTTTCTAGAACTTACAGCCAGATGGCGTAAGATACAAAAGCCGTCGGATGACAAGGGACGGTCTCCAAAACAAAAAGCTGGTCAAGAGATCGGCAACAAATAAGGCTATCAAGATATTGGTCTGACTGTAACCTGGGTGGCTTCCCAGAGGCGGAAGCAGAGAAACTAATGACAGCCAACTGGGTCGGCAAATTAGCCAATATGTATATTCAACAAACCTAATACTCTCCAGGATCCTTATCCGAATTCGCAGTCATTCGGTGGTGATAACAATAATTGCCCTGTGGCTTGCAGGCCATAATATCCGTGGTTACAGTCTCAGATCTGAGAACCTCCTCCTATTCTCCTTCCTGAGATCCAACACCTCATACAGCGTAGCCAATGGTATCTTCCAAATTTCATACAAGTTATATCTAGAGGCTGGAGACCAAGAAGTACAGGTCTCACCGTTTAGTGTTTGAAATCCTATGGAGGTCAGAGCGCCTACTCCAAACTTCAAGTACATTAGATACGAGAAAAACCTACAGAATTTAAAGGATGGAATTCTCTACTCCTTACTGTAAGGATTGCATTGTATACAAGTAAGCCTAGATACGGCATTAAAGGATACATGAAACTCAGGCATGTACTCACTCTATGGGATCCGGTAACAGTGGGATCCAGCAACGGTGGGATCCAGCAACGGTGGGATCCAGCAACGGTGGGATCCAGCAACGGTTGCATATCTTAGCAACCAATTCTGAAAGACCTGGGCAAGTTATTCTTTTCCCCATTTAGTCTTCCAAATAGTGTGAGACACATTATCTCACTCTCCATTTAGAAGGATAGGACATCCTAAATATGGCCAGTAACATGGAATAAGCATTCCTTTTGGCGAATAGGTCTAGAAAGATCTCAGACATCCAAGTGTCAAGCTATAAACTACCTTGTTGCTGAAATTATCAGGCAAAATGGCTCTAGTCTCTTCCTCAACACTATACAAAGGTTGGTATCTTTGCAATCTGGGAAAGAACATCAGCCTTCTGGCATATCCAAACTAAAGTGTTTGAAGTACCACGAACATTGAAAATAGTCAAGGTTTAAAAGAGACATAGAATTGGCCCTTCTTCTAGGAGAAAAACGATAGCCTCATCAGGCCTAACGGCATCGGAAAAAGACAATCACTGTCTAACGAAGACAATCGCAGTGGTGCGGATTAAGTTAGTCAAAGCTTAGATGAGGGCAGAGACCGCTCTTCCAGTCTGATTGCGCATGCATTGACGGAACTCGAGAATAGTTCCTCCAGAGTTAATATGTAAACTACGACCTGGTCTACATTCAACACGTTTGGGTGTCCATTCTTGTGGACCCAGCAGTCTTAACTACAATACATCTCAGTCGTTAGTGGGGATAGAGCTAATCCTCTTAAACACTTGAGCAGTACCCACCCTTGTTGTCTGGTGATTTGGTACATCCCATACGTATATGCTGTCATGCTGTGTCAGGAAAAGGGAAAATTTTATACTTACCTGATGGTAATTTTCCTTTCCTGATGCAAGCATGACAGCATATAGGTCCCCTCCCAAAAAAATAAATAAAATAAAATAAAAAATTCACAAAAATATAATAAAAGGCCTTCGCAGTGATACTAAGTTACGAGAATACTGCAGGAAGGGAGGAGACCTACTTTTATAATATAACCGGTCCTGAATTGGGCAGGGAGGCGGAGCCTTCTCATACGTATATGCTGTCATGCTTGCATCAGGAAAGGAAAATTACCGTCAGGTAAGTATAAAATTTTCCCTTTTTTAGCCTGCTCTGGCGTGGTTAAACTAGAAGGACTTGTGTCTTTTCAACCAGACTAACTATGTAACAAAAGCTTTGGCTGCCCTGTGTCATGGAACGCTCAACAGGGCTGAATTGTGAGAGCCCTGATGTCACCCACCATCTATTGAGGCTCCTCCTCTCCCCTGCAGCAGCCACTCTATGACACAGGGGAGCTGGAGCTTCTGCATTACGTGACTGGTGCAGATTGAATAAAGGCGTTTACACTTTTTTTTTTTACCAGTAGTATATGGCATAGGTAAAAGAAGGGGGAGGCGGTGTCTTAAGCAAAGAAAAAACAGATCTCCTTCCCTGCCAGACAGGGTTGTGCTGTGTCAGGAAGTTCTGTATATCTCAGAACTGGGTAGACAGAAATACAAAATCCTTCTATATATACATTCCATCTGTGTATTTAACATTCTTATTGGGCAGCTGCTGAGATAAAAAAAAAAAAAAAGACACGATAAACTGTCCTGAGAGAAGTACATAGGCTGCCATTGCCTACTTTTTAAAAATTCTTGTTGCCTGCCTGTCTCTGGCTTTAAAAGTTAGGACTGAGCAAATTCACAACTCCTAGTATGCTTGTCCAGGGTCAGGGGCTCAAAGAATTGAAGCCGTCTGATCACCACACAGGCCAGGCAGCAAGAGAAGTCAACAATTACAGGCTATGTATTTCTATCAGGACAGTTTATCATAATGGTTCAAAAGGTTAAAATCATTAAAGCGGAGCTCCACCCAAAAGGGGACGTTCTGCTTTAAGCCCCAAAATATGCCACATTTGGCATTTCCTTTTTTGGGGGGTAACAGGTACCTAGTTTTGACAGGTACCTGCTCCCACTTCCGCTCGGGCCGCCTAGGCGGATTGAGCAGAAATTCTCCTCTCCCCCTCCCTCCTTGCAATCTTCTGGGACACATCACAGGTCCCAAAAGATTGTCCGACCAATGGGGAGGCGCTGTAGGACTCGCGAATGCACACCCGGCTGTGAAGTAGCAATCTGTCACAGCCGGGTGCCCACACTTGCAATGCTGGTGCCGCAGAGAGGCAAGGGAGAGAAGAGTTCGGGCAGCCGCATCGCTGGACCGTGGGACAGGTGAGTGTGCGTTCATTAAAAGTCAGCAGCTAAACAGCAGAGTTGCCATTTTCCCAGATTTCTCCGCTGATGTACAACGTCGCCGCCAGGGCTTTACTGAGGCGAAACGCAGACTCCGGATCAAACACCTCAAATACTCCATGCTGTTTCCGGCGCGCCTGCGAGTGGAGAGAAACGGCCGGGCCTACTTTTTTGAGGATCCGGAAGAAGTTCTTTCCTGGATGGAGCGGCCTGAGCCCGACCGACAGGCGGACAACAAGTAGCCCACATCTGAGCGGGGTCTTGACTGCCCCCCCCATCCTGATTGAGTCCTCCTAATCACCCGGAGTATGGGTATGTCTGTTTTTTTTTTTTCTTCTCCCCCGCTGGGGAAAGGTTCTCCTTATGACTGTCGCCCCTTCTCCCACCTGCCATGTCCGCGGTCTCCGGAGACCCTCAATCTAGGGCTGGGAAAAAAATCGATTTTAATCTTGAATCGAGTTTTGAGCTCAAATCGATTCAGTTTTGAAGAAAATCGATTTTTTTAGATTTTTTTTTTTTTTCCTTCCCTTCAAAGTTTCCGTAGCAGGACTGCAGGGGGCGTATCCGGAATGGCACTGGGCAGCGTTACCCCAATTACATCTACTCGCTGCAGCGGCCGTCTGCCTACCTGATCAGCGTGTCATGCAGACAGACGGCGGCCATTGCAGTGTTCAAAAACCGCACCTCCCGAGTCCTCGTCGTCTGTGATAGGCGGAACACTCAATTTCACAGCAGGCAGTATTCAGCCTATCACGGACATCCTCTCATCCTCATCTGTGTTATGAGGATGACCATGATAGGCGGAACACTGAATGCTGGGAAATTGAGTGTTCCGCCTATCACAGACGAGAAGGAGGCGCGGCTTTTGAATACTGGAATGGCCACCGGTGTAGCAGTAAAATCCGTATACCATGAAAATCTGCATCAGGTACGGGCACAGTGATTGAAGCACGGGCACAGTGAGGCACGGGTACAGTGAGACACGGGTACAGTAAGGCATGGACACAGTTCAATTCAACTAAGAGTAACCTCAGGATTTTTTGTTGTTTTATTAGCTAAATCCAAATACAGTATTAATAATTTGGATGCTTAACAATCTTTGTTGCACACTGCAAAAAACAACAAAAGGTCACAAGCGCTAAATTGGTGGATAAAGAAAAAAATATAATGGATGATAATAAAGGGATTTTTATAACAGCTTACCTGTAAAATCCTTTTCTTGGAGTACATCACGGGACACAGAGCGACTTAGTCATTACTAATGGGTTATATAGATTACCTTCAGGTGTTGGCACTGGCCAATTCCAAACCGGAAGTACCCTCCCCTATATAAGCCCCTCCCATCCGGGAGCACCTCAGTTTTGTAGCCAAGCAATAAGTGTCCCAAAAAGAGGGGTGGGAGCTCTGTGTCCCGTGATGTACTCCAAGAAAAGGATTTTACAGGTAAGCTGTTATAAAAATCCCTTTTTCTTTTTCGTACATCACGGGACACAGAGCGACTTAGTCATTACTAATGGGACGTCCCAAAGCAATGCCAAATGAGGGGAGGGATACATAAGCTGGGCGCCATCAGGCATGAGGCTCTTTTGCGGCCTGCAACACACTGCGCCCAAAGGCGACATCCTCCTGACTTCTGACGTCTACCTGGTAGAATCTAGTAAACGTGTGTACTAAGGACCATGTTGTGGCCTTACAGACTTGAGCCAGGGAGGCTTGGTGATGCACTGCCCATGAAGTTCCAACTGCTCTTGTGGAGTGCGCCCTAACTTTGAACGGAGGCGGTCTCCTTTTCAAGCCAAAGGCTTGTATTATGACCTGTCAAATCCACTTGGCTAAAGTAGATTTTTGATGCTGCCTGACCCTTTCTGGAACCTTCCGGCAGAACAAACAAAGTATCCGTTCTACGAATCTGAGCAGTGGCTTTAAGATAAGCTTTAACTGCTCTTACTACATCCAAAGAATGCAATAACTTTTCCTCTACCGAACTAGGTTTGGGGAAAAAGGAAGGAAGAACCACATCTTGGTTCAAATGGAACCTCGATACCACCTTAGGAAGAAGGCTGGATGAGGACGTAATACTACTCTGTCCTTATGGATAACCAGATATGGCTCCTTACAGGACAAGGCGGCTAATTCCGATACTCTTTTAGCCGAACAAATGGCTACTAAGAAAATCAATTTCCTGGTGAGAAGAACCAAGGAAAGGTGCCGCAATGGTTCAAATGGTTGTTTCTGTAGAACCGACAGAACCAGGTTTAAGTCCCATGGACACATGGGAATACTAACCGGAGGGCTAATACGCATCACTCCTTGTATGAAAGCTTTGACTAATGAATGCAAAGCCAAGGGCCTTTGAAAAAAATATTGACAAGGCCGTCTGACCCTTGATAGTACTCAAGGCAAGCTTCCTATGTACAGCCCACTGTAGGAAGTCCAGAATCCTACCTATTACGTACTTACGTGGATGCCATTTCCTGGCCTCACACCACGTGATGTACGCCTTCTAGATCCTATAATAGATCTGCCTGGATACCGGCTTCCTGGCATTGATCATGGTAGATACCACAGGATTAGAGAGCCCTCTCTTTTTTAGAATGTGGGCTTCAATAGCCAGGCCGTCAAACCTAGGGCTGGTAAGGAAGGGTAGTATATCGGTCCTTGCGAAAGCAGGTCCGGACGATGTGGGAGGGTCCAAGGACTTCCCACTGACATTTTTACAATCTCCGCGTACCATGCCCTTCGGGGCCACGCTGGAGCCACCAGAATCACTGGTTTCTTTTCTACCCTGATTCTGCGGATTAATCGCGGTGGGAATGCATATATCAGCTTGAACTGATCCCAAGGGAACACTAGGGCATCCGAACCGCAAGCTAGTGGATCCTTTGTGCGAGACACAAATCTGTCCACCTTTGCGTTGAATCTGGATGCTAGCAGATCTACATCCGGTGTTCCCCACCGCTGGCATATTGCCTGGAAAACCTCGGGGTGAAGAGACCATTCCCCGGGCATAATTGCTGGCGACTTAAAAAGTCCGCTCTCCAATTTTCCACTCCTGGGATGAAAACCGCGGATATGGCTGTGACATACCTTTCTGCCCATTCCAGGATGCAATTCGCTTTCCCTCTGGGCTGCACGACTCCTGGTGCCACCCTGGTGATTGATATATGCCACTGCTGTGGCATTGTCTGATTGAATTCTGACAGGTGACCCTTGGAGTTTGGATGTCCATGCTACTAGGGCATACCGGGCTGCTCGTATCTCTAAGAGATTGGTGGGCAGGGCCTTCTCTGCTTCTGACCACTTGCCCTGGAGAGACCATTGCTCCAGTACTGCCCCCCAGCCTATGAGGCTGGCAACTGTAGTGACCACCTTCCAAGAAACCGGACTGAAGGGTTTCCCTTTTTCCAGATTCTGGGGCACCAACCACCAATGGAGGCTCTTGCGAACGGAAGGGGACAGGGACATTGGTAAGTCTAAAGCCTGAACTTTTTTGTTCCAGGCTGACAGTATGGCCCTCTGCAAGTTCCTTGAATGGAATTGACCGTAGGGTACCGCTTCGAATGAAGCCACCATTTTTCCCAGCAGCCTTATACACAGGCGTATGGATGGTTTTTCTTTTTTGTACCCACTAAGTGGGTCAAATCTTTCAAAGACGACACCTTCTCTGGAGGTAAGAAAATCTTTCTCTGATTTGAATCCAGTCTTAGCCCCCAAGTATTCCAGGCTTTTGACTGGTTTTAGGGCTGACTTGTCTCGGTTGATAATGCAACCGTGAGATTCCAGATACTTGATTATCTTGTGAACGACCACTTCTAGTTTTTTTCACTGAGTGGTCTATCAGCAACAAGTCGTCTAGATATGCCATTATCGTTACACCTTGTGTTCCTAGTTTGGCCAATCGTAGGGCCAGAATTTTTGTGAACACTCGTGGTGCCGTGGCCAGACCGAAAGGTAAGGCTCTGAACTGAAAATGGCGCCCTTCTACTGCAAGGCGTAGAAATTTCTGGTGGGCCGGACAGATGGGAATATGCAAATAAGCATCCCTTATGTCGATCGAGGCTAACTATTCCTGCCCTTGTAGGGCGGTGGCCACCGATCGGATCGACTCCATCCGAAAAAGTCCTGATATGTAGGAACTTGTTTTAGCCCTTTTATATTTAATATGGGCCTCATGTCCCCATTTGGTTTGGGGACTGTGACAAGGTTCGAGTAAAACCCGAACCCATTTTCTTCCAAGGGAACCTTCATGATTACCCTTGGGGCAATAGTTGCTCTAGTGCCAGAAGGAGGGATCCACTCTTCTGGGGATCGCTTGGCACGTTTGACCTTATAAAATGGCCAGGAGGAATGTCTTTCAACTCCAGCCTGTATCCCAGACTTACTGCGGAGATCACCCATCTCTGATGGTGTCCCGCCAGGTCTCTGTGAACAACTGAAGTCTTCCCCTCACCCGACTGAGTGGGGGCAACCCTTCATGACTTAGGGGGAGGTTTTGTACCTCTCTTGACCCAGGGTTTCTTGTTACCCTGTGATTGTCCCTGATTTCTGCCCCCTGGATTTGACCGCGGAGGCCGTCGGAACTGTTTCACAGCCGATGTGCCAGGGACTGGAGAAGTAGGCCTCTTAAAAGAAGGACTTCTACCCTTGTTCTTAACCGGTAAGAGTGAACTTTTACCGGCAGAAATTTTCTGGATATATTTGTCCAGATCATCTCCAAATAAGCGTTCTCCATGAAATGGGAAGCGAACCAGCAGTTTTTTACAGGGAGCTTCAGCAGACCAGTTTTTGAGCCACAGAAGCCTACGCATATGTACTACAGACAGTGTAAAGCGGGAGGCCTGTTGGATTGTATCCTTTATGGCGTCCACCGCAAAACACAAGGCTCTAGGCAGGTCAGCTAGAGCAAGAGCCTGCTGATCTGGTAAGTCCCTTAAGACTTGTTTCAACTGATCTTTCTTTGCTTGGCAGACTCCAATCGCTGCTACCGCAGGTTGTGTCACCATGCTTGCTGTAGAGAAAGCAGATTTTAGTAAAGACTCCAATTTTTTATCTATTGGGTCTTTGAACATTGGAACATTATCTACTGGACATGTCAGTGATTTGTTAACAGAAGAGATGGCTGTGTCCACTGTAGGGACCCTCCATTTTTTTATGAACTTATCCTCCATGGGATAGATCACCGGAAATCTCTTGGGGGGAGCAAATATTTTATCAGGATGCTCCCAATCCTGGTAAATAAGCCCTTCTAATAAAGGGTGGATTGGGAAGGAACAGACAGCCTGGGGAGCTTTTAGCGACCCCAGCGAGGAAACCGTAGTGGATGGTGGTTCCGCCAGAGGCATTTTAAATGCTGATCGGACCATGTTAGTCAGAGACTGAACCCATAATCTTTCAGCCTGAGATGCTGAGAAAGGTTCTTCCACTGTTGATTCCTCCATAACTGAATCAACCTCATCCTGATCCCCTTCAGGTAGGTCGATCTCTGTGTGGGGCTGTTCCTCCACTAACAGGCACTCTGAAGGAGGAGACGGAGATCGGACGCGCTTTTCCTGTGACAGGGAAGCAGCGATCAATGCTGTTAATCTCTCTTCCAATCCTCCCAGAGTTGAGGATAAAACCTCCTCTGTTATATATACAGGAGCAGGTGGACTGGGGACAGCCGCAGCACCAGGCACTCCTGCGGGGTTTCTACGGCTACTGACCTCTGAATTCTCAGGGGAGATTGGTGCAGTACAAGCATGCCCAATATCCTCAGAGCCCGATGGAGACCCCTTTGGCTTCCTGGAAGACTTATTTCCGGAGCGTCTGGACGACATATCCTTTAAGCACAAAGCTGAGGTATTCCCGTCGTCATACACCAATTTTTGCTGGTAATAGTCTAACACAGTTGCTGCTATATACCAGCTGGTGTCCACTAAAGTGCCTTTCTATGGGGATGCCTGCATCAACCGCCTCTGTGTGCCACTGTTTGTTGCTAGCTCTGTTTGCATCCAGCTGACACTTGTACTGTGTCTTTTAACCATGCTGGGACGCCTGCACATGCGCAGAAGCGCCGCGGCGCGCATCGAGCGTCATCCACCCGCCCCGCCCCTTTTTTTTCATAGGAGGCGCGTGCACGCGCCCGCGCGCGCGCCCGTGCGCCATTGGCGCCCTTTTCGAAATCAAACAGGGACTAGGAGCCAGGGCCCTTTTTGCCGGAGGGCCTGTGCGGTGGATGAGCGCAGCAACAGGGCAGAGGAAGTAGATTCCCACAGAGAAACTTACCAACTGCCTGGATCTTTTGACTTGAGAAAACCAAAGATCCACATGACAAGAAAAATGGACTACAGCGGCCTCTAGTGGTTTAACACAGGTACCGCGGTCCCTTTTTTTTTTTTTTTTTTTTCTTGACTACTATTAAAATTTTAAATTTTCAGTAGTTACAGGCAAACACAGATATTAGCGGGAATACCGTTAGGTAACAGACAGAAAGACAAATTAGGCTTGGGGGTCCCCCAATAGAACCAAGTTCCTGGGGGCCCCCACTTACCTGATCCCCGCCGCAGGACTTTGTTTGGTCCACAGAAGTCCAAACTTCACCTATCACGGCAGGCATTGTAATTAAACCTTCAGGGACCGGGTTCCCAAGGATTCCACTCCCCTGGACCTGTATAGCACCCTGCACAGACAACATCTTGGTCGTGGGTATGACCAGAGCTCTGGATCCCAGGGTCCAGCCCTCCTAAGAGAGGCATTACAGGCAAAACCTTGCTCTTCTGCTGCAAGGCCCGGGTACCGACCGTTTAGCTATGAAGCTTTTTTGGTGGGATCCGGAACAGCTTACTAAGGCCCAAAAGAACCTGTACGCAAGCCCAGTGAAAACACATGTTACTCTTTGGCCAACACCTTAGACACTGGCAAAAAACTGAGGTGCTCCCGGATGGGAGGGGCTTATATAGGGGAGGGTACTTCCGGTTTGGAATTGGCCAGTGCCAGCACCTGAAGGTAATCTATATAACCCATTAGTAATGACTAAGTCGCTCTGTGTCCCGTGATGTACGAAAAAGAAAATAATAATAAGAAAAAAATCCCAAATATTTTGGGAAGTACAAAATATCCAAAAGGGGGAAAAAACAGGATCCAGCGCAGCAAGAAAAAATCCGTACCCAGAAGTACAAAATACACAACATGCACACAATATAATCCAGCGCTCATGGAACATACATTATTAACTATTGAAAACTCTTGAAGAATTGATAAAAAAGCTTAGTCCATTTATTAATCACAATAAAGAGAGGGATCCAATCCCAAATGTGCAGAGGGCAAATGAATCTTAACTCTCCAGTTGCCAGTGGTGACAAACTTGTTAAACTTGCAGTGACATCCGTGGAGCAAGGAGGGGTTAAAAAAGTCAAAACAAAGCCCGTGGCATGATCTCCGTGTGAGCACAGTACCTTGAATGATGGACAACAGGCAGACCAGCGTGTGGAGGGCCCTCCAACACAAAAGGATGCAGAGCCAGGATCGCAGCAAGGCTGGGACAGAAGGAATCACACACAGAGTTTCAAGAGTTTTCAATAGTTAATAATGTATGTTCCATGAGCGCTGGAATATATTGTGTGTTTGTTGCACACTGACTTTGCAGTTAGAGAAAGGGTTTGCCTTTGCACTTTTGTTTGTTGATGCACTTTAATTAATATAATAAAAAAAATAAAAAATCGAATCGAATCGTAAATCGAGTTTTTTATAAAAAAAAAATCGCAGATTTTTTTTGGGGGGAAAATCGCCCAGCCCTACCTCAATCCCCACCAGGATGTCCCCTCCTCCTTCCCTAATGGTAGTTTTTCACATTATGTTCCCCAGTCCTTCACTTCTACTGCCCGGTTCGAGATAATTTTCCTCTCATCCTAGTTTACAGTCCACTGGGGCCCTAGCATGGGAGCACACCCCGTCCTACCTTCTAAAAACTCTGAGCAGCGATTTTTTCGCCCCCCTGTGCAACCAGGATCTCCGTTGGACCCTCTATGGTCCGGACTACCAGCGAGTGCCTTGGGTCATGCCTCTGGTTTACGGCATGGATGGGGATGATCACTCATGCTGGGACTGTGACTATTCGATACACCTATTGTCTGCTTTTTTGCTTTGTTATAGCACAGTCTGAACAAATGTCACGCGGCCATGAGCCCTTCCTGGTTGCTAGTTTGTTTTCTGTTTTGGGTCATACCCGCATCAGTTGGGGAAGGTGCAGGGTGGGGAGGGGGGGGGGGGGGTTAGTTGTAGTTTGACTACAACTACTGGTTGTATGTTACTCTATCCAAGGTGTATGGGTTATGCTTATTTCCAATGAATACTTTATTGCTTAAATACTTTAAATGTGCTGTTGATATTGCACTTATTGTCACACTCCTGTGGTTCCTGGGATGCGTGGGCCCGGGTACGCCGCATCTCTCCCCCCCTCTCGGATGGCTAGCCTGAAGTTCCTTACCTGGAATGTCCGGGGCCTTGGGGATAGGGTGAAGAGATCTGCCGTATTTACTTTCCTGAAAAAACAAAGGGCTGATGTGGTGGTTTTGACCGAAACCCATGTGGACGGCCGACTTCAGTTGGCACTCAAAAAGCCATGGATAGGCTGGGTGTATCATTCCACTCACTCTACCCAGGCCCGAGGCGTCTCTATACTTGTCGCTAAGACAGTCCATTTTGAAATTTGTAGTGTGGAGTCTGATCCACATGGTAGATATGTGTTTCTCTCTGTAAGGCTGTATGGGGAGTCATTTCTTATCCTGGCATTTTATGTACCTCCTCCGTTTAACGCCACCGTCATTACCACAGGTCTGCTGTTCATGGCTCGTCATCCTTCGGTTCAGGCGATCTGGCTGGGGGACTTTAATGCAACCCTCAACCCAGCCCTAGATAGACCCCAGACGACCCAACCTACTGGTCCAGTCCCGTCGAGTTCCCGATTCGGCAGACTTATTTCCACCTTTAACCTCATTGATACCTGGAGACACAAATTTCCCCTCTCTAGAGCCTATTCCTGTTTTTCAGCCTCCCACAATACAAGGTCACGTATTGACTATATACTGTTAACTAAAGCACTTATTCCGCGCCTGCTAGAAGTAAAATTCTCTCCTAGGCTGCTTTCGGACCACTGCCCTTACTGGATCACCCTTTCCTTCACTATTGATAGACCCCAGCGGACGTGGCGACTGAACCCGTTTTGGCTGTCCCTGTTACCGGAGGATGACGAGCTACTGAATGAATGGACTACCTTTTTCGCTGACAATGCCAATTCGGCCTCCCCGGCTGTGGTATGGGAATCCTTTAAGCTACACGTCCGCGGGGTTCTGACTTCCAGGATCAACAGATTTAAGGCAGACTCGGCTGCTACCTTTGATAGAGCTCTAAGGGTATTGTCAGACACTGAACAGTCCTACCTGACGGATCCCTCCCCAGCTAATGCAGACTTGCTGAAGTTACACACTAGGGTGGTAGAACAACTGCAATACGAGGCAGCCAGACGTAAGTTATTTTTTACAAAACAAAAATTCTTTGAACAGGGGGAAAAGGCAGGCAAATTACTCGCTTATCTAGCTCACAGCGAAGACAGGCCCCCGACTGTCATTTCCCTTACTAGCCCAGGTGGGGACGTGGTTTCGGATCCTCAGGAGGTCTCTGACCGATTAAGAGGGTTTTTCTCACAGTTATATACTTCCCAGTTGACTGACTCTGATGGACATTTAGAGAACCTGCTAGCGGGGATTGCCTTCCCGAAGTTAACAGACGAACAGGTTGAGGCCCTGGACGCGCCCCTCACGACCAACGAAGTATCCGCAGCTCTCACTAGCTTCCACAAATCTAAGGCCCCAGGTTCAGATGGACTGCCTATTGAATTCTACCTGCAATATGGAGAGATGCTTTCTCCCAAATTGCTAGAATTATACAATGACCTTTTTGACACATTTTCTCTCCCTCCGTCTATGAGGGACGCGACCATTGTTCTTATACCTAAGCCTGGTAAGGACCCGGGTCAGCCGGAGTCATACAGGCCCATTTCACTCTTGCAGGTGGATGTTAGGGTCCTGGCCAAGATTTTGGCACTTCGATTGAATCAGGTGATACTGAGTCTTGTACATACTGACCAGGCAGGCTTTATGCCGGGCCGCAACACCTCATTCAACCTTAGAAGACTTTATATTAACCTGCAAGCGATACATGACAAAGTTGGATCACGAGTGGTGGTGGCCCTGGATACGGCCAAAGCATTCGACTCAGTCGAATGGCAGTATCTTTGGGGATGCCTTAGAGGGTTTGGGTTTGGCCCAAAATTTATTAAATGGGTCCAACTACTATACCAGGCCCCAAGAGCTAGAGTTGTGTCCAATGGTTACGCCTCCAAACCCTTCGATCTCACTAGGGGCACTAGGCAGGGCTGTCCTCTGTCCCCACTATTGTACGCCCTTGCGGCGGAACCTCTTGCAATATCCATTAGGGAAAATCCCAAGATTCGTGGCCTCCAGGTGGGTGCAATCGTGGAGAAAATCAGCCTGTATGCTGATGATACGTTGCTATATCTGGCAGACCCGGATGCCTCTCTTCAAGCGGCATTGCAGACGATAGAATACTTTGGATCGTTTTCTGGCCTCAAAATTAACTGGGGTAAATCCCAAATCCTGCCCATTGACAGCTTCCCCTTCCCCAGACCACGGGAACACTTCCCCTTACAGAGGGTCGACTGCATTAAATATTTGGGCGTCTCTGTGTCCAGGTCCCCGGATTATATCCCCCTGAACGTTGAACCTCTCTTTACCCTGATTAAATCTAGGACTCAGGTCTGGGCCAAGTTACCGCTTGGGGTCTGGGGCCGAATCAACATCATAAAAATGATACTGCTACCTAAGATTCTTTACACTCTCTGGCACACACCAGTATACATCCCCCTCAAATACTTCAAAATCATAGACACTCTGCTGAACTCGTTTATATGGGGGAAGAATAGACATAAACTGACCTGGAAAGCCCTCAAAAACCCCACTGATTTAGGGGGTACAGCCCTGCCTGATTTTAATTCCTATTATTTGGCGTCCCAGTTATCCCAGTTGTATCACATCGATAAGACAGATAGGTGGCGATTCCTTGTCCTCCTCTGTCCGCATTGGGCCCAATGCACTGCCGACCCCATAACGGCGGTGGCAGTTGGACTGGGAGGCAACGAGTCTGAGGGTAACCGCAAATCACTTTTATATCAATATAGACGGATCTGGGACATAGCTGCTGGGCTGATTGGGACCCCTGTATTTAATGATTACACCCCTTTGTGGCATAACAAATCCCTGCCTGAGCTTAGGTTGCTCCCGGACACAGAGCTATGGAGTAGGAGGGGAGTGTTTTATCTGCACCACATCATCTCAGGAACAATACTCATTGCCTGACTTCATGCAGTTCAGGTTTCTTCAGCTGGTCCATGCGGTCCGCTCCCAGTTTCCAGCAGATATTCCACAGCCAGCCCCAAATGCACTGATCGCAGTGATCAAGGGATCAGATCCCCGTAGGCTCATATCCGATTTCTATAACATGCTCATCACCCCGACGGCCACCACACTAGCATATAACTTGAAGCCGAGGTGGGAGAGAGATGTGGGGCCGCTGGAGGATGAGGAGTGGAGCGAGGCTTTAGATACATGTAGACTGGTGTCACCCAGGCTCTCTGATCGGCTATCGCAACTGTTTATTTTGCACCGATCATACCTCACCCTCTTAGGTTGGCGCGCTTTAAACCTGATGCCCCGACAGTCTGCCCAATGTGCAGACGTGATCCGGGCACGTTCTTCCACTTGATTTGGTCATGTCCCAAACTCCAGGTATTCTGGAAGCAGGTTGTGGACTTCCTACACGATGATATGGGCTCCCCCCTGTCCTTGGACCCTAAACAGTGCCTGCTGGGTATTTTCCCTGACTCCGAGCTTAATAAATTTACGAAAACATTTTTGCATGAGACACTCTTCTCAGCTCGGAGGATCATAGCCAGGCACTGGATGAGGCCCATACCGCCCTGTTCGTCTGAGTGGAAAGCCGACATTAATGCTGCCCTCCCGTATAAAAAAATCATATATATTAACCGTGGTTGCCCCGATAAATATAATAAAATCTGGGATAGATGGCTCGAATCCGCTGACACTTGTGTGAACTGGCCCTGAGAACACACCAACATATTTTCTTAAAAAAAAAGGGGGGATCTGCTGTGTTGTCCTTCTTATTGTTATTGACTGGCCCGGAAGCCCGGTTGCTCACTCCCTTCTGACTTAAATAATACCTCTATGTTGTACTATGTATTCAGTGGAATAATATGGAGTTGATTACGTTGTCTGTATACTATTTTTGATGGCTTGACATGCTAGGCTTATTGTCATGTACGTTGCATTGTCATGTTTCACCTGAACATTGTTCAATAAAAACCGTTTAATATAAAAAAAAAAAGTCAGCAGCTAAATTCTTTGTAGCTGCGGACTTGTAATAAACACAAAAACGAGTGGAACTCCGCTTTACAGTGGATGTAAATCCTCACATTGGTAATGATTAAGCACATTTCTGTTGTGTGAAACACATACCTTGACCACTGCTGGTGTCATCTTTTATATTTTGATATTTCAATAAACTTTACTTGGAGACCATGTGAGGTGCAGCCGTTTCTTATTTTGATGATAAACCCTCACATATACCCAGTGAAGTGACAAGTCTTAGATGATACACAGAGATGAAAAAAATCTCCCTACATAAGTTTTACATGTATATCTGTTGTTTTCAGCTTTCTACACTCTTTGGAAAATGCACATCGCGTTAAAAATCTTTATTCCTGTTCCAGCAGTGGGAGGGGAGTCTGGGCTTACACTGTGTGAGAGCCGATTGGAGGAAAGGCACATAGAAAGGGGAACAAAGAAACATGCAGGGCTGTATTGTGAATAGATCAACTCTCTGCTAATCTCCAAGCTCCCTCCCAGACATAAATTTTCAGCTGCTGTTATCTCGTGTGTCAGAGAACTTGTCAGAAGTTATCATGCTGATAATAGAGGAACAGAGCGGCTAAAAGACACGGCACTTTGGAGAGAGATAAATAAACACTGCAGATATACGTGCCTAAGTCAGATTTCATGAATGGGGTTTACAACCACTTTAAGTGTCTTGTCCTAAAAACTTTATTTTTATCTCTGCAGTTGCCCATAAGAATGCTTTCCTTCAAACTAGTTATTAAGTTAAAGTTAAGTTAAAAAGACAATAGGTTTTGTTTTCCAGGATTTAATGAAATTATGTATATTGTGATATATTGTTTTTTGGGGGACAACTAGTTTTTTGAATTTTATAATGCAAATATTTTTTGCCTAAGTATTTTCTAAAGTGATCTATAGACAAACATATGTAAAATAAATGGCTTTTTAAAATTTGAGCAGTGTTAGTTAGAAGTAGTTGGCTTCGTGCACATTGGTGTTTTTTTTTTAAGCTAAAAAAAAACCGCTGGCATTTGCTTTTTGTAGTAGCGTTTAAGAGCGTTTTATTAGCGGTTTTGATAAGCCCTAAAAATGTTGTTAAAGTTTTATAGAGTTTAAGGCTGGGTTCACACTATTGCGATGTCAGACATCGCATGCGATTCGCACTGCATTGCTGGGCAGATCACATGCGCTGTCTGTGCGATGCAAATTCAGCCACACTGATTGTATGGGTGAATTTTCACTGCATTCGGAACAAAATGAGGCAGGATCCTTTTTTTGGTCCACACTGGAATCAGATTGGATGGGTGTTCACACCCATGCGATTTGATTCCTGCACCATTTGACAGTTCGCACTGCGATCCGATCTGGGGGGGTATCATTAACTTTGTATTGGACACCCGCAATAGTTTGCATGGGGCAGTGTGAACTGCCTGCAAGAGACATGCAATCGGGAAGCCGCACAGGCATCATGCTGGTTCCCGCATCAAATAGGTGTGATCCCAGCCTAACTCTTAACTACTACATTTAAAATCTTTAGCTAGTTTAAACAAATTAGAATCAGTTTTGCATTACCACCAAATGAAAGTCCTCTCTAAACCCCTCAAAAAAATATATATTTATCACTTTGGTATTTAGACATCAGGAAATACCAATAGATGATGGAACAACTTGCAAGTGCTATATTTAATCCAAACATAACAGACATTGGAATCAAACAAAAATTATATAAAATCTCCTTATTTGCTGAAGACCGATTAACAACCATGCTATCACTTATAATGAAATTTGACTGATTCAGTGGATTAAGAAATTTTAGGGTCAACTTTACCAAAACAGAGGCATTAAACATACCTCTACCCCCTATCCCCACCTAGTCTTATAACTGGAGGCGAGGACTGTTCAATATTTAGTTGCATATATAACTATATACATTTAACGCCCAACCACAAGACAATCTAAATCTAAAGGCCTAAAACAAAAATTAAAGAACTCCAACTTTGACAGAACCTTTTTCTTTTGGTTGGAGTCTTTCCTGTGATCTTTGGAAGAGCAATTAATCCCTAGTACTTTCTAATGTAAGAAAACGTAAATACCAAAACCATCAATCATATTCAAACCTGCTTTGGAAATATGATTGTGTCTGGTGATACAAGGAGCTGAGAGCGGGGCAGTTACAAGCAGACTTCAGGATGTACACTCTGAGACCCTGTGAGATACTCCGTAACTTTTGGAGTACAGTGAATTACAATAAACTGGATAGTATTAGTAGTTTATGGGTTCATTTCACAGTTGTCTGCCAATGCCTTTTAATCACTTCAATAATGCAGGGTTCATACACATTTTTACCAATGAAATTCCATGACTTTTCCATGACTTTTCCATGACTTCACGTATAAATATTCATGACCTTATGTTTCATGAAATGTCTATGTATACATGTTAAATAAGAAGAAAATCCATGTCACACCCAGCATATTTTTACTAATATAAATTAGGGCTGTTACTGATTAAAATTTATATGTTCGATTAATCGTTTTTTCTTTTAAATCGATTAAACGACTAATTTTGATTAATTAATTATAACGCACGCACAGATCCAACTACTTTAGCTGATCTCCTTGCATTGCAACTCTGCATTAGTCAGTGGTAAATGTGGTATACACTATATACAATCACCCGACACTAGTTAGTTTCCACAATCCATGACTTAACTTCACAGTTCACACAAATAAATTCAAACTGTAGTACTGACGTCAGTACAGTACAGACACCCCCAGTGCAGACCTCCCAGTACAGACACCCCCAGTAGTACAGCCACCCCCAGTGCAGACCTCTCAGTACAGACACCCCCAGTGCAGACCTCCCAGTACAGACACCCCCAGTGCAGACCTCCCAGTGCAGACACCCCCAGTAGTACAGACACCCCCAGTAGTACAGACACCCCCAGTGCAGACCTCCCAGTGCAGACACCCCCAGTGCAGACCTCCCAGTACAGACCTCCCAGTACAGACACCCCCAGTGCAGACCTCCCAGTACAGACACCCCCAGTAGTACAGCCACCCCCAGTGCAGACACCCCCAGTGCAGACCTCTCAGTACAGACCTCCCAGTACAGACACCCCCAGTGCAGACCTCCCAGTACAGACACCCCCAGTAGTACAGCCACCCCCAGTACAGACCTCCCAGTACAGACCTCCCAGTACAGACACCCCCAGTGCAGACACCCCCAGTACAGACCTCCCAGTGCAGACACCCCCAGCGCAGACACCCCCAGTAGTACAGCCATCCCCAGTGCAGACCTCCCAGTGCAGACACCCCCAGTACAGACCTCCCAGTAGTACAGACACCCCCAGTAGTACAGACACCCCCAGTAGTACAGCCACCCCCAGTGCAGACCTTGCAGTGCAGACCTCCCAGTACAGACACCCCCAGTAGTACAGCCACCCCCAGTGCAGACATCCCCAGTGCAGACACCCCCAGTGCAGACACCCCCAGTACAGCCACCCCCAGTGCAGACACCCTCAGTGCAGACACCCTCAGTACAGACACCCTCAGTACAGACACCCCCAGTGCAGACCTCCCAGTACAGACACCCCCAGTAGTACAGCCACCCCCAGTGCAGACACCCCCAGTGCAGACCTCTCAGTACAGACCTCCAAGTACAGACACCCCCCAGTAATGCAGGCACCCCCCCACCCCTTACAGACCTCAGAACAGCAATACACGGCGCAGTGTGTGTCCCTCCAGTTCCTGCTGACGTCAGCGTGCCGCTAAGCCAATAGGCTGCCGCCGGGTGTACCAAGATGGCCGCGGCTCCGGAGATAGGCCGAAGCCGCGGCCTTTCCTAATGGCCGAGGCCCCGGAGCGCTCCGGGAATCGCGCCGTGTGCCGATCCGAACAGGATGACCTGTTCGGATCACGGATCGCTTACGATCCGTTGCACGACTAGTAGTGACTAAAATATTCCATGACTTTTCCAAAACTTAGTGGATTCAGTCATTTTCCAAAACTTTTCCAGGCCTGGAAAGTGCCATGTCAAAATCCCATGACTTTTCCAGGAATTTAATGACCGTACGAACCCTGCTAATGGGTACTTTTACCCCCTTTCTGCCGAGACCATTTTTTAGCTTTCAATGCTGTCACACTTTGAATGACAATTGCACGGTCATGTAACACTGTACCCATAACTAACATAACCAACTTTCTATAATTTCACACAAATAGAGCTTACTTTTGGCGGTATTTAATCAGTTTTTTTTTTTGCTAAACAAAAAAAGACCGAAAATGTGGAAAAAAACAAGTTTCTTTGTTTCTGCAATAATATTTTGCAAATAATCTTTCTTCATGAATTTAGGCAAAACTGTATTTTGCTACATTTCTTTGGTGAAAATAACCCAAATTAGTGTATATTATTTAGTCTGTAGGAAAGTTACAGAGTCCACAAACTTTGGTCTGAAAATTGATTAATCCTGATGTACTGACGGACTATCTCATTTCTTGAGGCCCAAAAAACGCCAAGACAGTACAAATAAAGTAGACAATCCAAGATATTTAGTAAGAGGCATGGCGTGTTTTTGAAGTTGTACATTGTTGTTCATTTTTTTTCTTTACACTGTCACCAGTGTAGCACAGCGTCCTCATAACTGGTATGGCGGTGATCAGGAAAACTGACTGGTGACAGTATGTTGTTAAGAAAAAAAATAAAAAATTGTTAAATTTTCTTTTTTATTATTATTTTTTTTCAGCATACTGTGACCAGAGCAATACAGTGTTACCAAAGTAATTTTTTATTTTTTTTACACATGATTGCTTATACCAGTGAATTTTACTGGTAAAAGCAACCATTTTAACTGAATGAAACCGACTCATTCAGTGTGTATTGTTGTGATTGGCCACAGCTAATCACATAGTACATTGGCCCTGTCTGTACCATGTGATCAATGTGACCAATCAAAGCTAGCAACAGAATTGTATACAATGAATGGCATGAAAGGACGCCATCCATGGTTTACAACTGTCATGTGATCTGCTGTGATTGGTCACAGCGATCACATGGTACTGGCAGTGGGCTGGTACACTGATCAGTTATCAGCTGTGTCTGACATTTTTGGTTTAGCATTTATCCTAACAATGAAGATTAACCCTTAACCACAAAAGTTAAAGTTCAAGTAAACCTTCTGATCTGAAACCATCTACATTTAATTCAGGAAAAAAAAAAATGTACATTAATACCAGTTTAATTCCCTAATCTAATACTAATTCATCCCCACAAACCTGCACTTAGTCTGTCTCCTGCTGAAAGTTTCCCCTCCTGAACAAAGATTTCAGCGTTGAATAAAATTGCTTCAGAGATATGAGAAGACAAAGAGATTCAACTCACTTCTGCTGACTTAAATGAAATATCAATTTGGCAGAAGCCAGCCTTCATTATGCTTATTTCATCAGCACATCTTCTATTTTACACATAAACCCTAATTATAGTTATTAAAGTTCCTTACCTAGAGTAGGCCTGATGAGAGGCTGACTTTGATCTATAATATAATGGATTTCTTCCTTCACATCAATGATAGCAGCAAACATCTTTTCCTGATCAGATCCAGAGGCTCCTAGTCTCTGTGCATACAACCAGGATAAATTGGAATCCAAAAGATACATATTTAAGGTCTTGTTGGTCCTGCACCTGAGGCCAGCAATATCCTCATTGCTGATACGATAGCCAGGAGTAACTTGTCTCTTCTCCTCAATGTGAGGCATTACCGATAGATATTTCTGGCTTGAGTCCTTCCCATGGGAAGAACGTGCAAAAGGCACATTCTCCCGATTGGAAGCTAAATCATCAAGAAGTCCTCTATTAACTGTCTGACAACATGCAGTATAGTGGTAATAGGGACTGTACGAACTTAGAAAGTTGCTGCATTCTCTCATCCTAGACGTGAAGCCGAGAAAATATTGTTCTTTGAGGTAGAAAGAATCTAAGGCTGCTCCAATGTCTAGGAAGTTACAGTGGGGTGTGCCAACTCGACTCAGGATGACTCCCCTAGTTTGATTAACACACAGCTCACACACATTGTGAACTTGGGTTAAAAAGTGCCATTGTGGAAGGACAACAGTGTTACAGCATGGAAACGATTTGGAGAACTTTAACACAGGATCTAGATTTCCTTGAAAAGTAGGCTCAGTAAAGTAGTTTTCAGTGCAGTTGTTATAATTTACAGCAACCTCCATGATCTACAAAGGGAAAACATTTAAAGACCGGTTATACTTATGTAGTGAAAAAAATAAAATAACATACAGTATGTGAGGACTTAAAGTGGTAATAAATCCAAAAGCAAACATTTTATACAGTGCAGCTTACCAATTCTTTCTTTACAATATTTTTATTGATTTTCATAGAAATGAAAACATCAGACGTGCCCATGCAGGGGGGGGGGGGGGGGACACAACAGTTGCATAGAATAATGGTAACTTCTGGAAAGTAAGTACCAACAGAAATACAGAATGGCTAAATTCAACACCCTGAGATGCTGACCAAAGAATTAGCATGACGACAACCAGAATCCAGTGATGTCATTATCTTGGGGAGAGCATACCCTCTAAAGATAAAGGACCTGGGAGGAAAAGTAAGAGAGCAGAAGGTGTGGGAAAGGAAGGAAAGAACGAAAAAGAGATAGGGAAAGGGCAGATGGTGAATTCTCCACAGACTCAGGAACAGGTTAGGACATCCAATTGTAGATAGCTTAGACTGGAAGGGTTCACATGAGATGAAGCATAGTTAAGCCACGGTTCCCAGGTTTTAAAAAATTTGAAGTTATAGTCGTTAAAGACGCTGCACATTTTTTCAATAAATCACCGGTTTGGTCATGCGATCTTTTGGATTCCTGAAATGGCACCAAGGGTTTCCTCCAGGCTTTGGCCTACAACCTGTCTGTCAGCTAAAAATAAGTAGGAGGCCAGTTTCTGTTGATCTGAAAAGAGGCCTGGAATTTGGCAGTGTAGTAAAGAAAACTTTGCATCCATAGGGATTATTAAGTGAAACAGCATTTGAAGAAGTCCAAAAGACTAGACCAAAATACAGTCAGTCCCGGACAAGACCACCATTTATTTGTGGAGGACATCACCACGTTTGCCCACAGCATCTGAAGCATCTATCACTATCATTTGGGTTTGCACGAGTTATGTGGGCAGGGACCCAGTAGCACTTGAAGAGGACCGTGTATGTTGATTCTATGTTGTGTTAAAAGGAACATTTTGCTATATCTGACCAGGCTTTGCTCCAGTCATCAAGGTCTATAGGGGTTGCAAGATATTTTTCCCATTGCCCCACGTTGAAGCTGGTGGATAGAAAACTACAGCTATTCAGCGTAGGGTATATAATGAAAATTAGTCTAGGCGATCTGGGAGAGTGTAAACAAGTGTGTTCAAAACTAGTCTTCCTAAAAAAGGGAAAGTCTGAGGTTTGCAACTTACTAATTCTTCAATGTGGTGGGTGCATTCGTTTTCCTGTTTTTTACCTTTTTTCCCCCTTTATTGCCAGTAACATACTTACTGTCCTAGTAGAGCAATGAAGACACCCTTGGACAGCAGCATTGTCAGTCTGGGTAGAGGGTAGAGTTAGATGGACTAGCAGATTTACATGGACTTGACCAATAAATTGAAGCAAAAACTTTTTAAACAGTTACAAAACAGTTTTCTTCCTTTTGGGATACAGTTTTTACATAAATGAATACAACTTGACAATTGTAAGCACCCCTGTCAGTGCCAATTGGTTTGTCTGAACCCTCCAACTGCTAATTTTTGTTGGACAGCTTGGGCTGTTAAGAGGAAGTTGAAAAAATAGGATTTTTGTACTCACCGTAAAATCCTTCTCTCTGTCGTCCATGGACGGACACAGCTCCTTAATTCTTGACAGTTGGGTTATGTGCCTGTTCATAGGAGAGGACTAGGCAGAACATGTTAGTTATCTTAAAACACGTAACTTTAACAGAGTTGAACAGCCCCGCCCAGGGGGCGGTCCCTCTGTAAATAACCCTCCTACCTGCAGTCAGCAGCCTCAGTTTGTAGTAAAGCAGTACAAACTAAAAAAAGGAGGGGTGGGTGCTGTGTCCGTCCATGGACGACAGAGAAATGGATTTTACGGTGAGTAAAAAAATCCTATTTTCTCTTTTCGTCCATGGATGGACACAGCTCCTTAATTCTTGACAGTTGGGACGTCCCAAAGCAGTGTAAAAAAAACGAGGGGTGGGCACAGCATCAAAAAAACAATTTTCACCCCAAACAAGCAGAGCTCCTCAATGGAGCAGTTGCAACCTCAAAACAGCCGCCTGCAAAACTTTGTGGCCGAAGCTAGCATCCGAAGATGCACTCACATCAATCTTGAAGAATTTGGAAAAAGCGTAAACGGACAACCAGGTCGCCGCCTTGCACACTTGTGATACAGATGATTGAAGTCGGAAAGCCCAAGAGGCACCAAAAGCCCTGGTCGAACGCGCCGTAAGGGGAAAGAGAGGCGCCCGCCCCTAAGGGCATAGGCCTGGATGACGGTCCACCTGATCCACCGAGAAATGGTGGCCGTCGAGACCGCCAGGCCCCTTTTGTGGACCGGACATGACACAAACAGTGATTCAGACCTCCGAAACGCAGCCGTAACAGACAGGTACACACGCAAGGTCCGTACCACGTCCAAAGAGTGGAGCGCAGACACTCTGGGATGCGATGACCGAGGACACAAGGATGGAAGTACAATATCCTCATTCAGGTGAAAAGCCAAAATCACCTGTGGAAGAAACAAAGGTCACGGGCGTAGTACCGCTAAATCCTTATGGAGGATCAAACATGTGAACTTTTAAGGCAAGGCCGCCAATTCAGAAACCCTTCTGACAGAAGTAATGGCTACTAAAAAAGCCACCTACTGAGATCACTTCAGGAGAGGCATCTCAAAAGTAGGTTCCTGAAGAACAGAGAGCACCAGGTTCAAATCCCGAGGAGGGGTCTAATTGGGGGAAGCCCCCATCAAAACTTCTTTACAAAAATGGTACCCATCAGGGAATGGGACGCCAACGGCCATAGAAAGAAAACAGCCAAGGCTGAGACTGACCCTTGGTGGTGATTAAAACAAGTTTTTTAAAACCACTCCATGCTGTAAAAACAGCAGGACCCTGGGAACCGAACACGTCCGTAGACGGCACTTCCTCTCCGCGCACCTGGAGACCTAGGCCTTCCAGGTGCGATGGTAAATCTTGCAGGAGGAAGAATTCAGTGCCCACAGCATGGTCGAGATGACCGAATCCGAAAGACCTTGGTCCGTTAGTACCTGGCTGACGATAACCATGCCATACGGCCAGCGGCTGTAAGGCAGGATGAAGTGTGGGACCTCGAGACAGACGGTCCTCCCGCATTGGCATACGCCAGCGTGTCCGCCACCAGGTGTACGAAGTCGGCGTACCAAGGACGCCAGGGCCAATCCAGAGCGATTAGGATCACCGGGAATCCCCTCGATAGCACATTGAGGAGCAGCCGAGGTAGCCACATCAGTGGAGGATAGGCATAAACTAGCCTCCACGCGTCTGCCCAGGGATCACTGGATCGGACCACGAATCTCGGCATCATGCGATCGAGTCGCGAAGCCAGGAGGTCCACGTCTGATGTCCAGCTCCGGCAAAGGGAGTAGAAACCCCTCCGGGTGCAAGAGCATTCCCCTTGTTCAACAACTGGTGACTCAAATAGTCCGCAACTTAGAGTTCCACACCGAGAATGTAGATAGCCAACAGAGCCGGCACGCTTCTTCCCGTCCACCGCAGAATAACCAGAAGGTTGACATAAGCCACAGCCGTGGCATTGTCTGACTGGAACCTGATTGGGCGGCCTTGTAGTCTCCACGACTTCCTGATCGTCCGAAGTTCCAGAACATTGACCGGCAGACGTGATTCGTCCAGAGTCCAGCGACCTGGACCGACTGGACCCCCCAACCTCCCTTCAATAAAAAAGAAGGGGAAAAACTTCCCGGACAGAAGTGCCCGAATGTCAGCCATCAAGTCAGAGAGGCCCTGACTAGGCGATTCATCTGAATCTAATGATCCAGAAACAATCCCCCCTCCGAGTGTGGACTCGGACAAACGGTGCTGCCTCGAAGGAGGCCATCATGAGACCCATTTTACTGCCCCCTGGAGCATCCGCAACTTTTCTGGAGGAAGAAAAATTCTTGCCTCTGATGAGCACAGAACCAGCCCCAGGATGGTGACTGACTATAGACACGTCTTCCTTTAATTCTAAACTGAAAACAGGTTATAAAAGAAGACCATGCAGAGACCAATGATTACAATGCCATGTTGACTCAGCAAGGCTAGAATCGAGGCGAGCACCCTGGTGAAAACTCCCGGTACCGCTATGTCAAAACGGAGAGTCATAAATTAATAGTGGTTCTTCCTGACCGCTAATCACAGGAACCTCTGGTGCCTGTCGCATCTGGGGACATGCCAGATCGCGTCCCTGAAGTCCAGAGACATCCCTGGATGGAGCGAACCGACTCCATCCTGAATTTCCAAATCCCCACCCAGTCTTGAACTGCCCCATCAGGGCAGTCCAACGAGACTGTAGGACAAAGAAACCATCCGGTGAATAAGAAAACAAACATCGATCTTTTATGAAGCGACCACTTCACAAACTCCGTGGTCGGAAAAACCGGACAGCTACACAAAGGCATTAAGGGCCTTGAGGCCTAAGAGCCATGAACAGATCTGAATCTGTCCTGCAGCAGTATGGGTAGGACAACCCCCAAGAAATACCGCAATATATTGGAGAAGGAAGGTCCCAGCTTACGGGCACCTCTACTGTTAGCCAAAGAAAGGCAAATCTGTCAGAGCTTCCCTAGAAACTCGGTCAGCGGACCAGTATATCAGCCTTTTCAGGTGGCGCAAAACCACCCAGGACACAGAGGTCCTAGAGGCTAAAGCAGTCACAGTGCACCTGCTGGTTGACTTATAGAGGAAGCTGATGCTCCTCCACTGCTTGGTACAAAAGCTTTGCCCAGTCATTGAGTGAGACACCAGAGACGCAGCCACTAACGGGTGTAACGCTGACCTCAGCATGGCGAACACAGTCCGAGCCATCGCTTCTGATCACCTCCAAAAGGCAGATGACCCCCCTGCCGGGAAAGTGGTACCCCTGATACCAGGGGTCAACTTCATTAGGCAAAAACACATATCCTTATGAAAATGCTCTACAAGGAATAACGTGCGTTGAGGGACCAAAAAAGGACCTCTGCGACAAACCCAGTCCCCATCTATGAAGAGTCGTCTTCAATAGAGTGGGTCGAGTGCGACCCAAAAAAGGGACTGATACCTTCTAGCAGCTACTTCATTGATAAGTGCTGATTGTACAAACACATAGTTTATACTGTGTATTGCGCCAAAACGTGTAATTGGAGTGTGGGAGGAAACCCACTCAGCCACAGAGAGCATAGTACATAGACATACGGTGTATGCATTTTAGTATGTGTGAATAAACATATTGAACATGTTTATGCTGTGCATAGCCCAGAAGGCGCACATACCATTGGAGCGTGGGAGGAAACCGGAGCACCCGGGAGGAAACCCACGCAGACACAGAGAATAACCATACAGACATATGCTGTGAATGTATTTAGTGTCGATTGTAAACATATAGTTTATGTTTATAATGTGCATTGCGCCGAAGGCGCGCATGTCATAGGAGTGTGGGAGGAAACCAGAGCACCCGGAGGAAACCCAAGCAGATACAGAGAGTAACCATACAGACACAATGTGAATGTATTTAGTGTCGTATATAAAGATTGTTTATGTTTATAATATGAATTGCACCGAAGGCGCGCATGTCATAGGAGCGTGGGAGGAAACCGGAGCACCCGGAGGAAACCCACGCAGACACTATAAACATAATTGTGTATGTTTAAATTATGGCACCGAGGGCGCTTAATCCTCTCTGAATCCAATCTGACTATAAGTGCTGCCGAAGCAAGCACCAAACTGCACACAAAAAACAACCTCTGATCCTCAGAACAGTGGTCCTGTCAGAGTCAGAGCATCCCTCAGGAAATGGCGGGAAACCACTGGCTGTTGCCTCACAGATACTGACTCCATGTCACACAGAAAGCTCTCAGGACTAGTCAAACTAATGACCAAAGTCCCCCCCCCCAAGTTGCTGCGCACACACCGGGGGGTCTTCCAGGGGACACACCTGCCCAGAATGAGACCGCTCAGCATCATTACCCGCCTCTATACACTAAGATTGTGTATCACTAATATCCATGCTGCTCTATAAGCAGTGTGTGTGGAAAGTGAGGGAAGTTGTGAGGAGAATCGTGCTTGTCATCCAGGAGCCAGCACTATAGGCCCACACTGTGCCAAAGATGGCCGCCGGACACCTCAGGAAAGGGTGCGACCACAAGAAAATGGCCGTCCGCAATAGCAACTGCGCCAGAGCGCGGCCACGGCAAGATGGTCACCAATGGGAAAATGAAAATGGCGCCAGCGCTGTCAAAATGGCGCCCGAGCACCGTGATGTGGACGAGAAGGCCAGGCATGGGCTTCCCCGGAGTAGAGCATCCCCCACAGGGGAACGAGCTACGACACCACACGGACCCCCACTCGGACCCGGAGACCCCCCACAGGTACGCCCCGGTCGCACCCAGCCCCGCTGGGGCAGAAGGGATAACGGTGACAGAAAACAGGGAAGGGGAGGACAGGAGAACCCCCTTTCCCAGGAATGCCCAGCTGTTCACACCCGCTGAGGCAGGGGGAACTGTACTTACCCGTCCAAACGAGGACCTGCTGGTGCGTTCCTGACAGGCCTACAACCGAGCGGTACGGAGTAGCTGTCGGCCTGGTCCACTGTGAGTGAGACAGCAAGCAGCCCAGTCATATGTGGACCCCGTAACAGAAGCTCACCGGCCACCCCTGGAGTCATGGGGTATGTTGTGACAGAACCGACGCCTATTTGCAAGGGACTGTAACACGCTCGATGGCCGGACTGGGGGGACTACAAGGATCTATAATATCCTGCCTGTCATGCCCAGCCGGCAGTTGATAGAAGATCTTAAAAATAAAATAAGATAAAATAAAATAAAAATTTCTTTAGGACTCAGGTCCCAAAGGGAGCCACGTCCATCTCTTCTGCTAGGCAGAAAAAAAACTGAGGCTGCTGACTGCAGGTAGGAGGGTTATGTACGGAGGGACCGCCCCCTGGGCGGGGCTGTTCAACTCCGTTAAAGTTACATGTTTTAAGATAACCAACATGTTCTGCCTAGTCCTCTCCTATGAACAGGAACATAACCCAACTGTCAAGAATTAAGGAGCTGGACGAAAAGAGAAATAACAGACTTACTGGCTGGATCACCAGGTGAAAAGAAAAAAAAGACTAAAAGAAGAAAACAAATGCAGCCACCACATCTAAGGACTGGTAAGCTGCACTATATTACCTTTTTGTTTTTTAAAGTGCTTTAAGGTTGAACTCCTGACAGATATAAAAAGACAAAATAAATGCAGCTATGTATTCATTGATAAACCAATAAATGTATTTTTTACTTAAAAGAAACTAGTGAATGCATCTGAATTATACTTCATATCACAGCCCCTTGTAATCCTCTACATAGCACTTAGACTGGGAGAAAGCGGAGGGTCACTGGGAGTCAACCAGATGTATTCAATGCAATTGTGCCGACAAGGAAAAGAGATGCAGAGAGTAGTGAGAAAACAGATAACCCCCATGGGTCTCCTGCTGTCCCCTGTACTGTTAGCAGGCTGGAGGTGGAGAGAGGGCACCAGTGTGTTCTTCTACAGTCGAGAACTGTAACAAAGAAAGTGGTGTAATTTGCCTGGCTATGCGGTGCAACTCTCAAGACTAAGTAGACAAAAATACAAATACTTTTGTAATAAAAATAACTCAATTTTATGTATTTCAACTGTAGCTTTTTGCCCGGAGTACAGACTTAATACTATGCAACTGCTTTTCCTTCATTTTACTCTTTAAAAAAAAAAAACAATAAAAAAAAATTATTCAGGCCAATCCTCAAGTACAATCAAAGTACACACAGATTAAATGTTTCATTGAATACTGATCAAATACCATAGAACAAAAAAAACGCAGCACAGTCTACACCACAAACTACACATAAGACAATAGAACAAGTACTGATATTGTAATTGGTGGGAAAAAAAGTGCAATCCCATACAATCTAAGTGTTCAGGAATCAGGCTGACAAGCTGCATCTCTGTAGAGACAAAATAGAGCAAGGCTACTACAGTTCACGTATCATGTTCTCACGTGAGCTGTTGGGTAATCACACTATGAATCTGCTCTCTATAGGCCCTGCAGCTTACAAAGCATTCTGCAACTGGAAAAAAATGTTGTGCACTTGAAAACAAAGACAACTTGCGTTTTATTTAAGGTCAAAAATGTTGGATGCACTAAGCTGAAGGTAGTTTAACAAGCATAAGGGTTTTCTAAGATATTAAAGTTGGAATAGGGGGACTGGAGAGTAAAGTGCAAGCTTTATAATCCATACACATCTACTACCTATTGATCATGTAATTTAATTTTCATTTTATTATTATTATTTATTTATTATTTTATTATTTTATTACTGTGTTTTTCTACCTCCTAGTAATGTCCTTCACGGGCTCCCAAATCTCTCCTTTTTGTTTTTGAAAGAGCAGTTTATATAAGGCTGGGTTTACACTGGTACGACACGACAGTCATACTACTTTGGATCCGACTTTGCCCTCCGACTTGAAGCCCGACATGCATCCGACTTCAATGAACAGGGATCAGAGTTCGATCCCCGACAATACCAGGCACTGTGTCTGGTATAATTCTTTAGGGGGAACTCCACTCCAAATAATAAAAAAAAAAAAACACGACATGTGTTCCCCCTCCAAGAGCATACCATACCAGGCCCTTCGGTCTGGTATGGATTTTAACCATTTCATTACCCAGCTATTTTCATATGACGTGATCTCCCATCCTGGGCGGGCGTCATATGACGTCCTGGGCTTCCCGGCCGTCTAGGGGGCCCGGGCGCGCCGCGATGTCGCTCGGGACTCGGTGTCCATCGGGCACCCACGATTGCCCATGAACACAGCAGGACCGTGGATCTGTGTGTGTAAACACACAGATCGATGTCCTGTCAGGTGAGAGGAGACCGATGGTGTGTTCACAGTACAGAGGAACACTGATCGGTCTCCTCCCCTTGTGAGTCCCCGCCCCCTACAGTTAGAATCACTCCCTATGACACACAGTTAACCCCCTTGATCGCCCCCTAGTGTTAACCCCTTCCCTGCCAGTCACATTTACACAGTAATCAATGCATTTTTATAGCACTAATCGCTGTATAAATGTAAATGGTCCCAAAAATGTGTCAAAAGTGTTCGATATGTCCGTCGCAATGTCACAGTCACAATAAAAATCGCAGATCGCCGCCATTACTATTAAAAAAAATGTCGCTCTTCTTTTGTTTCTAGCGCAAAAAATAAAAACCGCAGAGGTGATCAAATACCACCAAAAGAAAACTCTATTTTGGGGAAAAAAACATAAAAATGTAATTTGGGTACAGTGTGGCATGACCGCGCAATTGTCATTGAAGGTGCGACAACGCTGAAAACTAAAAATTGGTCTGGGCAGGAAGGGGGTGAAAATGCCCTGTATTGAAGTGGTTAAGGGGAACCCCCTACGCTGAAAAAAGTAGGATTTTTAAAACAGCTTACCTGTAAAATCCTTTTCTTGGAGTACATCACGGGACACAGAGCGGCATAGTCATTACTATGTGGGTTATATAGAATTACCTTCAGGTTCTGGCACTGGCAACTTCCAAAACAGGAAGTACCCTCCCCTATATAAGCCCCTCCCATCCGGGAGCACCTCAGTTTTGTAGCAAAGCAATACGTGTCCCCAAAAGAGGGGTGGGAGCTCTGTGTCCCGTGATGTACTCCAAGAAAAGGATTTTACAGGTAAGCAGTTTTAAAAATCCTACTTTCTTGTTCATACATCATGGGACACAGAGCGGCATAGTCATTACTATGTGGGACGTCCCAAAGCAATGCCAAATGAGGGGGGGGATACACCATACATAAGCTGGGCGCCATCAGGCATGAGGATCTTTTGCGGCCTGCAACACACTGCACCCAAAGGCGACATCCTCCTGACTTCTAACGTCCACCTGGTAGAACCTAGTAAACGTGTGTACTGAAGACCATGTTGCGGCCTTACAAATTTGAGCCAGGGAGGCCTGGTGATGCACTGCCCATGAAGTTCCAACTGCTCTCGTGGAGTGCGCCCTAACTTTGAACGGAGGCGGTCTACTTCTCAAGCCATAGGCTTGTATTATGACCTGTCGAATCCACTTGGCTAAAGTAGATTTTGATGCTGCCTGACCCTTTCTGGGGCCTTCCGGCAGAACAAACAAAGAATCCATTCTACGAATCTGAGCAGTGGCTTTTAGATAAGCTTTAACTGCTCTTACTACATCCAAAGAATGCAATAACTTTTCCTCTACCGAGCTCGGTTTGGGGAAAAAAGAAGGAAGAACCACATCCTGGTTCAAGTGAAACCTCGATACCACCTTAGGAAGAAAGGCTGGGTGAGGACGTAATACTACTCTGTCCTCATGAATAACCAGATATGGCTCTTTACAGGACATGGCGGCTAATTCCGACACTCTTCTAGCCGAGCATATGGCTACTAAAAATATCAATTTTCTGGTGAGTAGAACCAAGGAAATGTGCCGCAAAGGTTCAAATGGCTGCTTCTGCAGAACCGACAGAACCAAATTTAGATCCCATGGACATATGGGAGCTTTAATCGGTGGAATAATACGAGTCACCCCTTGCATAAAGGATTTGACAAGTGAATGCATAGCCAGGGGCCTTTGAAATAGTATTGATAAGGCCGAAACCTGACCCCTGATAGTACTTAAGGCAAACTTCCTGTCTACAGCCCACTGTAGGAAGTCCAGAATTCTGCCTATAACGTACTTACGTGGATGCCACTTTCTGGCCTCGCACCAAGTGATGTACGCCTTCCAAACTCTATAGTAGATCTGCCTGGATACAGGCTTCCTGGCATTGATTATAGTTGATACCACAGAGTTAGAGAGACCTCTCTTCTTTAGGATGTGGGATTCAATAGCCAGGCCGTTAAACTTAGAGTTAGTAAGGAAGGGTGGTATATCGGCCCTTGCGAAAGCAGGTCCGGATGACGTGGAAGGGTCCAAGGACTCCCCACAGACATTTTGATGATCTCCGCGTACCAGGCCCTTCGGGGCCACGCTGGAGCCACCAAGATCACGGCTTCTTTTCCAACCTGACTCTGCGAAGGAGTCGAGGCAACAATTGTAGCGGAGGGAATGCATATATCAGTCTGAACTGATTCCAAGGGAACACCAGAGCATCCGAGCCGCAAGCGAGGGGATCCCTTGTCCGGGAGACAAATCTGTCCACCTTTGCGTTGAATCTGGATGCTAGCAGATCTACATCCGGTGTTCCCTACCGCTGACATATTGCTCGGAAGACCTCAGGATGAAGGGACCATTCCCCTGGGCATAACTGTTGGCGACTTAGAAAGTCCGCCTTCCAATTCTCCACCCCTGGAATGAAGACAGCTGACATACATGGGACATGCCTTTCTGCCCATTCCAGGATGTGACTTACTTCCCTCTGGGCTGCACGACTCCTGGTGCCTCCCTGATGATTGATATATGCCACTGCTGTGGCATTGTCTGATTGAATTCTGACAGGGGACCCTTGGAGTCTGGATGCCCAGGCTACTAGGGCATACCGGGCTGCTCGTATCTCTAAGAGATTGATGGGCAGGGTTTTTACTACATTTGACCATCTGCCCTGGAGAGACCATTGCTCCAGTACTGCCCCCCAGCCTATAAGGCTGGCATCTGTAGTGACCACCTTCCAGGATATCGGACTGAAGGGTTTTCCCTTCTGGAGATTCTGGGGGATCAACCACCAGCAGAGACTCTTCCGATCGGAAGGGGACAAAGCCATCGGGAAGTCTAGAGCCTGAATTTCTCTGTAAATTCCTTGAGTGGAATTGGGCGTATGGCACAGCTTCGAATGATGCTACCATCTTTCCTAGCAGCCTCATGCACAGGCGTATGGACGGCTGTCTTTTTGCACAAAGTAGGCCGAACAAAGTCCCTCAAAGAGGATACTTTGTCTTGAGGTAGGAAAATCCTCCTCTGGTCTGAATCCAGCCGTAGCCCTAGATATACCAGGTTTTTCACTGGCTCTAGGGCTGACTTGTCCAGGTTGATGACCCAACCGTGAGATTCTAGATACTTGATTGTATCGACAATTACCACTTCTAGCTTGGCAACTGAGTGGTCCATCAACAACAGGTCGTCTAGGTATGCCATTATCGTTACACCTCGTGTTCTTAGATCGGCCAACAGTGGGGCCAGAATTTTTGTGAACACTCGTGGTGCTGTGGCCAGACCGAGTGGTAAGGCTCTGAACTGAAAATGGCGTCCTTCTACTGCAAAGCGTAGAAATTTTTGATGACCTGGAAAGATGGGAACATGCAAGTAAGCATCTTTGATGTCGATCGAGGCTAACCATTCCTCCCCCTGTAGGGCAGCGGTGACCGATCGGATCGACTCCATCCGGAAGGACCGGATGTTTAGAAATTTGTTTAGACTCTTTAGGTCCAATATGGGTCTTATGTCCCCGTTTGGTTTCGGGACTGTGAAAAGGTTTGAGTAGAAACTCAACCCCCACTCTTCCATAGGAACCTCCATAATTACTCCTTGGAGCAATAGTTGTTCTAACGCCACTAGGAGACACCTTCTTTTCAGAGGGTCTTTTGGCATGCCTGACCACATAAAATGGGAAGGAGGAGACTCTTTTAACTCCAACTTGTATCCCCGAGTTACTGCGGAGAGCACCCATCTGTATTTGATCGTCTCCCGCCAGGTCTCTGTGAACAACTGAAGTCTTCCCCCCACCCGTTTGAGTGGGGGCAGCCCTTCATAGGCTTGACTTGGAGGCTGGTTTAGTACCTCTTCGGATCCAGGGCTTTTTATTACCCTGTGACTGTCCCTGATTTTTACCTCCTGAGTTTGACCGAGGAGGCCGTCGGAACTGCTTAGTAGCAGACGTCCCAGGGATAGGAGAGGTAGTCCTCTTAAAAGATGGACCCCTAGACCTCTTTTTAATTGGTAAGAGAGTACTTTTACCACTGGAAATCTTCTGGATATATTTATCCAGGTCTTCGCCAAAAAGGCGTTCTCCATGAAATGGGAAGCTAACTAAGAGCTTCTTACAGGGAGCCTCAGCAGACCAGTTCTTGAGCCACAGAAGCCTACGCATATGTACCAAAGACAGCGTGAGGCGGGAGGCCTGATGGATAGAATCCTTGATGGCGTCAACCGCAAAGCATAATGCTCTAGGCAGATCAGCCAGAGCCTGGGCCTGCTGGTCTGGCAAATCCCTCAGGACCATTTTCATTTGATCCTTTAAAGCTTGGCAGACCCCAATAGCTGCCACTGCTGGCTGTGTAACAGCCCCTGCTGTGGAAAAAGCAGATTTTAATAAAGATTCCAATTTTTTATCTACTGGATCTTTGAACATTTGAACATTATCTACTGGACATGTCAGTGATTTGTTCACAGAAGAAATGGCTGCGTCCACCGTAGGAACATTCCATCTCTGGGTGAATTTTTCCTCCATGGGATAGATCACCTGAAATTTCTTAGGTGGAACAAATAGTTTATCAGGATGTTCCCAGTCCTGGTATATAAGTCCTTCCAATAACGGATGAATTGGAAAGGAGCAATTAATCTGGGGAGCTTTTAGCGACCCCAACGAGGAGACAGCAGTAGTTGATGGTTCAACAAGAGGCATTTTAAATGCAGATCGAACCATGTCAGTTAGGGTCTGGACCCACAATCTTTCAGTCTGTGATGCTGAAAATGGTTCATCTACTGTCGATTCCTCAAAAACAGAGTTAACCTCCTCCTGATCCCCTTCAGGTAGGTCAGTCCCTTCCTGGGACTGTTGCTCTGCCAACAGGCACTCTAATGGAGGGGATGGAGATCTGGCGCGCTTTCTTTCCTGTAGAGAAGAAGCGATCAATGCTGCCAATCTCTGCTCCAATCCCTCCAGAGTTGAGGCAAAAACCTCCTCTGTTATATATGCAGGAGCAGGTGGACTGAGGACAGCCGCAGTACCTGGCACTCCCGGGGGTTCCTTATGGGTATTAACCTCTGATTTCTCAGGGGAGGAAGGTGCAGATGACTGCTCCAGATCCTCAGAGCCCGATGGAGACCCCCTACACTTCCTGAGAGGTATATCTCAGAGTTTTTTAGGCGGCATAGTCCTTAGTTCAAAGCTGAGGTATTCCAGCCGCAATACACCCCTTTACTGAAATAGTCTAATGCAATTTGCTGCTATGTACATCAGTGGGTGTCTACTAATGCGTCTTTCTGGGGATGCCTGTATCAACCGCCCGCTGTAAGCCCCTATACCATACTACCAGCTCCTTTTCATGCTCTGTGTCCATAGCAAGCAGCGTGGACTGAGTCCTTTTATCTTGCTGGGACGCCCGCACATGCGCAGAAGCGCTGGGCGCACAGAGCGCGTCATCCGCCAGGCTCCGCCCCCTTTTTTGAAGCCAAATCTTATAAAAAGAAAGCGTGTGCGCGCGCGCGCACGTGTGCGCTCTTGGCGCCATGTAGGGAGAGGAGCCAGGGTCCCTGTTTCACCAGGACTCGGGGATGGAAGGAAACTACTTGGCAGCATGACAGAGGAATGCAGCTTCCCTGATAGAGAGCTCACTCATCTGCCTGGACTTTCACCATGGAAGGAATAGTCCCAAGAAAAAAAGACGTTCCACAGCGGCCTCTAGTGGACAAACACAGGTACCGCACTTTTGTCTTTTTTTTTTTTTTTTTTTAAAACCTCCTTTATGAAAAACATTTCTAGGTTTACAGTTTTTAAAACTTCCTTTATGAAAAGACATTTCTAGGATTTCTTAGGCATATACAGCTATTAGCGGGAATACCTTTAGGTAACAGGCAGAAAGACATATTAGGCTTGGGGGTCCCCTCAATAGAACCAAGTTCCTGAGGGGCCCCCACTTACCTTTTCCCTGCCGCAGGACTTTGTTTGGTCCACAGAAGCCCAAACTTCACCTCTCACGGCAGGCATTGTACTAGACCTTCAGGGACCGGGTTCCCAAGGATTCCACTCCCCTGGACCTGTATAGCACCCTGCACAGATAGCCTCTTGGTTTTGGGTATGACCAGAGCTCTGGATCCCAGGGTCCAGCCCTCCTAAGAGAGGCATTACAGGCAAAACCCTGCTCTTCTCTGCAAGGCCCGGGTACCGACCGTTTAGCTATGAAGCTTTTTTGGTCGGATCCGGAATAGCTTGCTAAGGCCCAGAGAACCTGTACACAAGCCCAGATGAATACATGTTAACCTTGGCCAACACCTTAGACACTGGCAAAAAACTGAGGTGCTCCCGGATGGGAGGGGCTTATATAGGGGAGGGTACTTCCTGTTTTGGAAGTTGCCAGTGCCAGCACCTGAAGGTAATTCTATATAACCCACATAGTAATGACTATGCCGCTCTGTGTCCCGTGATGTATGAACAAGAAAAAAGTCCATACCAGACCCTTATCCGGGCACGCAGCCTGGCAGGTCGTGAAAAGGGGTAGAGACGAGCGAGCGCCCCCCCCCCCCTCCTGCACCGTACCAGACTGCATGCCCTCAACATGGGAGGCCCTGCACCCCCCCACCCCAAAGCACCTTGTCCCCGTGTTGATGAGCCTGCGAGCAGGGGGCTTATCGGATACTGGAAGCCCCCTTTAATAAGGGGGGCCCCCAGATCCCGACCCACCCACCCTATTTGATAGAGTATGGGGTACATTGTACCCCTACCCATTCACCTGAAAAAAAAGTGTCAAAAATAAAACACATTACACAGGTTTTTAAAGTAATTTATTAAGCAGCTCCGGGGGTCTCTTCCGACTTCTTCTCCCCTCTCCGGCTCTTCTGCCTCCTCCAATGACATCTTCTATCCCTCTCCGGCTCTTCTTCCTCTGTCTTCTGCCGGGTCTCCTCTGCTATCTTCTGCTCTTTTGCCTGCTCTTTTTCCTCTGTTCTTCTTCCGATGTTGACTCAATGCTCTCTCCCGCTCTAATGCCCGGTGTGCCACTACTTATATTGGCATGGGGCGGGGGTCACCGTGTGACATCACCCATAGGCCCCGGCCCTTATGATGTCACCGCCAGAGGCATGGTGGGTGGTGACGTCAAAAGGGGCGGGTCTCCGGTGACCCAGCCCCATGCCAATATAAGTAGTGGCACGCCGCGCATTAGAGCGGGAGGGAGCGTTGAGTCAACATTGGAAGAAGAGCAGAGGGAGAAGACAGCGGAGAAGAGCGAGCAAGAGCTGGCAAAAGAGCAGAAGATAGCGGAGGAGACCCGCCAGAAGACAGAGGGAGAAGAACCGGAGAGAGAGAGAGAGAGAGAGAGAGAAGAAGAACCGGAGAGGGCTAGAAGACATCAGCCGAGGAGGCAGAAGAGCCGGAGAGGGGAGAAGAAGTCGGAACAGACCCCCGGAGCTGCTTAATAAATTACTTTAAAAACCTGTGTAATGTGTTTTATTTTTGACACTTTTTTTCAGGTGAATGGGTAGGGGTACAATGTACCCCATACTTACTCACATGGGGTGGGGGGCCGGGATCCCCCTTATTAAAGGGGGCTTCCAAATTCCGATAAGCCCCCCGCCCGCAGACCCCGACAACCAATGGCCAGGGTTGTCGGGAGGAGGCCCTTGTCCTCATCGACATAGGGACAAGGTGCTTTGGGGGTGGGGGGGCGCAGGACGCCCCCTGCCCCAAAGCACCCACCCCCCTTCCCATGTTGAGGCCATGCGGTCTGGTACGGTTTAGGAGGGGGCGCTTGCTCGTTCCCACCCCCTTTCCTGACCTGCGGGGCTGCGTGCTCGAATAAGGGTCTGGTATGGACTTTGGGGGGGACCCCATGCCGTTTTTTTCGGCGTAGGGGGTTCCCCTTAAAATCCATACCAGACCGAAGGGCCTGGTATGCTCTTGGAGGGGGAACCCATTCCGTTTTTTTTTTTACTTTTGGCCTGGAGTTCCCCTTCAAGATCATCAGAGCAGAAGTCGCTTGCCAAAGTCAGATCAGGCAACAGGTTGGTGCAATAAAAAATTGTTCATAGGGTCTATTTCACCCCGCACAGACTTCACAAGATGGACCCTGCCCATTCCTCGGAGTGTTGGAGATGTGGCGCCTCACCTGGGGACTTCTCCCATATTTTCTGGCGGTGCTCAGGGGTCCAGCAGTATTGGGAGATGGTGCTGGAATTAATTAACAAAGTTGCCTCTGTCACTATGCCTTTGGCAATGGAGGTGTGCCTTCTGGGGCTCATTGAAACCATTGTACCGTCCTCTGCCAAACGCACGTTGCTTAGCCTGCTGCTTTTCTACGCACGTAAGAACATTGCTATGCAATGGAAAAAGCCCGCCCCCCCTTCACTAGTGCAATGGAAACGCTTGGTGAACAACAACCTTCCTTTATACAAGGATGCTTATGCAAATAGGGGCTGCCCACTGAAGTATGACAAAGTCTGGCGCACTTGGTTGGCTGAACCTGAAACAGCTTAACGAGTTGGGGGTGAGGTGGGTTATCGTGTCAGGGCTTTGCTTCCTTCATACTCCAGTGAATTCTGGAGTATCTCCGGTGTCTAGCAGGTCTCAGTTAAGGATCAAGGTGTATGTCTTTCAGATTATATTTGGGCTAAAAGTGGTGTACCCTAGCATTGCTATTTATCGTATCATCGTGTTCACATTGCAAATTGTATTGTTTTTCACATGCTCTTCTTATGTACTGTAGGCACTTAAGTTGTGTGTTTTTTGTATGTTGATAAAACTTCAATAAAAAAAACATTTAAAAAAAAAAAAAATATCGGATCAGGCAAGACGGCGATCTGACTTTGATCAGACTTCAGTGATATTCAATGGGCAGGATGGGTAGGACCAAAGTCGTGCAGGGAGCATTCTCAATGTCGCACCAACTTGTGTCAGACCAGTTAAGATGGCTCCCATAGGGAAACATTGATTTTCTCAGGTCATGCGACATGAGCTCCCACTGTCGGAGCGTTTGTTGTACCAGTGTGAACCCGGCCTTAGCTGCAGTCATATGCACTGCTCTATGCACACTACAAATCCCACAGTCCATAGTCCCTAGTCCATCTTGGGAGCAAGCAAGAGAGGGTGGCTATGTTCCTACATACAGTGGGTCCATCAAGAACACCCTCTAACAGGAAGCCAGATCACAGCAGCCAACAAAAATGTTGGCGATTGGGAGGGGGCTGGGAGTAATTGAAGGCACTTTTTAATTGAAAATACATACTTGAAAGAAATTAGATTTTTTTTAAACAAGAGTTTATGGTCACTTTAACCCTCAGCAGGCCTTCAATTTTAATTTTGACCCTGCATGTGTCTGAAGATGAAGACATCACCACAGATTTCTATAAAGTAGACTGCTAGTGGATGGAAGGTTCCAAAACAGGACCAGCAAAATAAATTATACAAATACTTTTAATAGTGGGTAGGACAGACAGCAAGGATGTTATTAAGAGTAGGAGATTGGCTATAAGAAGAGCCTGTTACTTTTCCTAAATATGCATTGTTACAGGTTTTCTTTACTTTAAATAGCCATTCTAAGTATTGGGGAAACAGAGGTGTGTAATTTACATAAATGCACCAATTTCTTCCTAAAGCTAGGCATGCACATTTAGAATGGATGAAGGAATCTATTGATTTCTCTCATTCAGCCTTTGAGAGAAATCAATCGATTCCTCTACCTATGCTTATCATCTTGGATGGCAGGATCCGGTCACTCAATTTTCCACCTGGTTCGATTGGCTTTTGTGCAGCAGATGGTGGCAACAGGGCCACCCAGAGCTTGAATTTTGGCCAATTCAGCAGGAATTGGCTTAACTCCAAACTGTGTATGGCTAGCTTAAGGCCATCCAAAATAATAACTTTGTTATATGTGAAAGTCACCATCTGACAACACATGTAAGAAACAATTCTCCCCCAGTACTAAAGTATAAGTACTGTATATTAATTCTCTGGAGATGGTCCACTGTCCCCAAAAACAAACATTGGGGCATGCACAGAAGAACATTACAGCAAAGTAAACACTGCTTTTCTTTTTTTTAATTTAGGATATATCTACTTATCAGGGATTAAAGGATAAGTTCACTTTAAGAAACATGTTACACCTGCATTTAGGGTAAAATTTTCCAGCACCTGTCCCTCTCGTACCATCCGCTGTGACAGTGGGCATGGGTTCTTCTTCATGCAGCCACTGTCAAATTTTATATTTTAAGATCTGTGAATAAATAAACTACAGGTCCTATCTTCCACCATGGCAGGCAGGGCTTGTAGTTCCTGATAGACTACAAGTGGGCTAAGCAGGCAACTTGTAGTCCATTGAAATCTCCTCCATCTTTTTAACTGAGATATGGACAGAAAGCTGGATGAAGAGCGCACCTGAGATCCACTGATCATGGGTGCAATGCTTTGCAGGCTCCTGTGTAAAAAAAATAAAAATGCACATTTGTTTACCAGCAAAAATATGTGCATTTATCATTTATTACTTAAAGATAAACTTTGTCTTTAATCCATTGTATAATTATTATGCATAATTGTTCTAAACCTTTGTAGCAGTATAATTTTCCAAATAGACCATTTCCTTGAATTCTCTAAATACCCTCAATAATATAAATATAATAATCTTACTTGAATAAGGCTGCCCCCTTGTGGAGGAATATAATTTGCCATATAGTAGGCCACCCTCATTTTAAGATACTGCAAAATTTCCACTGTGTAATACTGCCCTCATGTTTTAGTCTCAATAACAGACCTGTAGTTTAGCTGCGAGATGTATTTGTAGCATTAATTCTAGTGCACATAGAAAGGCGCTTTTTATCCATTTTAATGTAGGAACTAAACCCAATAACTAGAATCATATAAGCTTTAAAGTGGATGTAAACCCAAAATTTTTTCTTAATTTTTTTGCTGTCACAATGTAGAGTATAAGATTTCCTATCATTTGTGCCAGGTCTTGCCACAAAAAGAGTTAATCCAGCTCTGAGCAATCGTCTTTTATTGTTCAGTGAGATAAAACGGACAGAGAAAAACCTTTGTCCGTTCCGCCCCCTTGCTTTGAGTGACAGGTTATTTACATATCTTGTGCACTAGCTTTAGACAGGCATTCTTTTTTAATTCCCACCCCCACTCCTTTTCTGAAGTCATGTGGTTATTTTTCTGGATTTTGACTGGATGTTAGTGATCATAGCAGAAGGAATACACAGGAGAAAATGCATGTTGACAAGGGGAGTGTAGAGGTGGGCGGGGAGTCTACTGACATCACGACTACACCCACCGAGCTCCAGACAACAGATCCACCCACAGAATCTGCAGTTTTTCAGTTCTTATAACATACAGAGGGGAGACATTTGACAGATAAGGATACATGCAGGAGGCATCTATATCCTTATAGATTAGCACTATGGCAGTAGTTTAGAAAGGATGAGAGTGGGTTTACATCCACTTTAAAGCTGAATTCCAGGTATGCAGGTTTTTACATAGTTACATGGTCGAATATGAGTCAATGTAAGTATGCATGTTTCATATCTTGCCAATCCCTGTGGAAGCTGGAAATCACATCTGGTACTACAGTGCTTCTACAGTGATTGCCCTGGCTTCTGGGTTTCTGTGCTGAACAGCTGCTCTCCTGCTTAGGAAATACAGGTCGTCACTCGCACAGCATGGGCACCATTCAGAGAACTCTTTGCATTTTCTCAATGAATGTAAAGCATTCTCTGATTGGACAAGGTGGAGATCGTGACTTCAGACCTTGCCTGTCTTGTCCAATCGGGGAAAGTTTTGAATTAATCGAGAAAATTCAAAGTGTTCTCTGAAGGGTGCACGTGTTGAGCAACCAACCTCCCACATTCACTAGGCAGCAGGGCACCACTCTGTATGGGACCCAGAAGCCAGCAGAAATTACTGTAGCAGCAGCAGTGTCTACTACAGCGATTTCCTGCTTTGATGGGGATTGACCAGGTATGGCACATGCATACTATTCAAATATAGCCACACCTGGAATTCAGCTTTAAACATGTTAATGCAGTTTTGAAAGCCATTTTAAATTTTTTGAAATATGCAGCTTTCAGTAAAAATACCTGGTGTAACTGACAATAAAAAGACAGACCTTCTTGCCTTGCTAATGTAGGTGTCACTGGAAATAGTCCCCAAACCCCCTATTTTCACCTAACCAAAGCTCCTTCCTGTCTGCAGCCAGTCAAAATACCAGACAAATCTAGGTATGGAGTAACAGGTGACCTACTCCCATGGCTGTGCTCGCTAAGGCCTGAGAGTGGTCACATGACATCACTGCTTCATCAAGTTGTTCTTACCAGTCACTTCAGGGCCAGTTGCTATGGAGGAAGGGAGCAGCAAGAGAAGCAGCTACAGTGATAAATCATAACTCCAGCCTGCAAAGGTGCACTGTAACAGAGCCTAAGTGACTACTAGGCCTCCCTCTCCCAGTTTGAATTGTAGCATATCAAGAGCACATAACTGCATCAATTGGTTTTAGATCTGTGAAGAGTTTAACCTGTACTCCTACATTATCCATTTATCACTAGAAAGAGGATATTGATACATTTCACAGGATGAACAGACAATGTAAGAACACAGAACTGATTATATTCGTAATTTAGTATAATAAATTAAAAAAGGTTTGGCTATATCTTTTTTAATCTGCGTTCTCTGACCTCGTCCAGCAGTGGATGTTCTTCAGCTAAAGGGTTGAATGGTATGAACATAAGAAGGGCAGGACCTTTTTTCAGTTCATTATTCAGTAGTAAACTTTTAGCACCATGAGGACGCAACCAGTTCAAGAGAGTCTCTCGGCTGTCTAGTGCCCACTTGCAAATATTTGCAGCTGTGAAGTTCATTTCTTTGTCTGGGTATACCTGTCAGTGAAGTCAAATAAGGAAAATGAACAAATCGCAAACATGTTTTCGTTATATAAACAAAAAAATATAAAAGAAAACATAAAAAAGGATTTTATAAAGTCAGAACCAAATAAAGACCTGCAAATAAGACAATAAAAAATATGTTTGTACCGTCTATAGAACAAGGACAGTTTTCAAACTTTTTGGGTTTGTACTGCTCCAGGGAAGGTCATAAAGAAATGCCATATTAATACTGAAATGCTAATGTCGTAGCATCACGGAAACATATATATTGAGGATATATCTAGATGGTCAGGTTTAGTTATTCATCAATCATGTTTGTGATGCCCATCTGAGACCACAGCACACAGCTTATCAAATAATGTTATGGGGCTCTGGAGGAGCCATAGTGTAATTTCGTTGCTTCCTGTGTTTCCAAAGCCTTTAAAGTGTTACTAAACCCACAACAGTAAAATATGTCTGTATATGCAGCATAGCATGCTTGTTATACTCACTGTGGAACTTAAGGGGTTAATCCATTGTGTAAAAAGGCTGTTTTATCATGTATGCACATATCCTTCCTTCCTGCACTGTCTATCTATGGAAAGCCAGCCAACACAGGCAGGGTAGCCAACCTGCACATGCTCAGTTGTGCCTTTCATGCTGGAGAGAACATTAAGGCCACTTTCACACTGAAGTGCTGGATGCGCTGGCGGTATAGCGCTGCTATTTTTAGCGTCGCTATTCCGTCGTTTTTGCGGCGCTATTCGGCCGCTAGCGGTGCAGTTTTAATCCCCGCTAGCGGCCGAGAAGGGGTTAAAAACCACTGCAAAGCGCCTCTGCAGAGGCGCTTTGCGGGCGGTATAGCCGTGCTGTCCCATTGATTTCAATGGGCAGCAGCGATAAAGGAGCGGTATACACCGCCTCAAAGATGCTGCTTGCAGGACTTATTTTCTCGTCCTGCCAGCGCATTGCCTCAGTGTGAAAGCACTCTGGCTTTCACATTGAGACTGCAGGGGCAGGAGTTTTTCAGGCGCTATTTTTAGCTCAAAAAAAACTGAAAAACTCATCAGTGTGAAAGGGGCCTTACTTGTTTTCAGAGCTAGCCAGGTCACATGGTTTTAGGCATCACACATGAGAGCTTGTATTCAGGCTGAAGTGGAAATCTCCTCCTAAGTGAACTCTCAGCACTGGAGAAACTGTGCAGTTCATCACTGACCGTGGTATACAGATCATCCAAAAAGGTATATAGTGTCAGTATTTTAAATGTAAAAATAGGATTTTTATACTCACAGTAAAATCCTTTTCTCTGAGTTCATGGATGGACACAGCCTTAATCTTGACAAAGTGGGTATTAGCCTTCCTTCAGGAGCGACTAGGCAGAATGTGTTAACAACTTCAAAGCTGAACAGCCCCGCCCAGGGGGCGGTCCTACTGGCTATATCCCCTCATCCTGCACTAAGCAGCTCAGTTCATCAAAAGCAGTACAAACTTAAAAAGGAGGGGTGGGTGCTGTGTCCATCCATGAACTCAGAGAAAGGGATTTTACGGTGAGTATAAAAATATTATTTTCTCTTTCGTTCATGGACAGACACAGCCTTAATCTTGACAAAGTGGGACCTCCCAAAGCAGTGTCAAAAATGAGGGGTGGGAACAGCATTAAAACAACTTCACCCCAAAACAGAGCTCCTCAACGGAGGAGTTGCAACTCTAAACAGCCGCCTGCAATACCTTGCGGCCGAAAGAAGCATCCGAAGATACACACACATCAACTTGTAAAGTTTAGTGAAAGTGTGAACGGACGACCAGGTCACCGCCTTACACATCTGGGAAGCAGACACTTGATGTCAGAAAGCCCAAGAGGCACCTCTTGCCCTGGTCGTTTGCGCTGGGAAAGGGAGGCGCCCGACCCTTTATGGCATAAGCCTGATCACGATCGGTCGGATCCACCTCGGAATGGTGGCCGACGAGACCGCTGGGCCCTTCTTGGGACCACCCACCGAAACAGACAGGGAGTCTGAACTCCGGAACGGAGCAGTAACAGAGAAGTATACTCTCAGAGCTCGGACAACGTCCAAGGAATGCAACATCGTCTTAGGATTCGACGGATGAGGACACAAGGATGGCAGTACAATGTCTTCCTTGAGATGGAAGGTCAAAACGATCTTAGGAAGAAAAGAAGGCTGCGGACGCAGCACCACCTTATCCTTGTGGAAGATCAGATAGGGAGACTTGCATGGCAAGGCTGCCAGCTCAGAAACCCGTCCTTAACTGACATAACAGCCACCAATAGGACCACTTTCTGAGAAAGAGTCAACAAGGGAATCTCCCTGATGTTCTCAAACAGTGGTTTCTGAAGCACTGAGAGGCCATGCCGTTAAAGCCAGCGACTGTAAGCAGAATGGCGTATGGGACCTCGCGACAGCAGGTCCTCTTGTAGTGGTAGACGCCAAGGGACGTCTGCTATACAAGCCCCACGGAGGTAGTGGAGGGCGGACCGGGAGGGGCCAGATGCCGAACCCCCTGTACAAACGTCTGATATCTGCCCCTTAAGTGTACTTAAAGGGGTTGTAAAGGTTCGTTTTTTATTTTCTAAATAGGTTCCTTTAAGCTAGTGCATTGTTGGTTCACTTACCTTTTCCTTATATTTCCCTTCTAAATGTTTTTATTCTTTGTTTTCTTTGTCTGAATTTCTCACTTCCTGTTCCTCCTCAGTAAGCTGTTCTGGCTGACTAAACACCACTCGGATGATGGTGTGAAGTTTAGTGAGGAGAAACAGGAAGTGAGAAATTCAGTCAAAGAAAAAAAACATTTAGAAGGTAAATAGAAGGAAAAGGTAAGTGAACCAACAATGCACTAGCTTAAAGGAACCTATTTGGAAAATAAAAAACGAACCTTTACAACCCCTTTAAAGCAAAATTTTTAGTCCGCCCCATGCTGTAAGAACAGCAGGACTCTGAAACCAAATAAGTACGCGGATGCCACCTCCTTTCCTCACAAATGGATATGTAAGTCTTCCAAGTGCGATGGTAAATCTTCCTAGAGGACGATTTCCAAGCACTCCTCATGGTAGAGATCACAGAGTCCGACAGACCCTGGTCTCTTAGCACCTGGCTCTCAATAGCCAAGCCGTTAAAGCCAGTGACTGTAAAACAGGATGGCGTATGGGACCTTGCGACAACAGGTCCTTTCTTTGCGGTAGACGCAAAGAGGCGTCTGCTATCAGACGCACTAGATCGGCGTACCAAGGACGCACTAGATCGGCGTACCAAGGACGCCGAGGCCAATCCGGAGCAATAGGGATCATTGGAATCCTCTCTGCCTCCAGTCTGCGAAGCAGATGAGGAAGGAGCTTCAGAGGAGGGAAGGCATAGATTAGCCGGTACTGACTCCACAGTGCCACCAACGCATCTGTCGCGTCTGCCCATGGGTCTCTTGACCTGGCCACAAACCTCAATACCTTCCGATTGAGTCGAGAAGCTAGGAGATCTACGACTGGCATTCCCCCCTGTGGCAAAGGAGCTTAAACGCCTCCGGGGGTAGAGACCATTCTCTTTGGTCCAGCATCTTGCGACTCCGCCTGCCAGTTTTCTATGCCCAGAACGTATAAGTCCGACAGGGCCGGTACGCTCCTTTCTGCCCACCTTAGAATGTGAGCGACCTCCGATGCTGCACTGAGCTTTTTGTTCCTCCTTGATGGTTGACATACGCCACCGCCATGGCGTTGTCCGACTGGATCCTGACTGGACGCCCCTGTAGCCTCTGAGACCATGTTGAGAGGCACAGCCTGATCGCCCGGAGTTCCAGGACATTGATCGGCAAGTGGGATTCCTCCGGCCCTGGTCGACTGAACCCCCAGACTCCCCCCCCCAACGGGTAAGGCGGTCGTTCCCGGACAGAAGTGCCGGTGATGTCAGCCACCAAACTAGGGAGGTCCTGACAAGGTGGCTCACCCGGATTTGACAATCCAGGGATGAAGGGCACTTGTCCCTTCTGGACAGAATTACCTTCTGTAACACTTGTGTGAAATTGCGCATACGGTACCGCCTCGAAGGAGGCTACCATGAGGCCCAGGACTCGCCTGCAAAAGCGGCGTGACGACCATCTTGGGGATGTCAACTGCCGCACCGCAGCCTGAAGGGTCTGCAACTTTCCCATAGGGAGAAAAACTTTCGCCTCTGAGGAGTCCAGAATCAACCCCAGATACACTAGGAGTTGAGTCGGTACCAATACTGACTTCTGAGTGTTCAGCACCCAACCAAAGTATCGGAGGGTCTGACAGGTTATAGACCCGCTCACCTCTAACTCTGAGCTTGAAGTGGCCCTCAGAAGAAGATCATCCAAGTAGCCCACGATAGCGATACCACGCTGTCTTAGTAGGGCCAGAATCGGGGCGAGCACCTTGGTAAACACCCTCGGTGCCGATGCCAGGCCAAAGGGGAGAGCCACCAATTGGTAGTGGTCTTCCCCGGGCCGCAAAGCGCAGACATCTCTGATGCCTGGTGCATATGGGGACATGCAAGTATCCGTCCTGGCCAAGGATGCCAGAAAATCCCCCGGATGGAGGGCAGCGACAACAGAGAGAACCAACTCCCTCTGGAATCTTTGTACATTCACAAAGCAATTGAGGGCCCTGAAATACAAGATTGGACGAACCCCCTCCTCCTTTTGTACCACGAACAGATTTGAGTAAAACCCCTGAAATCGTTCCTGTACTGAAACAGGAATTATCACCCCGCGTATCAGCAGGTCTTGAACCACCCCATATAGGGCTTCCCGACGAGTTGGCTGAAGCTGGCGGTTGGAGGGAAAAAATAAATAAAAATAAAAATCTGTTCGGAGGGCAATAGAGAAACTATCTTGTACCCTGAGGAAACTACTTTGCAAACCCACCGGTCGGAGATCTGAGATGTCCACCAGGTCGCAAATTCGCGAAGATGTCCCCCCTACCCAAGAGATGGGTGGGGACAGTGCTTCATGCGGACGTAGATTTGTTCGCAGGCTTGTTGGGCTTGCGAAACCAGGGACGCTACTGTCCCTCAGCAGGCGCTTTATCGGCCTGGGATTGTTTACTTGCTGCACTAGGCGGACGAAAAAAACGCTTGTTCGCGGTGAAGGAGGGCCCTAGCCTACGGAGTGGCTCCTTACCCTTTTTGGATTGTGGGAGCAGCATGCTCTTACCTCCTGTGGCATATTTAATAATGTCATCCAGGGAAGCTCCAAAAAGTCTGTCGCCCTTAAAAGTAGTTGTAAACCCAGATAAAAAAAAAATTAAAAAAATAAATCACATGCAAGACAAAGCCATAATGAGCTAGTATGACTAGCATACTAGCTCATTATGCATCACTTACCTTAGATCGGGGCCCCCGAAGCCATCCTAGTCTCCCCCTCTAGCCGCAGCCATCGCTCCACGGATACCCGGAAGGTTACTTCCGGGTATCGGCGCTCCAGCCAATTACAACGCCGCTCCAGCGCTGTGATTGGCCGAAGCGGCGAAGACGTCTCTACGCGCATGGGCGCGGGAGCCGTCAAATCCGGCAAGGCCAGATTTGTGAATGGAGATTAAACCTGTGAATGCACCGTTGTCTACGGCGCGCATGCGCCGTAGACATCGGTGCATGTCTTTTTTTGCAAATATCTCCTAAACCGTGTAGGTTTAGGAGAGATTTCTTGCACCTACAGGTAAGCCTTAATTTAGGCTTACCTGTAGGTGCAAGTTGCATAAGTGGGTTTACAACCACTTTAAAGGGCAAATCCATCAGGGCCTTTTTGGAAGATTGGTCCGCCGACCAATCTTTTAGCCAGAGCAGACGGCGTAACACCACCGCATAGCTTGAGGCTCTGGACAGCAGAGGAATAGTGTCCAAGGCTGATTCGCAGGCAATTTTAAAGGCCCTGTATCAACTGGTCAGCCATAGCCACCTCGTCCGAGGGAGCCTCATGTGCTTTAACCCCATGGAGCAGCATTTTTGCCCCTTTAGTGAGTGTCTGAGACACCAGGGACCCAACCACTGTTGGGCGCACAGCCGAGCCGTATAGGTAGCGGATGACCGCTTCAGCCTTCCTGTCCTTGAAAGCAGGAGCCCCTTCCACCGGAACTGTGGTTACCCTGTTTAATCTGGACACCTGAGGGTCCACTATCGGAGGAGAGGTCCATCTTTTCAGGAAACTCTCCTCAAAAGGGTAACGCACCGCCAAACTATTTTGGGGACTGAAAACCTTCAGTGGTTTGTCCCACTCCTTGTATAAAAGCTTGTCTAGATAAGACGCACAAGGAACACCTTAGCAATGCGGGTCGGCTTTACGGAACCCGAAAGGGACCGACACCTCCGGCGTTTCTGCAGGCTCCTCTATCTTTAGAGTATCCCGCACTGCGGTGATAAGGTCACCTATCAGAGCCTTATCGCGTGGTGACCCGGACCCGGAGTCATCCTCACTGTCCGACCGGCCACGGTCCGCATCCTCAGAAACAGGGCCATGAGCCGTAGCTGGGCCCAGATCCGCATCAGAGTTGTCCCCAGAAGATGGCGGGGGGAGGGGGCACTTTTTACCCCCCGTGTTCCCACGCGCCGCTTCCACCTTGGCAACAAACCAGGACGCCGACATAGCATCTACTGACACAGTGGGTGCAGGAGCCCCAGATGCCAATTCAGGTGTATCGGGGGAGAAGCGTCTGCTTCTGATGCCATGCTGACCCATGCACCTGACACAAGGACTCCAGTCAAGGTACCAACAGCCCACCCTCCTAGCTGCGACAGAGACGAGGGGTTCCCCCCCCCCCCAGACTCGCCACCCTTGAACAGTAGTACGGCTGCCGTCCGGTTCCTAGTAGAGCTGCTACCTTGTCAGCTATGTCAGTCTGACCATTCTGCAGCGTGTGTCTGTAGGCTTGCGCCGTCTAAATGCTATTTGATCGGCGTGGACCGTGAGAAAATGACCGCCGTGAGGCAGATAGAGGCCAATACAGCGCGGGCCACAAGAACATGGCCTCCGCGCGGCAGAGAGAGGCCAACACAGCATGATCACAAGAAAAATGGCCGCTGAGCAGCAGATAAAGACCAATTCAGCACGGACCACAAAAACATGGCAGCCGAGCGCAGATACAGGCCAACCACAGCGTGGATCACAGGAAAAATGGCCGTCGAGCAGCAGATAAAGGCCAAATACAGCGCGGACCACAAAAACATGGCCGCCGAGCGCAGGTAGAGGGCAAACAGCATGGATCACAAGCAAAATGGCCACCGACAGCATGGAACAGAACACACAGGTAAGCAAACTTTTCATGGCAGCTCATAACATTTGTTTCGCGGATGTACATGCACAGTTCCCACACAGGTGGAGCCCCCCCCCCAGGTGAACCCCCGCCCCAGCAGCCAGCCTAGCTCAGAGAGCCTAGGGAGGAGGGAAGGAAGGATAGAACCCTCTTACTCACCTCTCCAGGAATGCCCAGCTATGTCCTCCAGCCGAAGCAGGGGATTACTACTTACCCTTCCTGCGTGGATTGTGCTGGAAGCATCCCAGACAGACCATAATCCGCATGGTGACGGAGGTGACTGTCGGTCCGGCTGCTGCGATACGGCCCTATAGACTAGTCGTATGCATGCCCTGGAGCGTGTAGCTCACCGGCCACCCGAAGAGCGGCGGGCATGTCGTGGATGACCCAGCGCGTAGCTACGTTCGGCATACGCTCGATGGCTGAAACTGGGGAGACTACAAGGATCTGGGATCCAGCCTGTCACCCAGTCGGCAGTTGATCGAAGATCACAGGAACAAAAAATAAAATAATAAAATTTCAATCTGAAATAAATCTCCAGGCCTATGGGCCCGAAGGGAGCCTTGTCTTCTCCTTAGCTAGGCAGAAAAAAACTGAGCTGTTTAGTGCAGGCTGAGGGGATATAGCCAGTAGGACCGCCCCCTGGGCGGGGCTGTTCAGCTTTGAAGTGAACACATTCTGCCTAGTCACTCCTGAAGGAAGGCTAATACCCACTTTGTCAAGATTAAGGCTGTGTCCGTCCATGAACGAAAGAGAAAAGATGATTTAGGCCCCTTTTACACGGGCCGACTGATCAACAATTTAGAAAAAAAAAAAATATATATATATATATATATATATATATATATATATATATATATATATATATATACACAATATTTTTTACTTTCTGCTATAAAACATATGCAATAAAAAAAAATATTTTTTAGGCCACTATGCATTCCGTTACATATTTTTGGTAAAAAAATAAGTGTATATTGATTGGTTTGCGCAAAAGTTATAGCGTCTACAAATTAGGGGACATATTTATGGCATTTTTATTTTATTTTTTTACTTGTACTGGTGGTGATCAGCAATTTTTAGCGGGACTGCGACATTGCTGCAGACAGATCGGACACCTGACACTTTTTTGGGAACCCTTGATCAGTGCTAAAACTATGCACCGACATTGTACTAATGACACTGGCAGGGAAAGGGTTAACCCATGTGGCCAATCGGCACGCGAACGCGGCTCCGGCGGCGCGTCCCCCAGTGGCCATTGACAAAATCACATACAGGTGGCGTGATTTTGCGTAATAGAGTCGCCTTGCCACAGTATATGTACGGCAGGCGGTTGGGAACTGGTTAATGATGAGATGTGTTGGTAATTTCAGACTGCTCTATGTAGAAAAATGTATTATAACTGACATCCCTATCCTAGCCTTACAGAGATCTAAAAAGAACAGCAAGTAACAGAAGGGTAGGTGACATGGTCCATGATTTTATGTTGTATATTTTTTTCTATACTGATGAGAGAAAGTTGCTGCTTAGTGAGGATTTGACTAGTAGTGCGGGGGATCAGTGACTGGGGTTACCTCTATTATGCGGAGTATGAACCCCATACACACTACACAGAAGCCTGGAAAGTGTAACCGTTCGCATTTTCATAATATAAGCAGATCGGTTTAACAGCCTTTATTCAAAATGTTTTTTCAGGAAAATTTTATTTTTTCTGTCACATATGGGTTTTTTTTACATTAGTTTTAATGCTTATAGAAGTTGGCTTCTACTCTATTCTCATGTTTAGCCTTTTTGCTGCCAGAGCCGTTTTTGTGTTTTTTGCACGCGTTTAAAAAATCGGCCCTAAATGTAAAACCCCTTAGAGAATAAAAAAAGTGGTAGTTCGGATTTGTTACATATTACCGCAAAATTTCAGTAAAAAGCACACTAAAGAGTGTTTTTGGGCGAACACAAAATGCAATAAATGACTATTACTATTTGGTCAAATATAAAAGGCAAAGTTGTAAATAGATACCCAACATGCCAAACCTTTAATTTGAGTGCGACCGTGCAATGGCGACAAACTTCAGTACCCTGTATTTTTTATAGGTGATGCTTCAAAAAGCCCCCTATAGGTATCAGTTTAGTGTTACGGAGGTCTTGTGCTAAAATTATTGCTCTCACTCTGATGTGCGCAGCAATATGCAACACGTGTATCGCAATCAACGTTTTCACGTGTAGGCACCCCAGACGCTTACCTACGTATGTGTGTGTATATGTGGAAGGGGGGGGGGGGGTGTTATGTGCTTGGGTGCAACTTCATTTTTTTAAACACATAGGGGACAAACAGTCAAAGATTTGAACTGTGTGTGGGCAGACTAAATGTACCAAGTTGATCAATGGATCAACTTGGGTACAACCAGCGTTCCAAATGTATTTGCGATTATAGCTAGCGGCTGCTTCTCCTGGCAGTGATAGCTTCCCCCACCCCCCCACCAGAATACAATGTCTCAGCAGGAGGGAGTGCTCTAGCAGCACTGTCTGTGTTGATGGGGAAATCATGCACAGTCTATGGCCTGTAAAGACTAGTACACACGATCAGAAAATCAGACAAAAAAAAGAAAAAAGAAAAGAAAGCCGAGTTAGACTTACCGGTAACTTCTTTTCTGAGGGTCTTCCAGGACAGCCCACGAGACCTAGGGCTCGTCCTGGTAGGGGGAGCCCTAGGTCTCATGGGCTGTCCTGGAAGACAATTAGAGAAAACTGCTTTCGAAGCGATCGTACGATAATCTGATCATTAGTACACAGATTTCGAGAGCCGATCACAACAACAGTTCATCCAAAGTTATCCTAAGGGGCAAACATGAATTTTTTTTTCGTACGATACCAGATTGTAAGATTTTTGTAATGTCAGTACAGTTTTCAGCCAAAAACAATACATTACATCAAAATAATGGAATTTAGATTTAAATCTAAAAACGTGCATATATCTTCAATACTTATATATATATAAGATATAATTCTAAATAGATGAACCTTCATTAAAGTGCAAACGTGTAAAATTAACCAGTGCAGCAATCCAGTGTAGAAAAATATTCTGTGCACAATATCCGTGTAAACAAATAGATAAATATGATGTAAAAGAAATTATGTGCAGTGCAACAAAAAACAGTCTTTTGTGCAAAATTAGCAAATCCAAAAAAAGTGCAAATGCAAGTCTTTGTGCTGGAAAATTTCTGTAAGTAATCCACAGCAATGTGCATAAAAATCCATAGAGGTGCAATTACAGGCAATCCAATTTCAGCTGCAGTGATATTCAAAAGGTGCAAGTGCTATTCCTCCAGTGCTGGTGCCAATAATTTCCCCCAGCCTCTCACCTTAAATAGGCTTAAAAATAAGCCTGTTGTATTCCTTTAAGAAATCCCTGCACTCTTGCGATCCCCCACCTCCTGGTCTAGAATCTCAGACAGGCACATAAAGGGATAAAAAAGCACTCCATAATGTAGTATTCCATAAAATGACAATTTTATTTAACCACTTAATGACTGCTCACTGTATATATATACGTCGGCAGAATAGCACGGACAGGCACAATCACGTACCTGTACGTGACTGCCTTCGTATAGTTGGGGGGTCCCATCGGACCCCCCTTCTATACAGTGAGCGGTGGTTATCTGTTCGGGAGCGATCCGTGATGAGGGGACGGCCATTCGTTTCCGGCCACCCCCTCGCGATCGCTCCCGGCGAATGAGAATCTTCCTCTGCCTGTGTAATGTAAACACAGGCAGAGGAAGTGATGTCATCTCTCCATGCGGCGGTCTTTTCGATCCGGCGTGAGGAGAGAAGACATCTTACAGTAAGTGCACCAACACTATACTGACACCAGTACATGTAGGCACACTTACACCCCCCAGTCACCCCCAGTCACAGTGCACCGTTTACAGTGGTCATTTTTTTTACTGATCACTGCAATCAGTGACATTTGTGACAGTAAAAAGTTGCAAGGCAGTTAGGTTTAGGCCCCTTTAGGTCCAGGGTAGCCCCCTACCCCCCCCCCTAATAAAGGTTTAACCCCTTGATAGCCCCCAGGTAACCCTTTCACCCCCTAACGCCAGCGTCACTAAGCAATCGTTTTTCCGATCGCTGTATTAGTGTCGGTGGTGCCCTAGATAGCCAGTTATTTATTTTTAGGTTCGCCGCAGGTTTTTATAGCGTCAGGTACCCCCATATATTATTTTAACCCCCTGATTGCCCCTAGAGTTAACCCTTTCACCAGTGATCACCGTATAAGTGTCACTGGTGACACTGGTTAGCCAGTTAGTTATTTAGGTTACCCGTCAGGTTTTAACCCCCTGATTGCCCCTAGTTAACCCCTTTCACCAGTGATCACCATATAAGTTTTACGGGTGACGCTGGTTGGTTAGTTTGCTTTTTATAGCATCAGGGCACCTGCCGTATATAACCCAATAAAGGATTAACCCCCTGATCGCCCGGCGGGTGATATCAATTAGGTTTTATCGCCAGAGAGGGTCTGCGTCACCCCAGGCAGCGTTAGGTTAGTGCCAGTAACGCTAACACCCACGCGCAAAGCATACACCTCCCTTAGTGGCATAGTATCTGAAAAGATCAATATCTGATCAGATCTATACTAGCGTCCCCAGCGGTTTAGGGTTCCCAAAAACGCAGTGTTAGCGGGATCAGCCCAGATACCTGCTAGCACCTGCGTTTAGCCCCTCCGCCCAGCCCACCCAAGTGCAGTATCGATCGATCACTGTCACTTACCAAACACAACATACATAACTGCAGCGTTCGCAGAGACAGTCCTGATCCCTGCGATCGCTAACAGTTTTTTTTGAAGCGTTTGATACATTTGCTGACAGTCAGGTGCTTTTTTACCTGTGAATCTTACTAGTGTACCCCTAAATTTAGAGGCCAAAATGGCAAATCGAAGGTACACTAGTAAAGAGGCCTACTAGATTCTGAGCATGACAGATAGTGAAGAGGGGGTCACGTATCTGTCTGATTCAGCCTCAGAATATCTTCCCGTAGAAGACAGTGAAGTCAGATAGCTCTGACGACGAAGGTGAGGTCCCTGCTAAGGTCAGGCGTACCCGATCCCGATCTTTTGAGGTTGTTGAGGAGCAAGAACCGCAGGGCTCTCGTATCATGGAGCAGAGTAGTACTAGCGCCGCTATTCCTTCTGGTGAATTGGCAAGCACCAGCAGCCTAGTACAGCCTGGGCGTACGTCCAGCACTGCAGTATCACGTGGTGATGTGGAGAGTCCCATAAGTGCAGTTCAAGCTGGCGAGGTGGCAAGCACAAGTAGTGTCCCGCTGCCACCAAGAAGAAGACAAAGGCAGGGCCGTCGTGCCCATAGTGCCCTTCCTGCAGAATTCGCCCATTCTGATTGGGTCCCCACCACTTCTGCAGAACCCGTACTTACCCCATTCACTGCCCAACCCGGTATTCAGGTGGAAACAGCTGATTTTATGCCAATTGATTTTTATTCGCTGTTTTTCACGGAAAATCTCTATAGATCTATTGTGGACCAGAGTAATTTATATGCTGGTCAATTCACCGCCGCTAATCCCCAGTTGCCTTCCATTGCCAAAGATTGGAAACCAATTACGTTTTCCGAATTTAGGACCTTTCTGGGCCGTTCCCTCAACATGGGCACACATAAATTCCCGTCATTGCGTGCTTATTGGTCCACGCACCCAATTGACCACATGCCCGTGTTCTCTGCCTCCATGCCCAGGAAACGATACGAGCAGATCTTGCGGTTCATGCAATTCAACGACAATGAACTTTGTCGTCCACGTGGAGACCCTGAATACGACCGGCTCTACAAAATTCGGCCCCTCATAAACCACTTCAACAAACGTTTTGCAGCTTTGTTTATTCCCGATCAAGTTGTCTGCGTTGATGAGTCCCTGATTAAATTTTCTGGCCGCTTGTCTTTCAAGCAGTACCTTCCCAGCAAGCGTGCCAGATACGGGGTCAAGCTCTATAAGTGCTGTGACAGGGCAACAGGCTATGTATGGAGCTTTACGGTTTATGAGGGAAAAGATAGTCAGGTTGAGCCGCTCAACTGCCCAGATTACATAGGGAGCGCTGGCAAGATAGTGTGGAACTTGGTGTCACCCTTATTCGGAAAGGGGTACCACTTGTATGTGGACAATTATTACACGAGCATGCCACTGTTTAGTCACTTGTTTGATCATCAGATTGGAGCATGTGGCACCTTACGACCTAATCGCCGGGGCTTTCCCCAGAGGCTTGTAGATTCCCGTCTTAGGCTGGGGGAGAGAGCCTGCTTGAAGTGTAACAATTTGCTCGCTGTGAAGTGGAAGGATAATAAGAATGTTTTCCTTCTTACCGCCCTTCATGCAGACACGACAGTCCAAATTCGTACGGCGACTGGTGTTGGAGAAACCCATCTGTGTCCATGAATATAACCAAAATATGGGAGGGGTGGACCTCAACGACCAGTTGTTGGCGCCGTATCTAATTGACCATAAGGCGAGACGCTGGTACAAACAAGTGTCTCTATCCTTATTCCAATTGGCTTTGCTGAACGCTCATGTGCTATACAGAGCTTCAGGCGGGACGTTATCTCTCCTAAAATTCCAGGATGAGATAGTCACAGAACTCCTGTATCCAGGCGGTTCTGCACCTCACCATCCCCAACCAAATGCAGTAAGCCGGCTGCATGAGAGGCATTATCCGTATGTCCTCGAGAGTACCCCTACCCAATGAGCCCCCCAAAAAATGTCGTGTCTGTAGCAAGCGCGGATTTAGGCGTGACACCCGTTATTTTTGTCCATGCTGTCCTGACAATCCTGGTCTTTGCATTGGTAAATGTTTTGAACGCTTCCACTCAAAAGTGAAGTTTTAGCGTAGGGTACAGCATTTCACAGACTAGGACACACTAACACAGGGTCTCCCAAGATGCCATCGCATTTTGAGAGACCCGAACCATTACAGTTGTTAAAGTTACAAAAAAAAAGTGTAAAAAAAACAAACAAAAAAACGTAAAAACAAAAAACACAAAAAAATATATTAAAAAAATATAAAAAAAAAATAGTTGTCGTTTTATTGTTCTCTCTCTCTCTCTCTCTATTGTTCTGCTCTTTTTTACTGTATTCTATTCTGCAATGTTTTATCATGCTTGCTTTTCAGGTATGTAATTTTTTGTTTTCAGGTGCGCCATTCAGCTGCAGCGCAGAATTATTTATCTTGACAGCGTTTGCTCCCATGATACATAAAGCCGTGACTCCAGTGCTGTAGGAGGTGATTTCACCACCACAGTTAAAAAAAAGAGCATATATGCCGAAGCATGGGGGCAGCAGGCGCAGAGGAGCGATTTTGCTCCTAATGCTGTGTACAAACGGTCGAAATTCTGACGGAGGCTTGCCCGTGGAAAAGTCCGACCGTGTGTACGCGGCATAACTTTTTTGCGGGAGGATGCCCCCATGCTTCGGCATATATATATTTTAGGCACAGGTTGTGTTAAAAAAATGTTTCATTTTTTACTAGTTTTATTTTTTGGTATTTGCTTTGCAGGTATGGTATGGCAAGGTCTTACTGTTATACTGTAATGTTACTTTGTTTTAATGTTGACCATCATTTGCTTAGCAGGTACGCCATTCAGTTGCAGGGCGGATTTATTTATCTTGACAGGAACAGCGTTTGCTCCCACGATACATAAAGCCGTGACTCCAACGCTGTAGGAGGTGATTTCACCACCACAGTTAAAAAAAAAAAAAAAAGAGCATATATGCCGAAGCATGGGGGCAGCAGGGGCGGAGGTGCGATTTTGTTCCTAATGCGGCGTACATACGGTCGAAACTCCGACGGAGGCTTGCCCGTGGAAAAGTCTGACCGTGTGTATGCGGCATAACTTTTTTGCGGGAGGATGCCCCCATGCTTTGGCATATATAAATGGTGCATGTATGCCCATCATTAGAAGTGGGTGGATGAAGGGAGGTATTCTAATGGTGGGCATACCCACCGATCAATCTCTTTTTTTCGTTCAGCGAACAGGCTGCATGAAAAAAAAGATTACAATACATGTCCAACAAGGACCAGCAACATACTGGTATGTTGCTGGACTTTGAATGTTTATACCAGAATGATGCCTGTGGGTTTAGGTATCATCTAGGTATCATTCTTTTCAGCCAGCGGCCGGATTTCATGTAAAAGCAATCCTAGCAGATAATTAGCCTCTAGACTGCTTTTACAAGCAGAGGGAGGGAATGTCCCCCCCCCCCCCGGATATAAACAGCGCCATTGGGAAAGCATTTTATCACACCAATCTTGGTGTGGTCAGATGCTTTGAGGGCAGAGGAAAGATCTAGGGTCTAACACCCCAATTTTTTTCAAAAAAAAAAAGAGTACCTGTCACTACCTATTGCTATCATAGGGGATATTTACATTCCCTGAGATAACAATAAAAATGGTAAAAAAAAAAAAATATATGGAAGGAAATTTAAAAATAAAAAAGCAAAATAAATAATAATAAAAAAAACAAAAAAAAAACACCCGTCCCCCCCTGCTCTTGCGCAAAGGCGAACGCACGCGTCGGTCTAGCGTCATATGTAAACACTAATTGCACCATGCATGTGAGGTATCACCGCGAAGGTCAGATTGAGGGCAGTAATTTTAGCAGTAAATCTAATGTGGTAACCTGTAAAGGCTTTTAAAGGCTTTTAAAGGCTTTTAAAAATGTATGTAGTTTGTCGCCGCTGTGCGTTTGTGCGCAATTTTAAAGCATGACGTGTTTGGTATCCATGTACTCGGCCTAAGATCATCTTTTTTATTTCATCAAACATTTGGGCAATATAGTGTGTTTTAGTGCATTAAAAATAAAAAAGTGTGTTTTTTCTCCAAAAAATTTGTTTGAAAAATCGCTGCGCAAATACTGTGTGGAAAAAAAAAATGCAACACCCACTATTTTAATCTGTAGGGCCTTTGCTTTAAAAAAATGTTATAATGTTTGGGGGTTCAACGTAATTTTCTTGCAAAAAAAAATGTTTTTCATGTAAACAAAGTGTCAGAAAGGGCTTTGTCTTCAAGTGGTTAGAAGAGTGGATGATGTCTTACATAAGCTTCCTAATGTTGTGCATAAAATGCCAGGACAGTTCAACCCCCCCCCCCCCCCAATGATCCCATTTTGGAAAGTAGACACCCAAGCTATTTGCTGAGAGGCATGTTGAGCCCATTGAATATTTTTTTTTTTTGTCCCAAATTATTGAATAATGACAAAAAGAAAAAAAATTTGTCACTAAATGATATATTGCTCAAACATGCCATGGTTATATGTGGAATTGCACCCCAAAATACATTCTGTTGCTTCTCCTGAGTACGAGGATACCACATGTGTGAGACATTTTGGGAGCCTAGCCGCGTACAAGACCCCGAAAACCAAGCACCGCCTTCAGGATTTCGAAGGGTGTAAATTTTTGATTTCACTCCTCACTGCCTATCACAGTTTTGGAGGCCATGGAATGCCCAGATGGCACAAACCCCCCCCAAATGACAAAATTTTGGAAAGTAGACACCCCAAGCTATTTGCTGAGAGGTATGTTGAGTATTTTGCAGATCTCGCTTTTTGTCACAAAGTTTTGAAAATTAAAAAGAAAAAAAAAAAAAAATATTTCTTCATTTTCAAAAACAAATGAGAGCTGTAAAATACTCACCATGCCTCTGAGCAAATAGCTTGGGGTGTCTACTTTCCAAAATGGGGTCATTTGTGGGGGTTTTATGCTATCTTGGCATTTTATGGCCTTCAAAACTGTCATAGGTAGTGAGGAGTGAAATCAAAAATTTACGCCCTTAGAAATCCTGAAGGCGGTGTTTGGTTTTTGGCTCTCAAAAAGTCCCACACATGTGGTATCCCCGTACTCAGGAAAAGCAGCAAAATGTATTTTGGGGTTAAATTCCACATATAACTATGGCATGTTTGAGCAATATATCATTTAGTGACAACTTTTTGTACATTTTTTTATTTATTTTTTGTCATTATTCAATCATTTGGGACAAAAAAAAAATATTCAATGGGCTCAACATGCCTCTCAGCAAATAGCTTGGGGTGTCTACTTTCCTAAATGGGGTCATTTGGGGGGTTTTGTGCCATCTTGGCATTTTATGGCCTTCAAAACTGTGATAGGTAGTGATAGCTAGTGAGGAGTGAAATCAAAAATTTATGCCCTTAGAAATCTTGAAGGCGGTGCTTGGTTTTTGGGGCCCCGTACGCGGCTAGGCTCCCAAAAAGTCCCACACATGTGGTATCCCCATACTCAGGAGAAGCAGCAAAATGTATTTTGGGGTACAATTCCACATATAGCATGTGTGAGCAATATATAAAATTTAGTGACAACTTTTTGTAATTTTTTTTTTTTTTTAGTCATTCAATCACTTGGGACAAAAAAAATATATTCAATGGGCTCAACATGCCTCTCAGCAATTTCCTTGGGGTGTCTTCTTTCCAAAATGGGGTCATTTGGGGGGGTTTTGTACTGCCCTGCCATTTTAGCACCTCAAGAAATGAGATAGGCAGTCATAAATTAAAAGCTGTGTAACTTCCAGAAAATGTACCCTAGTTTGTAGACGCTATAACTTTTGCGCAAACAAATAAATATACGCTTATTGACATTTTTTTTACTAAAGACATGTGGCTGAATACATTTTGGCCTAAATGTATGACTAAAATTGAGTTTATTAGACTTTTCTTATAACAAAAAGTAGAAAATATCATTTTTTTTCAAAATTTGCAGTCTTTTTCCGTTTATATCGCAAAAAATAAAAAAATCAAAAAAAAAAAAATCGCAGAGGCAATCAAATACTATTAAAAGAAAGCTCTATTTGTGGGAAGAAAAGGACGCAAATTTAGTTTGGGTACAACATTGCATGTCCGCACAATTTTCAGTTAAAGCAGCGCAGTGCCAAATTGTGAAATCCCCTCTGGTCATTATGGTCCGGGGCTTAAGTGGTTAAGGTAAAAAACTCACATTTCAGTAGAAAGGTTACAGCATTAAAACGACAATGATGTGTAGGAAGACTTCCGGGTTCGGCTGCACCCGGAAGTGACGTCACCGCGGCTCTCTGTCCTCACGCGTATCATGACTGACCTTGTCCCTTTTTCATCCTTTAAAAAAGTGACAAGGTCAGTCACGATACGCGTGAGGAAAGAGCCGTGGTGACGTCACTTCCGGGTGCGGCCGAACCCAGAAGTCTTCCTACACATCATTGTCGTTTTAATGCTGTAACCTTTCTACTGAAATGTAAGTTTTTTACCTTAAATAAAATTGTCATTTTCGTGGAATACTACACTATGGAGTGCCTTTTTATCCCTTTATGTGCCTGTCTGAGATTCTAGACCAGGCGGTGGGATCGCAAGAGTGCAGGGATTTCTTAAAGGAATACAACAGAAAGGCTTATTTTTAAGCCTATTAAGGTGAGAGGCTGGGGAAAATGATTGGCACCAGCACTGGAGGAATAGCACTTGCACCTTATGAATATCACGCAACTGAAAATTGGATTGCCTGTAATTGCACCTTTATGGATTTTTATGCACATTGCTGTGGATTACTTACAGAAATTTTCCAGCACAAAGACTTGCATTTGCACTTTTTTTGGATTTGCTAATTTTGCACAAAAGACTGTTTTGTTGCACTGCACATACCGTATTTATCGGCGTATAACACGCACTTTTTCCCCCTTAAAATCAGGGGAAAATCGTGGGTGCGTGTTATACGCCGTTCACCACCGATCTCCGCTGATTGTGAGCGGAGCAAAGCGATCATCGCCGAGATACACATAGCCGAGTGTACTTGGCTCTTCTCGGCTTCGCTCACAGTCACGCCCAGTCCCGTCATTGGACCTGTGTTATGTCCATCATAGGGCGGGACTGGGCGTGACTGTGAGCGGAGCCGAGTACAATTGGTTATGTGTATCTCGGCTCCGCCCAGTCCCTGCGATCTCGGCGGGGTTTGCTCCGCTCCGCCCAGTCTCGGCGGCGCCAATTTTAAATTCCTCCAAGGCTGCAATGGACACTGTGGTCAAGGCTGCACTGGGGGCAAGGCTGCACTGACACGGCTGCAATGGACACTGGGGCAAGGCTGCACTGACAAGGCTGCAATGGACACCGATAAGGCTGCATTGATGGGCATTTAAACCTAAGTTTTTTTTTCCTTAAACTTCCCTCCTAAACTTGGGGTGTGTTATATGCCTGCGCGTGTTATACGCCGATAAATACGGCAATTTCTTTTACATCGTATTTATCTATCTATTTGTTTACACGGATATCGTGCACAGAATATTTTTCTACACTGGATTGCTGCACTTGTTAATTTCACACGTTTGCACTTTAATGAAGGTTCATCTATTTAGAATTATATCTTTATATATATATATAGTTTTGAAGATATATGCACGTTTTTAGATTTAGAATTAAACTCCATTATTTTTAAGTAAGCGCCCTTAAGCCCCCTTATTTTCATTACTGTTAGTGTGTGAACACTCGTTAGGTGGCTGCTACTTTTTATAGTTTAGTCTTTATTCCTCACCCCCCCCCCTTTGGTTTGCGCATTAGTTTTCCCCCATTTTTTAATACATTACATCACTTCCGAAGTTGTATTCTGTTGTATGAGAATTTTCATAAATTGAGTAACCTCTTCATTTTTGATATGAAACTAGCATGCAAAAAAAATGGACGATCATCAGTGTTAATTTTGACATCAAATTTTGATTTAGTTTAAAGCCCTGTACACACAATCGGTTTTACCGATGAAAACAGTCCGATGGACTTTTTTCATCGGACAAACCGATCGTGTAGGGGCCCCATCTGTCTTTTTTCCATTGGTGTTAAAAAATAGAACATGTTTTAAATTTATCCGATGGGAAAAAAACTATATCAAATTACTATCGTCTGTGGGGAACTCCATCGGATAAAAAAAACCACGCATGCTCAGAATCAAGTCGACGCATGCTCAGAAGCATAGAACTTAATTTTTCTTGGCTCGTCGGAGTGTTTTTTTACGTCACGGCGTTTGGGACAATCGTTATTTTGACTGATGGTGTGTAGGCAAGACTGATGGAAGTCAGCTTCATCGGATTTCCGATGGAAAAATCCATTGGTTTAAAGTCCATAGGAAATCCGATCGTGTGTACAGGGCTTTAGTCTTTTGACCAAAATGCTATTTTAGTTTTAGTCGTATTTTAGTAGACTAAAATCTAATGGGTTTAGTTAAATTTTAATGCGGTATTTTCTTTAGAACTGCCAAACATATACTCCTGGAGGAAAAACAGGTTTATTACTTATGGTATTAACCACTTCAGCCCCGGAAAGGATTTACCCCCTTAATAACCAGGCCATTTCTTGCTATACTTGCTAACTGACAATTACGCGGTCGTTGCGACACTGTACCCAAACTAAACTGGTGGTATTTGATCACCTCTGTGGTTTTTATTTTTTTTGCACTATAAACAAAAAAAGCTCCAATTTCGAAAAAATGTATTCATCAGTTTAGGCCAATATGTATTCTACATATTTTTTGTTAAAAAATAAATTTAAAAAAAAATCGCAATAAGCGTATATTGATTGGCTTATAGATTTATAACGAAGTTATAGAGTCTACAAAATAGGGGATAGATTTAGGGACTTTCAATTTTTTTTATTGTTTTTACTGGTAATGGCAGCGCTCTGCGATTTTTAGCGGGACTGCGACATTGTGGCAGACAAATCTGACCCCAAGTTACACTTTTTGCAGACCAGTGACATTATTTTATTTTTTATTACAAGTCAGTTAAAGCCAGAGAATGACCTCCAATAAGAAATTTTAATCTGCCAGCAGCAAATGTCTCAATGGTCCCTTAGAGCACTTTGTATGGGGTGAAACAAAGCACATACACAACCACAGAATTACTGTATGCAGCCATTGCACACCAGCTTCTAATAATGGCAAAAGCTGGTCGGCTTAGTTAACTGCAAACCAGTGACATTATAACAGTGATCAGGTGTTAAACAAAATGCACTGGCAGGAAAGGGGTTAACACTAGGGGGCGATCAAGGGGTTAACTGTGTTCCCTGGGTGTGTTCTGTGTGTGTTCTGTGTGGGGGATGGGCTTACTGGGACAACACAGAGATCGCTGTTCCTGATCACTTAGGAACAGTAGATCTCTGTATTGTCACCTGTCAGAACGGGGATCCGCCTGGTTTACATAGGCAAATCCCCTTTATGCCTCTCTGTATCGCGAACGCCCAAGAACCTCTAGTTAAAGTGGTTCTAAAGACAGAAGGTTTTTTGTATCTTAATGCATCCTAAGCATGAAGATAAAAAAACTTCTGTGTGCAGCAGCCCTCTCGATCCAGCGATGTTGCAGCAGAGACTCGGCTGCCCGGGACTCTCCCTCCTGATTGGCTGAGACAGCAGCAGGGCGCCATTAGCTCCTGTTGCAGTCAAAGTCAATGAGCCAATGAAGAGAGTGAGATGGGACAGGGCCTAGCCGCAGCCCTGTGTCTGAATGGACACGCAGAGCTGCAACTCGGCTTAAGTGCCCCCATAGCAAGCTGCTTGCTGTGGCGGCACTTAGCAGGAGGGAGGGGCCAGAAACACCAAAGAGGGACCCGAGAAAAGGAGGATCTGGGCTACTCTGTGCAAAACCACTGCACAGAGGAGAGAAGTAAGAGGTTTGTTAATTTTAAAAACACAAAAAAATACTTTAGTATCACTAAGCTTCATATCAATTAATTTACTGTTGTATAATTTTCAATGCTGATGCTTTTACAGATTAAAGCTGGGATCCCACTCACAGAAGCACCATAATATTGGGGTAAGTTTTTCATGTATATTGACAAATGTATGCATGAGAGAGCGCGGTCATACATAGTCAGGTTGAAAAAAAAGACAACTCCATGAAGGAATTCAACCGAAAAAAAAAAAACCCCCAACCATACAATTCTATACCGACAGTTGATTCAGAGGAAGGTGAAGAACCCCAGCAAAGCATGATCCAATTTGCTCCAGCAGGGGACAAAATTCCTCCCTGATCCCCCGAGAGGCAATCGTAAATTCCCTGGATCAACTTGACCTATAAATGTTAGTACCCGGTTATATAATAGCTGTCATGTTAGGTGCTGCGTTTTCCTTAGGGTCCCTTTGCTGGCTAGGAGATCTGAACTCATGTATGCAATGTAAAAAATTACCCCTTTCATTGCATCTTGATAGTTTTAAACCGATCGAGCCAAACACCACTTACTTTAACATAATATAGAAGATTGTCAAAAATGTATTGTCAAACATAAATTAGATGAATTACCATAGGAGACCTTTATATCTTTACTACAGCAGTCAAAATATAATTTGGTGCAGTGGAAGCAGTAATAATTTTTGGATAGACTTGCCCATGTTATTATGCGCACCAACATATTTGGATATAGAAAGGGAACACATTTTGTGGAAAATACATATAGTGCTGCAATTTCATTACCTCTAGTACCTGCTGTGTACAGTTAGTTGGTTTGGGGCTTAGCAAATACTGAAAATACTATATACTGTAGAAGGACAGATGAGTAGAGAGAATTAACTTTCTTCATAAATCACAACATAGAAAATCAAGGATGTCACATGGACATTTTCTATTTATACATACTGTATATTATAGTGAGGAATACAGCTGCACAAAACTGGAACAGCAATAGAATGAATATCTGACCCACTTAAAGCATAAAGTAGACAGTCAGAAAAAAAGGCGAATTTTAACACTGCATTTATAATCATGGTTATTATTGGGTAAACCAAAAGTGTAAAAGCAAATTTAATATAGCCATAAGTCATCCGATTGCAGGAACATGAAATTTGGAAAATAAAACACCGCACATTCAGTATAAATGGTAGTCATAACAACTCGCAGCACAACACAGAATAGATTATGTTAATCGTGTGAACAAATCACCCCACAGCTTCATTGTGGTACAAAAAAAATGGGATTTTTGTACTCACCGTAAAATGCTTTTCTCTGACATCCATGGACTGACACACGTGGGTATATGTCCCTGCTCGCAGGAGAAGATCTAGGCAGAATGTTAGAAACATACATTGTAGGAAAAATCAGAGCTGAACAGCCCCGCCCAGGGGGGCGGTCCCCCCAGACATAACCCTCCTACCTGCAGCTAGCAGCCTCAGTTCGTAACAAAGCAGTACAAACCTTAAAGAAGGGTAGGTGCTGTGTCAGTCCATGGACGTCAGAGAAAAGGATTTTATGGCGAGTACAAAAATCCCATTTTCTCTCATCGTCCATGGACTGACACAGCTCTAATACTGAAACACGTGGGACGTCCCAAAGCAGTATCAGAAAAGGGTGGGAGCAGTAGTAAAGGAAAAACCAAACTCCACTCCAAACAAGCAGAACTCCTCAACGGAGGAGTTGCAACTTTAAACAGCGGCCTGCAACCCTTGCAGCCGAAGGAAGCATCCGAAGATGCAGCCACATCAACCTTATAGAACTTAGAAAAGGTATGAACGGACGACCAGGTCGCCGCCTTGCACATATGTGCAACCGACGCTTGATGTGGGAAGCCCAGGAAGCACCAATTGCCCTGGTGGAATGTGCCGTAAACCGGAAAGGGAGGCGCCCGCGGATAGGCCTGTATAACGGTCTGTCTGATCCACCTAAAAAAGGTGGCAGACGACACCGCTTGGCCCTGTTTTGGACCAGAGACAGACACAAACAGTGAGTCAGACTTGCGAATGGAAACAGTAGCAGACAGGTACACCCGTAAGGCTCAGGGATGCGATAGGTGAGGACACAAGGACGGAAGAACAATGTCCTCATTAAGGTGAAAGGCCAAGACCACCTTTGAAAGGAAAGACTGTCGTGGGCGCAACACCACCTTATCCTTATGAAGGACCAAGTAAGGCGACTTGCGGGACAAGGCCGCCAACTCAGACACCCGTCGAACAGAAGTAATGGCCACTGAGAAAGCCAGCTTCTGGGACAAGGTCAAGAGAGGAATCTCCCTGATATTTTCAAAGGGATGTTCTTGGAGAACCGAGAGCACCAAATTCAGATCCCAAGGGAGGAGGCTTGACAGGGGGGGGATCACATGGCGAACCCCCTGCACAAAGGTGCTAATCAAGGAATGGCCCGCTAGCGGTCGTTGAAAAAAAGACAGCTCGGGCCGAAATCCAACCCTCGATGGTACGCAAGGCCAGCTTTTGGGTCACACCACACTGTAAGAACAGCAAAATCTTGGGAACGGAACACGTCCGTGGACGCCATCAAGCTCCCCGCACATAGCGATGTAAGCCTTCCAGGTATGGTGATAGATCTTTCTGGAGGAAGATTTCCGTGCCACAACATAGATGAGAAGACCGAATCCGAGAGACCTCGGTCCCTCAGCACCTGGCTTTAACAGCCGTGCCAAAGCCAAGGACTGTAAAGCAGGATGAGGTATGGGACCATTAGACAGAAGGTCCACCCAAATAGGCAGTCACCAAGGAACGTCTGCGACTAGCCGTACTAGATCGGCGTACCAATGTCGCCGTCCCGGAGCAATGAGGATCACCGGAATGGCCTCGACCACTACTCTGCGAAGCAGGAGAGTCAACAACAGTAGTGGAGGGTAAGCATACATCAGGCAAAACTGCCACCAACACGTCTGCCCAGGGATCCCTGGACCTGGCCACTAATCTCTACATCTTGCGAGTGAGTCGAGAGGCCAAAAAGGTCCACATCCAGTGCCCCACCTCCGGCAAAAGGAGGTGAAAACACCTCCGGATGTAAGGAACCTTCCCCTGGAATGCACACGGCCGACAGGACTGTCCTGCAGCGGGATGGGTATGATAAACCCAAGGAGACCCCGCAATGTATCGGAGAAGGGAGGCCCCGGCTTACAGGGTGCCTCAATTGTTGGCCAAGAAAGGCAACCTGACAGAGCTCCCCTAGAAACTCGATCAGTGGACCAGTAACTCAGTCTCTACAGGTGGCGCAGACCCACCCTGGACACAGAGACCCTAGAGGCTAAAGCAGTTGCAGTGCACCTGCTGGTCGACTGATAGATGAAGCAGAGGCTTTTGCCCAGTCATTGAGCTTCAGGAACGCCAGAGACGCAGCCACTACCGGGCGTAACGCTAACCTCAGCATGGCGAACACAGTCCAAGCCAGCGCTTCTGCTCCATTGATAAGTGCCGATTGTACAAACACATCGTTTATACTGTGTATTGCATCAAAACGCGCAATTAGAGCGTGGGAGGAAACCCCCTCAGCCCCAAAGAGCATAGTACAACCACATACGGCGTATGTTGTTTAGTATGTGTGGATAAACATATTAAACACGTTTATACTGTGCCAGCGACGAAGGCGCGCACATCATTGGAGCGCAGGTGGAAACCAGCCACGCAGACTGCGTACACAACCGTGTGGGCATGTTAGCATGCGAATAAACAAATTGCACATGTTTATGCTGTGCATAGCGCTGAAAATGCGCACACCATTGGAGCGCCGGGGAAAAACCGGAGCACCCGGATGAAACCCACGCAGACCGCATACGCATACCGTGTAGGTACTATAGTATGTGTGATAAACATTTTGAACATGTCTATGTGTGCATAGCGCCGTTGGCGCGTGGGAGGAAACCGGAGTACCCGTAGGAACCCCACGCAGACCCAGAGAATACAATACATACATCTACTGTGAATGTATTTAGTGTTGTGTATAAACATAATGTGTATGTTTATACTGTGTATGGCACCGAAGGCGCGCATGTCATGTAGCGTGGGCGGAAACCGGAGGACCCGGAAGAAACTCACGCAGACTGCACACACATACCGTGTAGGTATGTTAGCATGTGGATAATCAAATCGCACAAGTTTCAGACTGCATACACATACCGTGTAGGTATTATAGTATGCGTGATAAACATATGGAACATGTTTAAACTGTGCAGAGAGCCAAAGGCGCACATACCGTCAGAGCGAGGGAGGAAACGGGAACACCCCGAAGAACCCCACGGAGACAGCACACAGATACTGTGTAGGAATGATAGCATATGAATAAACATATTGCACATGGTTATGCAGTGCAATACCCTTGGAGCGTGGGAGGAAACCCACGCAGCCTGCACACACATACCGTGTAGGTATGTTAGCATGTGGATAATCAAATCGCACAAGATTTAGACTGCATACACATACCGCGTAGGTATTATAGTATGCGTGATAAACATATGGAACAAGTTTAAACTGTGCAAAGAGCCAAAGGCGCACATACCGTCAGAGCGAGGGAGGAAACAGGAACACCCGGAAGAACCCCACGGAGACAGCACACAGATACCGTGTAGGAATGATAGCATATGAATAAACATATTGCACATGGCTATGCTGTGCATTACCCTTGGAGCATGGGAGGAAACCGGAGTACCCGGAGGAAACCCACGCAGACAGCATACACATACTGTAAGTATTTATAGCTTGTGCAATAAACATATTGAACATGTTTATACTGTGCAAAGAGCCGAAGCGCACATACCGTGAGACGACACCGGAGCACCCGGAGGACACCCACGCCGACCCAAAGAGTATAATACATACATATACTGTGAATATATTTAGAGTCGTGTATAAACATATTGTGTATGTTTATATCGTGTATGGCACTGAAGACACAGCATTAGAACGTGGGAGGAAACCCACGCAGACACAGAGATCAATAACATATACATACACTGTGAATGTATCCAGTGTAGAGTTATAAGATCAGTTTTAATTATGGCGCTGAGGCGCATAATCTTCTCTGTTATCATTCCAACCTGCTTAAATGTGCTGCCGAAGCAGCATCCAAGTAAAAGGTAACCTCTGACCCCGCAGACCGTGGTCCTGTCAGAGCTCAGAGCGTTCCCCAGGAAATGGCGGAAACCACAGGCGCAGAGACCCTGTTGTTGCCTCAGAGAGACATCACACAGAAGGCTCACAGGGAGTATAGAAATAAATGAATAAAGTGCCCCCCCACCATGCTGCACCGACCGGGGGGGGGGGGGAGGCACTGTGTACCACTGTATCATCCATGCTGCTCTCGACGCAGCGTGTGAGGAAACAGTGAGGAAGCTGTGTAAAAATAAAGCTTGAAAAGAACCAAAGGAGAAAGTGTCCGCCTGAGGTACCACAGCCACAGCATCCAGCTTGAGAGAGTCCCTCACAGCATCAATGAGTTCACTTACAGGCGCCCTGTCATTTACTGAATCAGAACTGGAGTCTTCCTCACAAGGAATGTCCTGTTCAAAAACATTAAAAATAGGATTTCTTTTTCGTACATCACGGGACACAGAGCGACTTAGTCATTACTAATGGGTTATATAGATTACCTTCAGGTGTTGGCACTGGCCAATTCCAAACCGGAAGTACCCTCCCCTATATAAGCCCCTCCCACCCGGGAGCACCTCAGTTTTTTGCCAGTGTCTAAGGTGTTGGCCAAAGAGTAACATGTGTTTTCACTGGGCTTGCGTACAGGTTCTTTTGGGCCTTAGTAAGCTGTTCCGGATCCCACCAAAAAAGCTTCATAGCTAAACGGTCGGTACCCGGGCCTTGCAGCAGAAGAGCAAGGTTTTGCCTGTAATGCTTCTCTTAGGAGGGCTGGACCCTGGGATCCAGAGCTCTGGTCATACCCACGACCAAGATGTTGTCTGTGCAGGGTGCTATACAGGTCCAGGGGAGTGGAATCCTTGGGAACCCGGTCCCTGAAGGTTTAATTACAATGCCTGCCGTGATAGGTGAAGTTTGGACTTCTGTGGACCAAACAAAGTCCTGCGGCGGGGATCAGGTAAGTGGGGGCCCCCAGGAACTTGGTTCTATTGGGGGACCCCCAAGCCTAATTTGTCTTTCTGTCTGTTACCTAACAGGTATTCCCGCTAAATATCTGTGTTTGCCTGTAACTACTGAAAATGTAAAATTTTAATAGTAGTCAAGAAAAAAAAAAAAAAAAAGGGGACCGCGGTACCTGTGTTAAACCACTAGAGGCCGCTGTAGTCCATTTTTTCTTGTCATGTGGATCTTTGGTTTTCTCAAGTCAAAAGATCCAGGCAGCTGGTAAGTTTCTCTGTGGGAATCCACTTCCTCTGCCCTGTTGCTGCGCTCATCCACCGCACAGGCCCTCCGGCAAAAAGGGCCCTGGCTCCTAGTCCCCTGTTTGATTTCGAAAAGGGCGCCAATGGCGCAGGGGCGTGCACGCGCCTCCTATGAAAAAAAGGGGCGGGGCGGGTGGATGACGCTCGATGCGCGCCGCGGCGCTTCTGCGCATGTGCGGGCGTCCCAGCATAGTTAAAAGACACAGTACAAGTGTCAGCTGGATGCAAACAGAGCTAGCAACAAACAGTGGCACACAGAGGCGGTTGATGCAGGCATCCCCATAGAAAGGCACTTTAGTGGACACCAGCTGGTATATAGCAGCACCTGTGTTAGATTATTACCAGCAAAATTGGTGTATGACGACGGGAATACCTCAGCTTTGTGCTTAAAGGATATGTCGTCCAGACGCTCCGGAAATAGATCTTCCAGGAAGCCAAAGGGGTCTCCATCGGGCTCTGAGGATATTGGGCATGCTTGTACTGCACCAATCTCCCCTGAGAATTCAGAGGTCAGTAGCCGTAGAAACCCCGCAGGAATGCCTGGTGCTGCGGCTGTCCCCAGTCCACCTGCTCCTGTATATATAACAGAGGAGGTTTTATCCTCAACTCTGGGAGGATTGGAAGAGAGATTAACAGCATTGATCGCTGCTTCCCTGTCTCAGGAAAAGCGCGTCCGATCTCCGTCTTCTCCTTCAGAGTGCCTGTTAGTGGAGGAACAGTCCCAGAGATCGACCTACCTGAAGGGGATCAGGATGAGGTTGATTCAGTTATGGAGGAATCAACAGTGGAAGAACCTTTCTCAGCATCTCAGGCTGAAAGATTATGGGTTCAGTCTCTGACTAATATGGTCCGATCAGCATTTAAAATGCCTCTGGCGGAACCACCATCCACTACGGTTTTCCTCGCTGGGGTCGCTAAAAGCTCCCCAGGCTGTCTGTTCCTTCCCAATCCACCCTTTATTAGAAGGGCTTATTTACCAGGATTGGGAGCATCCTGATAAAATATTTGCTCCCCCCAAGAGATTTCCGGTGATCTATCCCATGGAGGATAAGTTCATAAAAAAATGGAGGGTCCCTACAGTGGACGCAGCCATCTCTTCTGTTAACAAATCACTGACATGTCCAGTAGATAATGTTCCAATGTCAAAGACCCAATAGATAAAAAATTGGAGTCTTTACTAAAATCTGCTTTCTCTACAGCAAGCATGGTGACACAACCTGCGGTAGCAGCGATTGGAGTCTGCCAAGCAGTGAAAGATCAGTTGAAGCAAGTCTTAAGGGACTTACCAGATCAGCAGGCTCTTGCCCTAGCTGACCTGCCTAGAGCCTTGTGTTTTGCGGTGGACGCCATAAAGGATACAATCCAACAGGCCTCCCGCTTTACGCTGTCTATAGTACATATGCGTAGGCTTCTGTGGCTCAAAAACTGGTCTGCTGAAGCTCCCTGTAAAAAAATGCTGGTTAGCTTCCCATTTCATGGAGAACGCTTATTTGGAGAAGATCTGGACAAATATATCCAGAAAATTTCTGCCGGTAAAAGTTCACTCTTACCGGTTAAGAACAAGGGTAGAAGTCCTTCTTTTAAGAGGCCTACTTCTCCAGTCCCTGGCACATCGGCTGTGAAACAGTTCCGACGGCCTCCGCGGTCAAATCCAGGGGGCAGAAATCAGGGACAATCACAGGGTATCAAGAAACCCTGGGTCAAGAGAGGTACAAAACCTCCCCCCAAGGCATGAAGCGTTGCCCCCACTCAATCGGGTGAGGGGAAGACTTCAGTTGTTCACAGAGACCTGGCGGGACACCATCAGAGATGGGTGATCCCCGCAGTAAGTCTGGGATACAGGCTGGAGTTAAAAGACATTCCTCCTGCCCATTTTATAAGGTCAAACGTGCCAAGCGATCCCCAGAAGAGTGGATCCCTCCTTCTGGCACTAGAGCAACTATTGCCCCAAGGGTAATCATGAAGGTTCCCTTGAAAGAAAACGGGTTCGGGTTTTACTCGAACCTTGTCACAGTCCCCAAACCAAATGGGGACATGAGGCCCATATTGAATATAAAAGGGCTAAACAAGTTCCTACATATCAGGACTTTTTTCGGATGGAGTCGATCCGATCGGTGGCCACCGCCCTACAAGGGCAGGAATGGTTAGCCTCGATCGACATAAGGGATGCTTATTTGCATATTCCCATCTGTCCGGCCCACCAGAATTTTCTACGCCTTGCAGTAGAAGGGCGCCATTTTCAGTTCAGAGCCTTACCTTTCGGTCTGGCCACGGCACCACGAGTGTTCACAAAAATTCTGGCCCTACGATTGGCCAAACTAGGAACACAAGGTGTAACGATAATGGCATATCTAGACGACTTGTTGCTGATAGACCACTCAGTGAAAAAAACTAGAAGTGGTCGTTCACAAGATAATCAAGTATCTGGAATCTCACGGTTGCATTATCAACCGAGACAAGTCAGCCCTAAAACCAGTCAAAAGCCTGGAATACTTGGGGGCTAAGACTGGATTCAAATCAGAGAAAGATTTTCTTACCTCCAGAGAAGGTGTCGTCTTTGAAAGATTTGACCCACTTAGTGGGTACAAAAAAGAAAAACCATCCATACGCCTGTGTATAAGGCTGCTGGGAAAAATGGTGGCTTCATTCGAAGCGGTACCCTACGGTCAATTCCATTCAAGGAACTTGCAGAGGGCCATACTGTCAGCCTGGAACAAAAAATTTCAGGCTTTAGACTTACCAATGTCCCTGTCCCCTTCCGTTCGCAAGAGCCTCCATTGGTGGTTGGTGCCCCAGAATCTGGGAAGGGAAACCCTTCAGTCCGGTTTCTTGGAAGGTGGTCACTACAGTTGCCAGCCTCATAGGCTGGGGGGCAGTACTGGAGCAATGGTCTCTCCAGGGCAAGTGGTCAGAAGCAGAGAAGGCCCTGCCCACCAATCTCTTAGAGATACGAGCAGCCCGGTATGCCCTAGTAGCATGGACATCCAAACTCCAAGGGTCACCTGTCAGAATTCAATCAGACAATGCCACAGCAGTGGCATATATCAATCTCCAGGGTGGCACCAGGAGTCGTGCAGCCCAGAGGGGAGCGAAATGCATCCTGGAATGGGCAGAAAGGTATGTCACAGCCATATCCGCGGTTTTCATCCCAGGAGTGGAAAATTGGAGAGCGGACTTTTTTAAGTCGCCAGCAATTATGCCCGGGGGAATGGTCTCTTCACCCCAAGGTTTTCCAGGCAATATGCCAGCGGTGGGGAACACCGGATGTAGATCTGCTAGCATCCAGATTCAACGCAAAGGTGGACAGATTTGTGTCTCGCACAAAGGATCCCCTAGCTTGCGGTTCGGATGCCCTAGTGTTCCCTTGGGATCAGTTCAAGCTGATATATGCATTCCCACCGCGATTAATCCGCAGAATCAGTGTAGAAAAGAAACCAGTGATTCTGGTGGCTCCAGCGTGGCCCCGAAGGGCATGGTACGCGGAGATTGTAAAAATGTCAGTGGGAAGTCCTTGGACCCTCCCACATCGTCCGGACCTGCTTTCGCAAGGACCGATATACTACCCTTCCTTACCAGCCCTAGGTTGACGGCCTGGCTATAGAAGCCCACATTCTAAAAAAAGAGAGGGCTCTCTAATCCTGTGGTATCTACCATGATCAATGCCAGGAAGCCGGTATCCAGGCAGATCTATTATAGGATCTAGAAGGCGTACATCACGTGGGGTGAGGCCAGGAAATTGCATCCACGTAAGTACGTAATAGGTAGGATTCTGGACTTCCTACAGTGGGCTGTACATAGGAAGCTTGCCTTGAGTACTATCAAGGGTCAGACGGCCTTGTCAATATTTTTTTTTCAAAGGCCCTTGGCTTTGCATTCATTAATCAAAGCTTTCATACAAGGAGTGATGCGTATTAGCCCTCCGGTTAGTATTCCCATATGTCCATGGGACTTAAACCTGGTTCTGTCGGTTCTACAGAAACAACCATTTGAACCATTGCGGCACATTTTCTTGGTTCTTTTCACCAGGAAATTGATTTTCTTAGTAGCCATTTGTTCGGCTAAAAGAGTATCGGAATTAGCCGCCTTGTCCTGTAAGGAGCCATATCTGGTTATCCATAAGGACAGAGTAGTATTACGTCCTCATCCAGCCTTCTTCCTAAGGTGGTATCGAGGTTCCATTTGAACCAAGATGTGGTTCTTCCTTCCTTTTTCCCCAAACCTAGTTTGGTAGAGGAAAAGTTATTGCATTCTTTGGATGTAGTAAGAGCAGTTAAAGCTTATCTTAAAGCCACTGCTCAGATTCGTAGAACGGATACTTTGTTTGTTCTGCCGGAAGGCCCCAGAAAGGGTCAGGCAGCATCAAAAATCTACTTTAGCCAAGTGGATTCGACAGGTCATAATACAAGCCTATGGCTTGAAAAGGAGACCGCCTCCGTTCAAAGTTAGGGCGCACTCCACAAGAGCAGTTGGAACTTCATGGGCAGTGCATCACCAGGCCTCCCTGGCTCAAGTACTGTAAGGCCACAACATGGTCCTTAGTACACACGTTTACTAGATTCTACCAGGTAGACGTCAGAAGTCAGGAGGATGTCGCCTTTGGGCGCAGTGTGTTGCAGGCCGCAAAAGAGCCTCATGCCTGATGGCGCCCAGCTTATGTATCCCTCCCCTCATTTGGCATTGCTTTGGGACGTCCCATTAGTAATGACTAAGTCGCTCTGTGTCCCGTGATGTACGAAAAAGAAAAAGGGATTTTTATAACAGCTTACCTGTAAAATCCTTTTCTTGGAGTACATCACGGGACACAGAGCTCCCACCCCTCTTTTTGGGACACTTATTGCTTGGCTACAAAACTGAGGTGCTCCCGGGTGGGAGGGGCTTATATAGGGGAGGGTACTTCCGGTTTGGAATTGGCCAGTGCCAACACCTGAAGGTAATCTATATAACCCATTAGTAATGACTAAGTCGCTCTGTGTCCCGTGATGTACTCCAAGAAAAGGATTTTACAGGTAAGCTGTTATAAAAATCCCTTTTTTTATAACAGCTTACCTGTAAAATCCTTTTCTTGGAGTACATCACGGGACACAGAGCGACATAGTCATTACTAATGGGTTATATAGATACCGTCAGGTGCTGGCACTGGCAACTTCCAAAACCGGAAGTACCCTCCCCTATATAAGCCCCTCCCATCCGGGAGCACCTCAGTTTTGTAGCAAAGCAATAAGTGTCCCCAAAGAGGGGCGGGAGCTCTGTGTCCCGTGATCTACTTGAAGAAAAGGATTTTACAGGTAAGCTGTTATAAAAATCCTATTTTCTTTCTCGTACATCACGGGACACAGAGCGACATAGTCATTACTAATGGGATGTCCTAAAGCAATGCCAAATGAGGGGGGGGATACACCATATATAAGCTGAGCGCTATCAGACATGAGGATCTTTTGCGGCCTGCAACACACTGCGCCCAAAGGCGACATCCTCCTGACTTCTAACGTCCACCTGGTAGAACCTAGTAAACGTGTGAACTGAAGACCATGTTGCGGCCTTACAGATTTGAGCCAGGGAGGCCTGGTGATGCACTGCCCATGAAGTCCCAACTGCTCTCGTGGAGTGCGCTCTAACTTTGAACGGAGGCGGTCTCCTTCTCAAGCCATAGGCTTGTATTATGACCTGTCGAATCCACTTGGCTAAAGTAGATTTTGACGCTGCCTGACCCTTTCTGGGGCCTTCCGGCAGAATAAACAAAGTATCCGTTCTGCGAATCTGAGCAGTGGCTTTTAGATAAGCTTTAACTGCTCTTACTACATCCAAAGAATGCAATAACTTTTCCTCTACCGAAGTAGGTTTGGGGAAAAAAGAAGGAAGAACCACATCTTGGTTCAAATGAAACCTCAATACCACCTTAGGAAGAAAGGCTGGATGAGGACGTAACACTACTCTGTCCTTATGGATAACCAGATATGGCTCCTTACAGGACATAGCTGCTAATTCCGACACTCTTTTAGCCGAACAAATGGCTACTAGAAAAATCAATTTCCTGGTGAGAAGAACCAAAGAAATATGCTGTAATGGTTCAAATGGTTGTTTCTGTAGAACCGACAGAACCAAGTTTAGATCCCATGGACATATGGGAATATTAACCGGAGGACTAATACGCATCACTCCTTGTATAAAGGCTTTGACTAGTGAATGCGAAGCCAAGGGCCTTTGAAAAAATATTGACAAGGCCGAAATCTGACCCTTGATAGTACTCAAGGCAAGCTTCCTATCTACAGCCCATTGTAGGAAGTCCAGAATCCTACCTATTACGTATTTACGTGGATGCCATTTCTTGGCCTCACACCAGGCGATGTACGCCTTCCAGATTCTATAGTAGATCTGCCTGGATACCGGCTTCCTGGCATTGATCATGGTAGATACCACAGAATTAGAGAGCCCTCTCTTTTTTAGAATGTGGGCTTCAATAGCCAGGCCGTCAAACCTAGGGCTGGTAAGGAAGGGTGGTATATCGGTCCTTGCGAAAGCAGGTCCGGACGACGTGGGAGAGTCCAAGGACTCCCCACTGACATTTTACAATCTCCGCGTACCACGCTCTACGGGGCCACGCTGGAGCCACCAGAATCACTGGTTTCTTTTCTACCCTGATTCTGCGGAGTAATCGAGGAAACCATTGTGGCGGTGTGAATGCATACATCAGCTTGAACTGATCCCAAGGGAACACTAGGGCATCCGAGCCGCAAGCTAGGGGATCCCTTGTCCGAAAGACAAACCTGTCCACCTTTGCGTTGAATCTGGATGCTAGAAGATCTACATCCGATGTTCCCCACCGCTGACATATTGTCCAGAAAACCTCGGTGAAGGGACCCTTCCTCTGGGCATAATTGCTGGCGACTTAGAAAGTCCGCCTTCCAATTCTCCCCTCCTGGAATGAATACCGCAGATATGGCTGGGACATATCTTTCTGCCCATTTCAGGATGTAATTTACTTCCCTCTGGGCTGCACGACTCCTGGTGCCCCCCTGATGATTGATATATGCCACTGCTGTGGCATTGTCTGATTGAATTCTGACAGGGGACCCTTGGAGTTTGGATGTCCATGCTACTAGGGCATACCGGGCTGCTCGTATCTCTAAGAGATTGATGGGCAGGGCCTTTTCTGCATCCGACCATCTGCCCTGGAGAGACTATTGCTCCAGTACAGCTCCCCAGCCTATAAGGCTGGCATCTGTAGTGACCACCTTCCAAGAAATCGGACTGAAGGATTTCCCTTTTTCCAGATTCTGGGGAACCAACCACCAACGGAGGCTCTTGCGAACGGAAGGGGACAAGGACATTGTAAGTCTAGGGCCTGAACTTTTTTGTTCCAGGCTGACAGTATGGCCCCTTGCAAATTCCTTGAATGGAATTGACCGTAGGGTACTGCTTCGAATGATGCCACCATTTTTCCCAGCAGCCTCATGCACAGGCGTATGGACGGCTGTCTTTTTTGTACCCACTGAGTGGATCAAATCTTTCAAAGACAACACCTTTCCTCGAGGCAAGAATATTTTTCTCTGGCCTGAATCCAACCTTAGCCCCAAGTATTCCAGACTTTTGACTGGTTTTTAGGGCTAACTTGTCTCGGTTGATAATCCAACCGTGAGATTCCAGATACTTGATTGTCTTGTGAACGACCACGTCTAGTTTTTTCACTGAGTGGTCTATCAGCAACAAGTCATCTAGATATGCCATTATCATTACACCTTGTGTTCTTAGATTGGCCAATAAAGGGCCAGAATTTTTGTAAACACTCGTGGTGCTGTGGCCAAACCGAAGGGTAAGGCTCTGAACTGAAAATGGCGCCCTTCTACTGCAAAGCGTAGAAATTTTTGGTGGACTGGAAAGATGGGAATGTGCAAATAAGCATCTTTGATGTCGATCGCGGCTAACCAATCCTCCCCTTGTAGGGCAGTGGCCACCGATCGGATCGACTCCATCGGAAAGTCCTGATATACAGGAATTTGTATAGCCCTTTTAGAATTAATATGGGCCTCCCGTCCGCGTTTGCTTCGGGACTGTAAAGAGGTTTGAGTAAAACCCGAACCCTCATTCTTCCAGGGGAACCTCCATAATTACTCTTTGGAGCAATAGTTGTTCTAGTGCCAACAGGAGGGACTCTCTCTTCCGGGGATCCCTTGGCACGTTTCACCTCAAAAATGGGAAGGAGGAGAGTCTTTTAACTCCAAACTGTATCCCAAACATACTGCGGAGAGCACCTATCTGTCTTGATCGTGTCCCGCCAGGTCTCTTGCGAACAACTGGAGTCCTCCCCCCACCCGACTGAGTGGGGGCAACCCTTCAATGAATTTAACTTTGGGGGAGGTTTTGTACCTCCCCTGACTCAGGGTTTCTCATTACCCTGCTATTGTCCCTGTTTTTTACCCCCGGGAATTGACCGAGGAGGCCGTCGGAACTGTTACACAGCCGATGCCTCAGGGACTGGAGAAGCAGGCCTCTTAAAGAGGGACCTCTAACTCTGTGTTTAACCGGCAAGAGCGTATTTACCGCTGGAAATTTTCTGGATATATTTGTCCAGGTTTTCCCTGAATAAGCGTTCACCATGAAATGGGACGCTAACCAGCCATTCTTTACAGGGAGCTTCAGCAGACCAGTTTTTGAGCCATAGAAGCCTACGCATATGTACTATAGACAGCGTAAGGCGGGAGGCCTGATGGACTGAATCCTTTATGGCGTCAACCGCAAAGCCTAAGGCTCTAGGTAGATCAGCTAGGGCAAAGCCTGCTGATCTGTCAAGTCCCTCAAGACCTGTTTCAACTGATCCTTCACTGCTTAGCAGACCCCCATAGCTGCTACTGCTGGTTGTGTCACCAAGCTTGCTGTAGAAAGAAGCAGACTTTCATAAGGACTCCAATCTTTTATCTATTGGGTTCTTGAACATTTGGACATTATCCACTGGACATGTCAGTGATTTATACATACAAGAGATGGCTGCGTCCACTGTAGGGACCTTCATTTATTTTTTTTTTGATGAACTTATCCTCCATGGGATAGACCACCGGAAATCTCTTGGGGGAATAAATATTTTCTCAGGACGTTCCCAATCCTGGTAAATAAGCCCTTTCAGTAAAGGGTGAAGTGGAAAAGAACAGACAGTCTGGGGGCTTCTAGCGACCCCAACGAGGATACAGTAGTGGTTGATGGTTCCGCAAGGTGCATTTTTAAATGCTGATCGGACCATGTAAGTCAGAGACTGAACCCATAATCTTTCAGCTTGAGATGCTGAGAAAAGGTTCCCCCACTGTTGACTCCTCTATAACAGAATCAACCTCATCCTGATCCCCTTCAGGCAGGTCGATCCCTGTATGGGACTGTTGCTCTGCTAACAGGCACTCTGAAGGAGGAGACGGAGATCGGGCGTGCTTTCCCTGACAGGGAGGCAGCGATCAATGTTGACAATCTCTCTCTAATCCTCCCAGAGCTGAGGAAAAAACCTCCTCTGTTACATACACAGGAGCAGGTGAACTGAGGACAGCCACAGTACCAAGTACCCCTGCGGGGTCTCTACGGTCACTTACCTCTGAACTTCAGGGGAGACTGGTGCAGCAGAAGTATGCCCAAGATCCTCAGAGCCCGATGAGACCCCCTTCGCTTCCTGGAAGATTCAGTTCCGGAGCTTCTGGACGGCATATTCCTAAGCCTAAAGCTGAGGTATTCCAGCCGTAATACACCACTTTTACTGAGAATAGTCTAGCACAATTGCTGCTATATCACAGTTGGTGTCTACTAAAGTGCCTTTCTAGGGGATGCCTGCATCAACCGCCTCTGTGTGCCTTTATATTGTTGCTAGCTCTGTCTGTGCACTTCAACAGCCAGCTATAATGTGCTTTAAAACACGCTGGACGCCAGCACATGCGCAGTAGCGCCGCGGCGCACACCTGAGCGTCATCCACCCGCTCCGCCCCTTTTTCCAGATCGCCTCTATGAATAGAGGCGCGTGCACGCGCACGGGCACGTGCGCCTTCGGCGCCTTTTTTGAAAACAACAAGGAGCTAGATGGGAGCCAGGGTCCCTTTGCCGCAGGGCCCGGGGATGGATGAGCGCAGCAACAGGGCAGAGGAGACAGCTTCCCAGGAGAGAACATACCAACTGCCTGGATTTGATTCTGGAAGAAAAAAATCCACATTACAAGAAAAAAGAACCATAGCGGCCTCTAGTGTCTAACACAGGTACCGCGGTCTTACATTTTTTTATTTTTATTTTTCTTGCCTACTATTAAATTTTTTTACATTTTCTCAGTAGTAACAGGCATACACAGAATATTAGCGGGAATACCTTAGGTAACAGGCAGAAAGACAAAATAGGCTTGGGGGTCCCTCAATAGAACCAAGTTCCCGAGGGCCCCCACTTACCTTTTCCTCGCCGCAGGACTCTGTTTGGTCCACAGAAGCCCAAACTTCACCTATCACGGCAGGCATTGTAATCAAACCTTCAGGGACCGGGTTCCCAAGGATTCCACTCCCCTGGACCTGTATAGCACCCTGCACAGAAAACATCTTGGTCGTGGGTATGACCAGAGCTCTGGATCCCAGGGTCCAGCTCTCCTAAGAGAAGCATTACAGGCAAAACCTTGCTCTTCTCTGCAAGGCCCGGGTACCGACCGTTTAGCTATGAAGCTTTTTTGGTCGGATCCGGAATAGCTTACTGAGGCCCAAAAGAACCTGTACGCAAGCTCAGTGAAAAACACATGTTTCTTCTTGGCCAACACCTTAGACACTGGCAAAAAACTGAGGTGCTCCCGGATGGGAGGGGCTTATATAGGGGAGGGTACTTCCGGTTTTGGAAGTTGCCAGTGCCAGCACCTGACGGTATCTATATAACCCATTAGTAATGACTATGTCGCTCTGTGTCCCGTGATGTACGAGAAAGAAATATTCAGAGCTAGGGTCCTTAACAGCAGCTGCTAGGCCCATATCTGAATCAGAGCACTCCCCATGTGTGAGATTGTGTTGGGAGAGGGCACTTTATAGCTCCCTTACGCTCACACACCGCTTCCATCCTGACAAGAATTTTTTTTTCCAGGACTGCCGACAACTGGTCCATAGGGACCGCAGGTGCTGGAGCACTGCCAGTTGCCTCTGGCAAGAGTGGGGAAGCAGGTGAACCAGACTCCATATTTGCCACCCTCTGAGACCTTATACACTATAAAGTGAATACAGTCCACCCACTGGCTGTGCTGAGGCTGAAGAGGGGATACCCAGAGGGACTCACCAACCCTTGTAAGGACCGCTCAGCTCTGCTGTATGTCACCGCGCTGCCAGCGCGAGTGAAGTCTGAGTAGAGTGTGAGGAGATTCGCGCTGCAGCAGCGGCGATAGAGGCCAAAGCCGAAAGTGGAAGCGTCGCGGCTTCAAGAAAATGGCCACCGGCCGCGTGTAAGCAGCGCCATTGATCCGCGGCAAGATGGCCGCCGAGCGCAGCTTAAACAGTAAAGGCCATGCCAGCTAGTGGCTTTTCCAAACACTTACACCTCACAGCCCCAGCACACAGACATGAGCGCCCCCCGCCAGGCCAGAGTGACCCCCAAGTACCCACACACAGTACAGGGTGCAGAGAGCAGCATAACCGGGGGGGAGACAGGGAGAAACCCCCCAGACAGAGAAACACAGCCAGCATGTACTCACCTGAAGCAGGAGAGACTACTTACCCGTCCCATAGGGACCCACTGGCTTGTTTCAGACAGACCTATCACAGAGTAGTACTGAGTAGCTGTCGGCCCGGTCCACCGCGAAAGATACAGCAGGTACTGTTCAATCTTGTGAGAACCGCGGGAGCATAAAAGCCACCCGGCCACCCCTGGAGTCATGGGGCATGTCGTGAACTGAGTCTCACACACACAAGGCGAGGATCAGCGCGCTCGATGGTCGGACAGGGAGGACTACGAGGATACCAGTGTACCCAACCTGTTGCCCAGCCGACAGTTGATTGAAAGTCTCAAAAATAAAATACAATTCCCAAAGGAATAAAAATAAAATCTTCCAGGAGACTGGCTCCTGAGAGAGCCACGTCTTCTTCTGCTAGGCAGAAAAAAACTGAGGCTGCTAGTTGCAGGTAGGAAAGTTATGTCTGGAGGGACCGCCCCCCCTGGGCGGGGCTGTTCAGCTCTGGTTTTTTCTAGAATGTATGTTTCTAACATCTAACATTCTGCCTAGATCTTCTCCTGCGAGCAGGGACATATACCCACGTGTTTCAGTATTAGAGCTGTGTCAGTCCATGGACGATAAGAGAAAATAAGTTTAGTGAGGAGAAGGTGCACTGTTTGCCATAATCCGAATATAGCCACTTACTTTAATAAAAGTTTAAAGGTATTTTTATTATAAAATTGTTATGAGTACAACACCTTGAGACAATTATCAGACAATGGTCGACAGCCTCAGAAATAGAATGTTTAATAGCAGAAGCAAAGGCAAGAGAACTGAGCCACAAACAATATTAAGGGGTAGAGTTTTGCTGATGCATATGCAACTGGTCCATATCACGCTGTAGAACTCAAGGCATCCAATATATGTTTATTAGTGTTGAACCATCGCAGTTTGCATGCATTGTAACAAAACACTCCATATATACTGTAGTCTCCAACATATCATCTAAGGTGTCATAACCCATAGTGAACAAAAGAAGAGGCAGTATAGAGGAAAGAATAAGGGGCTAGGCACCTAAATACTTTTTTATACGTTACAGGGAAACACAAGAAAATGTTATTTCATACTGAGCACTTACTAAAGAAGTATTTAGGTTTCTGTGCAAAAAAACACTTCCAGGTTTGGTGAGGGAGATTTTCTTTGCAAGGTTTCCATCAGTGATCACCCCATAACGAATGGTTTCAACGTAATCTAAAAAATAAGTTGCATCACAGAAGTTACTTTTGTATGACAGTTTACAGGATGGCATGACAACTTTTGAACAGTGATTTGCTGCCCTGTCAGACAAGAAAATGTACTTTGGGATATCACTATACACGACTAAAGCCGGCCATACATGGATCGAAATTCAGCCAGTTAACCACTTAAAGACCGCAAGGACTTACCACCTTAATGGCCAGGCCATTTTTTGCAGTATGGCACTGCGTCGCTTTAACGGACAATTGCACGGTCGTGCGACGCTGTACCCAAACAAAATTGTATTTTTTCCCACAAAGAGGTTTTTGGTTTTTATTTTTTGAGCTATAAACAAAAAAAGACCAAACTAAATACCCCTAGGGTGGACTTTAAAGGCATTAATTGCATAACAGAGTGTGTACTGTAAAGAATAATATTTACCAAAAATATATAAAAACACATTAGAAATGGAATGCATACAAATCTGTATCAAAATGCACCATATACAGGCCCCCCCCCCCTCCGGTCGTCTCCGCCGCTTACTGGAGCCGTCGGTAGCGGCGGAGATGATCGCATCCACTCCCCTCAATGCCTGGATGCCGAGTGAGGGAAAGATGGCCCCCGCTTGGCTCCATAGTATTGGAGGGTGGAAGCGACGTTAAAACGTCACTTCCGCCCAATGCTCTTAAAGGGGAAACTTGTGTGTAAATATGAGATCTGAGGTCTTTTTGACCCCAGATCTCACATTTAAGGAGGTCCTGTCATTTTCTTTTTCCATTACAAGTGATGTTTACATTCCCTGTAATAGGAATAAAAGTGACCAAAATAATTTTTTTTAAGACGCCCCCTCCCGCAGAAGCAAACCCATACATAGGTCACGCCCGCATATGAAAACGGTGTTCAAACCACACGTGAGGTATCGCCACGATCGTTCGAGTGACAGAGCAATAATTCTAGCCCTAGACCTCCTCTGTAACTCAAAACTGGTAACCTGTAGACATTTTTAAATGTTGCCCATGGAGATTTTTAAGTGCCAAAGTTTGTTGCCATGCCACAAGCGGTCGTAATTTTGAAGCGCGACATGTTGGGTATTATTTACTCGGCATAACATTATATTTCACAATATAGAAAAAAATTGTGCCAACTGTACTGCCGTCTTATTTTTTAACTAAAAAAATATATATATATATATATATATTTTTTCCCCAAAAATTGCAGTTGTAAGACCGCTGCGCAAATATTATTCTCTAGGGCAGGGGTGTCTAACTCAATTTCATCGTGGGCCGCATCAGCATTAGGATTGTCCTCAAAAGGGCCAGTTGTTTCTGTAAGATTAGATGTCCAGCACATCCCCTCCCCTTACATTAGATGTCAAGAGCCACCCCACCATCAGAAATTGAGTCCCCCACTCTCCCTTACATCACAGTGCACCCCCCTTACCTTATGCTGCTGCAGTGAAGAAGCTAGATGCATTGAAAGCAGAAAGTAGGGGTCTGGAGGAGGACCAGAGCAGGGCTGGAGCTCTCCTGCAGCTGCAGGAGAGGTGCGAGGGCCACATGGAATGGCCTGGAGGGCCGGATGCGGCCCGCGGGCCTTGTGTTTGACACCTGTGCTCTAGGGTGTTAGAAAAAAAAAAGTGTGTGTGTGTGTATATATATATATATATATATATATAATTATATGTTTAGGGGTTCCAAGTATTTTCTAGCAAAAAAAAATAATTTTAACTTGTAAACAACAAATCTCATAAAAAGGAGGCTCGGGGCTGAAGTGGTTAAACATACCAAAAAAAAAACTCACTCACATTCTGATGATCAACAGCATGATGAGCCATCTGAGCAGGAAGTCCTGAGACATAGTCAGTGGCGGCCCGTCCATAGGGGGCGCCGCCCCCCCTCCTGTGGTCACCCAAAAAAAAACAAAAAAAAAACGGGCCCTTTAAGAGTTTTTTTTTTTTTTTTTTAAATGTCTTTTTTTTTTTACACATGGCGGTGCGTCCATAGTGGGCGCAGAAGCGCCGCCCCCGCTCGCTTCTGCGCCCGGCCGTCACTCACAACAATACATAGGTTCATGCATTGCATGAACCTATGTATTGCTGCCGCCCACTATTCAGATGGCCGGCCCCTTGAGCGCCGGCCATCTGAATTACAGTGTCTGTTCGGCTGTTGAAGTGTTTATAAGAGCCAGCGGCTCTGATAGGCTTCCCGACTACAGCTTGAGGGCTGTAATCGGCTTCTAAATACCTAATGAGAGGACACACGGTGGGTGCGATCCCTGGCCAATCAGGTTCACCGGGTGTGGTTACCGGTAACCTGATTGGCTGAAGCGACATCGAGGGCGGGAGAAAACATCGAGGACGGAAGAAGGACGGCGCTGACTCGAGGAAGGTAAGTGCAAAGCTGGGGGGGACAAACTGGCTGCATTTGGGGGACACACTGGCTGCATATGGGGGACACACTGGCTGCATATGGGGGACACACTGGCTGCATATGGGGGACACACTGGCTGCATATGGGGGACACACTGGCTGCATATGGGGGACAAACTGGCTGTATAATGGGGACAAACTGGCTGTATAATGGGGACAAACTGGCTGTATAATGGGGACAAACTGGCTGTATAATGGGGACAAACTGGCTGTATAATGGGGACAAACTGGCTGTATAATGGGGACAAACTGGCTGTATAATGGGGACAAACTGGCTGTATTTTGGGGACAAACTGGCTGTATTTTGGGGACAAACTGGCTGTATTTTGGGGACAAACTGGCTGTATTTTGGGGACAAACTGGCTGTATTTTGGGGACAAACTGGCTGCATTTGGGGACAAACTAGTGGCGTTTGGGCACAGTGGCGGCAATTGATGGTTTTTTTTTCAGTTTGTTTGCGCCCCCCCAAAAAATTTGAGCACCAGCCGCCACTGGACATGGTCCTTTTGTGTTTTTCTGATTTTGACAGGTTATATGGAATGTTCGGCTGTGACACCACCAGAATATGAGTGAGTTTTTTATTTGTCCTCAGAGTCTGTTATTCGTGCTGGAAATTACTGAGGGGAAAACAGGGAAAGTGACCTGGGGTGTGTCGGGGTCACATGGTCGGTATGCCTAAAAGAGGGAAAAAAATAAAACAGTAGGATGAGCTCGCAAAGAGACTGAAATGAAAGTAACCGTATGCAACCTTGAGCAGCCAATGCAAGAAAGCCTGTGATAACTCAACATGTGGATCCGGAACATGTCCGGAAATGAATGCTGAACCCCACCAACTTGAATACGGACCCCCTGGCGAGAAGCAGCAGACACTACACCTATACTGAAAGCACGGCCGGTGTGAGCACAAGGAGCAACCCTGGTGTAGGCAGCAGGGAACAGTAACGTGTCATGCACTGAGCTAGCGAAGAAGGGCGCACCAGGGAAAGGCAATGGCCCATCCCTGGGCACGTCCGCAGACGCCATCACGAGACGACCCAATACTGTGACCGAGCACCAGCTTGTAGGATCGCTTGAGCTGAAAGTGCCAAAAATAAAACTAAAAGACAAAGAAAGCAAGCAGACATTGAATGTTCATGACAAAAGAAACCAGGATACCAAGATGAAAAGCCTGGAAGGTATCCCAGACCGTGTCATGAGCTTCCTAGGCTAAAATTGAAAATGATTTGTTGATCAAGCTTCAGTGACGTCCGTTTCCGTAGATCAGCAGGACCCCGTTTGGACACTACAACGAGGAAGAAAGCATCCCGACAGTGGACGACTACCTAACAGTCTACTACATGGGAGAGCATCCAGCCGAGTGCCAGTGCGTAGGTATCCAACGTCTGCCTTAGGACCAAGACCCTTCCACCCAACCCTATGCCACTGCCAGAGAGACGGCCGAAACGGGAGTTACAAGGAGGGCGAGCTCCTATGTACAGAACCCTAACCGGAGAAGGACGAATGGTGGCAAAGTCTTCGACATCTACTGCCCGTGACATGACCTCTGCAAACAAGTTAAAAACAAGAAATAACCAACGAACCCTAAGAAACAGGAAAAAAAAACCTCCTACCCTTACCGCTACTTATGCAGGTGACCGTGATTACAAGACGCAGTAGCGTCGAGTATAGCCATAAGACCTAACCGTGAAGATATGACCCTGACATGTATACAAGACAATGAAATGTAGGTAAGTGCAGGACTAATAGTGACAGTCTGGGGAATAACGTGAAAGGAAAACTGCCGTGGTGTGACGTGGTAAAACCTACAATGTGAAGAATGAACCAATGTACTGACAATACAAAGTATGAGCAGGACTGAAAATGTGACAATCCCAAGAATTCGCACAGGCCGAGCAACCTGAGGCGTAGCAGGCGAATTAAAAACGTACACTCAGGCCTGATGAACCTGAAGACGTGTCAGGCCTTTAAATGAGAAAAGAAATGCCCAGATGCATGAAACGTATGAGAAACGTATGAGGAGACTTGCCACCGTACAAGCCAATTAGAAACGCTCATCTCAATCCGTAAGCACCCATAAACGTGATGGATGACCCCCCCCAGCGGTGAATCGCCATGAATCTAACATGAACATACCAACGCTACCAACTAGGAAACATCATGACTTCATGAGAAACGTAAAATTGCATGAGAAAACATAAAATTGCATGAGAAAACATAAAACTGCATGAGAAACTTAAAACACATGTGAACATAATTAGCACGAGAAACGTGAACGCACGAGAAACGTGAACGCACGAGAGAAAACTCGCGTGAGAAAGTAACACAGAGAACAAAACTAGCATGAGAAGCGTAATCGCATGAGAAACGTAATCGCATGAGAACATAACTAGCATGAGAAGCGTAACACATGAGAAGCGTAACACATGAGAAGCGTAACACATGAGAAGCGTAACACATGAGAAGCGTAACACATGAGAAGCGTAACCGCATGAGAAGCGTAACCGCATGAGAAGCGTAACCGCATGAGAAACGTAACCGCATGAGAAACGTAACCGCATGAGAAACGTAACCGCATGAGAAACGTAACCGCATGAGAAACGTAACCGCATGAGAAACGTAATCGCATGAGAAACGTAATCGCATGAGAAGCGTAATCGCATGAGAAGCGTAATCGCATGAGAAGCGTAATCGCATGAGAAGCGTAATCGCCTGAGAAACGTAACTAGCATGAGAAACGTAACTAGCATGAGAAGCGTAATCGCATGAGAACCTTAATCGCATGAGAACATAACTAGCATGAGAAGCGTATGAGAACATAACTAGCATGAGAAGCGTAATCGCATGAGAAACGTAACCGCATGAGAAACATAACCGCATGAGAACCGTAACTAGCATGAGAACATAACTAGCATGAGAAACGTAATCGCATGAGAAGCGTAATCGCATGAGAACATAACTAGCATGAGAAGCGTAATCGCATGAGAAACGTAATCGCATGAGAACATGACTAGCATGAGAAGCGCAACACATGAGAACATAACTAACATGAGAAGCGTAATCGCATGAGAACATGACTAGCATGAGAAACGTAATCGCATGAGAAGCGTAATCGCATGAGAACATAACTAGCATGAGAAGCGTAATCGCATGAGAAACGTAATCGCATGAGAACATGACTAGCATGAGAAGCGCAACACATGAGAACATAACTAACATGAGAAGCGTAATCGCATGAGAACATGACTAGCATGAGAAACATAACTAGCATGAGAAACGTAACACATGAGAAACGTAACACATGAGAACATAACTAGCAAGAGAAACGTGATCGCCTGAGAAATGCGATCGCACGAGAAACACTACTAGCGTGAGAAACGTAACGCATGAGAACATAACTACCATCAGAACGTGACTAGCATGAGAAACGTAATCGCATGAGAACATAACTAGCATGAGAAGCGTAATCGCATGAGAAACGTAATCGCATGAGAAACGTAATCGCATGAGAACATAACTAGCAAGAGAAGCGTAATCGCATGAGAACATGACTAGCATGAGCAGCGCAACACATGAGAACATAACTAGCATGAGAAACGTGAACGCATGAGAAATGCGATCGCACGAGAAACACTACTAGCGCGAGAAACGTAACGCATGAGAACATAACTACCATGAGAACGTGACTAGCATGAGAAACGTAATCGCATGAGAAACATAGCAAGAAATACATAAGAAATGTAGTCGCATGAGAAACGTGGCAAGACATACATGAACCCCATGAGAAACGTAACGCAAGAAACGTGAAATGAATAGCATACTGTATCTGACTAAAAACATACACTCACTGCGCCCACTACTGAACACTGATCACATACACATTCCAAGGGGAAGAGACAGGACGTACTGAGGAAGATGCTGCTTCCGCCAATCATTGCACAGTCGAAGAAAGAAATGAGAGTGCGACTCAGGAAAGAGACAGATCGCAGAGGGGTTGTCATGCTGGCTCAGTTGGATTGGCTTGACTCCACCAACATGCACAGTAAATAAACGAGCCTCCATACATCTGAAGCTATGAAAAGACAAAACCTGGCAGCTGCCAGCCTTAGCATCATAGCAGCAAACAGGACCCAACCACCCCCCCTGATGCCGTGCAGGGCGGACGTTGCTCTGCACCCCCCGGCTCCCCAAATGTCACACCAAGACGCGGCAGACCTGATGCTGACCCTCCATCACCCATACACCCCCCCCCCAATAAAAACACACACTACCCCCACAAAACCCCATCGCAGAGAGGCACCAACCAGCTCCCTGAACCCCCTCCGGACGCCAAACCTGCGTGCGCCCCAAAACTTAACCAGCGCACAGCCTACATGACACTGGAAGGAGCAGAGTGTGGCCAGGGAATACACACACACCCGACCCCCCCCCCTCCCTGCACCAGGATCCTGGTACTGTACTGGGGATGGATGAAGCAGGCCCCCGGCCCCCCAAAACGGCAACACACGCGGCCATGAGACAGACTATGAGCGGTGGGCGGCCCCTCCCACACCCGTAGACCCCCCTGACCGATACCTGTGTCCGCCCGGGAAGCGTAGACGTGAGCTCAGCAGCAGCCGCACATCCCCCCATTGCTGAAAGGAAACCGGAAATGATGTCGTAGTCGCACAGGAAATGACCTGTAACATGAGAGGCGTCCCACGAGAGCAACGTCGACAGAAGGAGGAGAGAGGGCGGGTTTAAATACCTCCCGACTCCTCCTACAAATTCAGGCTGACCTGCGGTCCAGCCTTCTAACATCTTTAAAAATTGTAGACTCTGCATTCATAAGCAAATGTTTTGTTATTTCTGCTTTGTGTTTACTCTCTCATACTTATGTTATAGATATATGATCCTATCCCTCAAACAACCCTCAAAAAGGAGATGCTTTTACTCTGAAACGCGTTGGTTAGAAAATCATATTCATAATACCTGTATATGGTGCATTTTGATACATATTTGTATTCATTCCATTTCAAATGTGGTTTTAAAAAATTTGTTAAATACCTATTCTTTACAGTACACACTCTGTTATGCAATTAGTGCCTTTAAAGTCCACCCTAGGGGTATTTAATTTGGTGTAGATCACAGGTGTCAAACACAATGCCCGCGGGCCGAATCCAGCCCTCCAGGCCATTTCATGTGGCCCTCGCACCTCTCCTCCAGCTGCAGGAGAGCTCCAGCCCTCCTCTGGTCCTCCTCCAGACCCTTGCATTCTGATTTCAAGCAATGCATCCAGCTTCTTCCCAGCAGCAGCAGCATAAGGTAAGGGGGGTGGCACTGTGATGTAAGGGAGAGTGGGGGACTCAACTTCTGATGGTGGGGTGGCTCTTGACATCTAATGTAAGGGGATGGGATGTGCTGGACATCTAATCTTACAGATACAACCGGCCCTTTTGAGAACAATCATAATGCTGATGCGGCCCACGATGAAATTGAGTTTGACACCCCTGATCTACATTATCAGGAGGAGGCACAATGAGAGGAAAAAAATGAATAAAAATAAATCACAGATACAAAGTTCTATAAAAACAAACAAAAAAAAAAAAAGGAGCAATATTTTTTACTTTTTGGCTATAATAAAAATATCCGCCCCCCCCTCCCCCCAAAAAATAAAAATAAAAATTCTTCCACAGTTTATGTATTCTTCTACATATGTTTGGTAAATAAAATAAAATAAAAATTGCAACAAGCAGTATATTGATTGGTTTGCACAAAAGTTATAGTGTCTACAAAATAGGGGATAGATTTATGGCATTTTTTGCAATTTTTTTTTTTACTAGTAATGGTAGTGATCAGCGATCTTTAGCGGGACTGCGACATTGCGGCGGACAGATCGGACACTTGACACTTTTTTGGGACCAGCGACATTTATACAGCGATCAGTGCTATAAAAATGCGCTCTGGCGCCGTGCGCGCGGCCACCGTATCCATTACATGAACCAACGTACAGCTATAGTGATTCGCATAATAGAGCCAACATACCGCAGTATAATGAGGGCAGCTGGTCGGCACGTAGTTAAGCCGGGACCGCCGAATTATGGTCCATGTACAGTGAGGGGAAAAAATAGGATTTTTGTACTCACCGTAAAATCCGTTTTTCTGACGTCCATGGACTGACACAGCCTCTTCATACTGAAACACGTGGGTATATGTCCCTGCTTGCAGGAGAAGATCTAGGCAGAATGTTAGATGTTATAACATACATTCTAAAAAACCAGAGCTGAACAGCCCCGCCCAGGGGGCGGTCCCTCCGGACATAACCATCCTACCTGCAGTCAGCAGCCTCAGTTCGTAACAAAGCAGTACAAACCTTAAAAGGAAGGGTGGGTGCTGTGTCAGTCCATGGACGTCAGAGAAACGGATTTTACGGTGAGTACAAAAATCCTATTTTCTCTTATCGTCCATGGACTGACACAGCCTCTTCATACTGAAACACGTGGGACGTCCCAAAAGCAGTATAAAGAAGAGGGTGGGGGAGCAGTAGTAAAGGAAAAACCAAACTTCATTTCAAACCAACAGAGCTCCTCAACGGAGGAGTTGCAACGTTAAATAGCGGCCTGCAACACCTTGTGGCCGAAGGAAGCATCTGAAGATGCAGCCTCATCAACCTTATAGAACTTAGAAAAGGTATGAACGGACAACCAGGTCGCCGCCTCGCACACTTGTGCAACCGACGCTTGATGTCGGAAAGCCCAGGAAGCACCAATTGCCCTGGTGGAATGCGCCGTAACCGGAAAGGGAGGCTCCCGCCCCTTAAGGGCATAGGCCTGTATGACGGTCTGTCTGATCCACCTGGAAATGGTGGCAGACGACACCTCTTGGCCCTGTTTTGGACCTGAGACAAACACAAACAGTGAGTCAGACTTCCGAATGGAAGCAGTAGCAGACAGGTACACCCGTAAGGCTCGTACCACATCCAATGTGTGAAGCGCAAACTCTCTGGGATGCGATGGGTGAGGACACAAGGACGGAAGAACAATGTCCTCATTAAGGTGAAAGGCCGAGACCACCTTTGGAAGGAAAGACGGTTGCGGGCGCAACACCGCCTTATCCTTATGAAGGACCAAAGAAGGCGACTTGCAGGACAAGGCCGCCAACTCATACACCCGTCTAACAGAAGTAATTGCCACTAAGAAAGCCACCTCCTGGGATAAGGTCAAGAGAGGAATCTCCCTGACATTTTCAAAAGGGACGTTCTTGGAGAACCGAGAGCACCAAATTCAGATCCCAAGGAGGGAGAGTAGGCTTGACAGGGGAAAGCACATGGCGAACCCCCTGCACAAAAGTGCTAACCAAAGAATGGCCTGCTAGCGGTCCTTGAAAGAAAAACGGCCAAGGCCGAAATCTGACCCTTAATGGTGCTCAAAGCCAGCTTTTGGGTCACACCATGCTGCAAGAACCGCAGGATTCTGGGGACGGAATGCGTCCTTGGACGCCAGTCTAGCTCTTCGCACATAGCGATATAAGCTTTCCAGGTACGGTGATGGATCTTTCTGGAGGAAAACTTCCGTGCCCTCAGCATGGTCAAAATGACCGAATCCGAGAGACCTCGGTCCTTCAGCACCTGGCTCTCAATAGCCATGCCGTTAAAGCCAGAGACTGTAAAGCAGGATGAAATATAGGACCTTGAGACAGAAGGTCCTCCCGCGACGAGACGTACCAGATCGGCGTACTAATGACGCCAATCCGGAGCAATGAGGATCACCGGAAATCCCTCGGCCGCCACCCTGCGCAGCAGACGAGGAAGCAACTGCAGCGGAGGGTAAACATATATCGGACAATACTGACCCAACGGGGCAACCAACATGTTCGCCCAGGGGTTCCTGGACCTGGCCACAAACCTCGACACCTTGCGATTGAGTCGAGAGGCCATCAGGTCCACATCTGGCGTGCCTCACCGCCGGCAAAGAAGTTGAAAAACCTCCGGGTGCAAGGACCACTCCCTCTGGTCCATTGTCTGGCGACTCAGATAGTCCGCATGCCAGTTTTCTACGCTCGGAATGTAGACGGCCGACAGAGCCGGCACGCTACTTTCCGCCCACCTTAGGATGTGGGCGACCTCGGATGTCGCAGCCGAGCTCCGAGTTCCCACCTGATGTTTGACATACGCCACAGCCGTGGCGTTGTCCGACTGGATTCTGATCGAGCGGCCCTGTAGCTTCTCTGACTACGAGGAGAGGCACAGCCTGATTGCTCACAGTTCCAGGACATTGATCGGCAGATGGGATTCGTCCGGAGCCCCTGAGCTGACAGGACTCCCCAAACTCCACCCCAGCCCGTCAGGCTGGTGTCCGTCGTGATCACCGTCCACTGGATGGGGAGGAACGACCTTCCGGACCGAAGAGCCGGGACCTCAGCCACCACGTCAGGGACGCCCTGACAGGGTGACTCACCTGGATCTGAAGATCCAATGACAACGGGGACTTCTCCCAAAGAGACAGGATCTCCTTCTGCAATGCCCGAGTGTGTGATTTGGCATACAGAACAGCCTCGAAGGAGGCCACCATGAGTCCCAGTACTCATGCAGAGACGGATGGACGACCATTTTCGGGACGTCAGGACCCGTACTGCAGACTGAAGCGTCTGCAACTTCTCCGAAGGGCAGGAATACTTTCGCTTCAGAGGAGTCCAGGATCAAACCCAGATACTCCAAAAGCTGAGTTGGGACCAGGACCGATTTCTGAATGTTCAGGAGCCACCCGAAGTCCCGGAGGGTCTGACTGACTATTGTCACATTTTCTTCCAATTGTCTGCTCTTAGAAGAAGATTGTCCAGATAGCCCACGATAACAATGCCTCGCTGTCTCAGCAAAGCTAGAACCGGGGCAAGCATCTTGGTGAAAACCCACGGTGCCGACGCTAAGCCGAAGGGAAGGGCCACAAATTGATAGTGGACTTCGCCGACCGCAAAGCGCAGAAACTTCTGGTGCCTTGCGCAGATCGGAACATGCAAATAGGCGTCTTTGATATCCAAGGGCGCCAGAAAGTCCCCTGGAAGGAGTGCAGCGATCACCGTGCGAATGGATTCCATACGGAACTTTTGCACCTTCACAAAGGCATTCAAGGCCTTGAGGTCCAGAATTGTCCGGACCCTGCCCTTTTTCGGGACAACAAACAGATTCGAGTAGAACCCCTGAAACCTCTCCTGTGACAGTACCGGCACAATTACTCCGCACCTGAGCAAATCCTGTACAGCCCCCAAGAGGGCCGCCCGACAGGCAGGAAGGAGAGGGAGATTTGAGGGGAAGAACCTGTCTGGGGGCCATGAACGGAACTCTATCCTGTACCCTGAGGTGACCACCTCGCACACCCACCGGTCAGAGATCCGGCAGGTCCACCGATCCGTGAACCTGCAAAGTCGTCCCCCCACCCCAGAGTCGGGCAGGGGCAAGACTTCATGCAGTGGTGGGCTTGGGAGCCAGCTTGTGCGGCTTACGCACGGATTCTGACGGAAAAAAAAAAAACTTTCTTGCTGGCTTACGGCGGGGCTCCTTTCCCTTATTAGTCTGAGGAAGGAGGGTGCTCTTACCCCCTGTGACATCCTTAATGATGTCATCTAGGGCAGCCCCAAACAGTCTACCGCCCTTAAAGGGCAAATCAGCCAGGAGCTTCTTGGAGGCTAGGTCAGCCGACCAGCATTTCAACCAGATAAGACGACACAACACCGCGTCCAAAGTGGTATCGCACACATACACCAGACCCTGCACAAGTTGGTGGGCCAGGGCAATGGTATCTGGAGGGAGATCATGCTCCTGCACAGTCTGGTGCAAAATCTTTGCCCATTCCGTGAGTGTCTGAGACACAAGGAACGCCGCTACGATAGAACGTAAGGCGCATCCCAACAAGGCAAACATAGTTCTTCTCACCACTTCTGACCTCCTTAAATGCAGGAGTCCCCTCCATCGGGAGATTGGTAGCCTTATTCAAACGGGCGACCGGGGGGGTCGACCACCGGGGGGGAGGCCCACTTTTTAACCAGGGCCTCCTCAAAAGGGGTACCTAATAGATAGATGCCGCGGGACCGTCAAAGTCTTCTGCGGCTTTTCCCAAACCCGATCAATGAACCTATCAAAGAAAGGCGTATATGGAAAAACCTTTTTAGAAGGCATGGCAAAAGAGACAGCCTCCACCTGAGGTGCCGCAGCATCCAGCTTGAGAGTGTCCCTCACAGCATCAATGAGTTCACTTACAAGCGCCCTGTCATTTACTGACTCAGAACTGGAGTCTTCCTCACAAGGAATGTCCTGTTCAAACACATCAAAATATTCAGAGCTAGGGTCCTGAGCAGCAGCAGCTAGGCCCATATCTGAATCAGAGCACTCCCCATGTGGAGATTGTGTGGGGAGAGGGCTCTTTATAGCTCCCTTGCGCTCGCACACCGCTTCCATCCTGACAAGAAATGTTTCCAGGACTGCCGACAACTGATCCAAGGGGACCGCAGGTGCTGGAGCACTGCCTGTTGCCTCTGACAAGAGTGGGGAAGCAGGTGAACCAGACTCCATAACTCGCCACCCTCTGAGACTTTGTGCATTAAAGTGAAGAAAAGTCCACCCACTGGCTGCGCTGACTGAGGAGGGGATACCCAGAGGACTCACCAACCCGGAGAGGACCGCTCAGTTCCGCTGCCTGTACCGCGCTGTGCCAGCGTGAGTGAGCAGTGAGGAGAGTGTGAGGAGATTTGTGCCGATCCAGCAGCGATAGAGGCCAAAGTAAAGTGAAAAGCGCGCGCGGCTTCAAGAAAATGGCCGCCGGCCGAGTGTAACTGCGGCATCGATCCGCAGCAAGATGGCCGCCGTATACACAGTAAAACACTACAGACAAGGCGCCGAATGTTGCCCAGGCCCAACACACACAAAAAGTCCCCCAGCTCCATGCAGGCAGTCCTGAGCCCCCCCCCCCCGCCTGGCCAGAGTGACCCCCAGGCAGCCCCACACAGCATAGCGCCAGAGTAAGGTGCAGAGAGCAGCATAACAAGGGGGAGACAGGGAAAATCCCTGATGCAGAGAAATACAGACACAGCATGTACTCACCTGCAAGCAGGAGAGACTACTTACCGTCCCAGAGGGACCCACTGGTGTGTGTCTGACAGACCCAACACAGTGCGGTACTGAGTAGTTGTCGGCCCGGTCCACCGCAAAAGATACAGCAGGCACTGTTCAATCTTGTGAGCATAAAAGCCCACCGGCCACCCCTGGAGTCGTGGGGCAAGTCGTGAACTGAGTCTCACGCACACAAGGCGAGGATCAGCACGTTTGATGGTCGGGCAGGGAAGACTACGAGGATACCTTGTACCCAACCTGTTGCCCAAGCCGACAGTTGATTGAAGATCTCAAAAATAAAATAATACAATTCTCAAAGCCACGTCTTCTCCTTCTGCTAGGCAGAAAAAAACTGAGGCTGCTGACTGCAGGTAGGAGGGTTATGTCCGGAGGGACCGCCCCCCGGGCGGGGCTGTTCAACTCAGTTTTTTTAGAATGTAAGTTATAACATCTAACATTCTGCCTAGATCTTCTCCTGCAAGCAGGGACATATACCCACGTGTTTCAGTATGAAGAGGCTGTGTCCGTCCATGGACGATAAGAGAAAATAGGATTTTTTTGTACTCACCGTAAAATCCTTTTCTCTGATGTCCATGGACTGACACAGCATCTTTATTCTTGACAAAGAGGGTTATGTTCCTGCTCATAGGAAAAGACTAGGCAGAATGTTAGATGTTTTAACATACATTCCATTACCAGAGCTGAACAGCCCCGCCCGGGGGGCGGTCCCTCCAGACATAACCCTGCTACCTGCAGCCAGCTGTCTCAGTTCGTATCAAAGCAGTACAAACTAAAAGGGAGGGGTGGGTGCTGTGTCAGTCCGAGTACAAAAAAATGGGATTTTTGTACTCACCGTAAAATCCATTTCTCTGACATCCATGGACCGACACGGCGTCTCTTACACTTTACACGTGGGTATATGTCCCTGCTTGCAGGAGAAGACCTAGGCAGAATGTTAAATGTTAAAACATTCCAGAACAAACCAGAGCTGAACAGCCCCGCCCAGGGGGGCGGTCCCTCCGGACATTACCCTCACACCTTCAGCTAGCAGGCCTCAGTTCGTAACAAAGCAGCACAAACTAAAAGGAAGGGTGGGTGCCGTGTCGGTCCATGGATGTCAGAGAAATGGATTTTACGGTGAGTACAAAAATCCCATTTTCTCTTATCATCCATGGACCGACACGGCGTCTCTTACACTTTACACGTGGGATGTCCCAAAGCAGTGTCAAGAGGGATGGGAGCAGTATAAATGGAAAAACCAAAAAACTTCACTCCAAAACAAGGCAGAGCTCCCCAACGGAGGAGTTGCCACTTTAAACAGTGGCCTGCAACACCTTGCGGCCGAAGGAAGCATCCGGAGATGCAGCCTCATCAACCCTATAAAACATAGAAAAGGTATGAACAGACGACCAGGTCGCCGCCTTGCACACTTGTGCAACCGACGCTTGATGTCGGAAAACCCAGGAAGCACCAATTGCCCTGGTGGAATGCGCCGTAACCGGGAAGGAAGGCACCCGCCCCATGAGAGTATAGGCTTGAAAGCCGGTTTGTCCGATCCACCTAGAAAAAGGTGGCAGACGAAGCCGCTTGACCCTGTATCTGACCAGAGACAGTCAAACAGAGAGTAGACTTCCGAATAGAAGCAGCAGACAGGCACACCTGCAAGGCACGTACCACATTCAAAGTGTGCCGCGCGCACTCTGGGATGCGACGGGCGAGGACACTAGGACGGGAGGACAAATGTCCTCATTTTAGGTGAAAGGTGAAGATCACCCTTGACAAAAGAGAAAGTCGCGGATGCAACACCGCCTTATCCTTATGGATGACTAAATATGGCAACTTGCAGTACAAGGTCGCCAATTCAGATACTCGTCTAACAGAAGTGATTGCCACTAAAAAGAGCCACCCACTGAGACAAAGCGAAGAGGGGAATATCCCTGATATTCTCAAAAGGAGGTTCCTGGAGAACCGAGAGTACCAATTCCGATCCCACGGGGGGAAAGGAGACACGACAGGAGGGAGCCCATGGCGAACCCCCTGTACAAGGGTGCCAACCAAGGAATGACCCGCTAGTGGTCACCGAAAGAAGACGGCCAAGGCCGAAACTGACCCTAAATGATACTCAAAGCGAGCCTTTGGGCCACGCCATGCTGTAGGAAACGCAGGATTCTAAGGACGGAATACGTCCGAGGATGTCAGTCCAGCTCTTCGCACATGGCGATGTAAGCTATTCCAGGTACAGAGATAGTTCTGTAGGAAGACTTCCGTGTCCTTCATATGGACGAAATGACCGAGTCCGAGAGCCTCGGTCTCTCAACACCTGGCTTATAACAGCCATGCCGTTAAGGCCCGAGACTGTAAAGGCAGGATGAAATATATGACTTTGAGACAGAAAGTCCTCCCTATTGGCAACCATCAGGGAACGGCCTCGACGAGACGTACCAGATCGGCGTACCAGTGAAGCCGAGGTCGATCCGGAGCAATGAGGATCACCGGAATTCCCTCGGTCGCCACCCTGCGCAGCAGGCGAGGAAGCAACTGCAGCGGAGGATAAACGTGTATCAGGTGATCATGACCCCATGGGCCACTGACGCCTCTGATGCATCCGCCCAAGGATACCTGGATCTGGCCACAAATCGACAACTTACAATTAAGTCGAGAAGCCATCGGGTCCACCTCCGGCGTGCCCCACCGTTTGTGTGGCAAAGGAGTTGAAATACCTCCGGGTGCAAGGACCACTCTCCCCGGTCCAACGTCTGGCAACTCAATAGTCCGCCAGTTCTATGCCCGGAATGTAAACGGCTGACAGAGCCGGCACGCTTCCTTTAGCCCACTTCAGGGTACGGGGGACCTCGGAAGCCTCAGCTGAGCTTCGAGGTGGTCGACATACGCCACCACCGTGACTTGTCCGACAGGATCCCAATGGAACGATCCTGCAATCTCTCAGACCACGCGGAGAGGCACAGTCTGATGGCCCGTAATTCCAGAACATTAATCGGCAAACGGGCTTCGTCCGGAGTCCAAGCCCTTGGGCCAACAGGACTCCCCAGATTACACCCCAGCCCTTCAGGCTGGCGTCTGTAGTGAACACCGTCCATTGGACGGGGAGGAACGACTTCCCGAACCGAAGAGCCGGGGACCCAAACTCCATGTCAGGGACGCCCTGACCTGGTGGCTCACCTGGATCGGAAAATCCAAAGACAACGGGGATTTGTCCCAAGGGAACAAGATCTCCTTCTGCAATGCCCTGGTGTGTGATTGGGCATACGGAATGGCCTCGAAAGAGGTCACCATGAGTCCCAGGATTCCCATGCAAAAACGGATTGACGACCATTTTTTGGGATGTCAGCATCTGTACTGCAGACTGAAGTGTCAGTAGCTTCCCCGGAGGTAGGAATACCTTTTGCCTCCAAGGAGTCCAGAATCAGACCGAGATACTCCAAATCTCGAGTCGGGACCCGGACTGACTCCTGAATGTTTAGGAGCCACCCGAAGTCCCTGAGGGTCTGACTGACGATAGTCACACTGTCTTCTAATACTGAGCCATTTCCTGCTCTAAGAAGAAGATCGTCCAGATAGCCCACGACAGCAATGCCTTGCTGTCTCAGCAAGCTAGAACCGGCACAAGCACCTTAGTGAACACCCTCGGCGCCGGGGCTAGGCCGAAAGGAAGAGCCACAAATTGATAGTGGACTTCGTCGATCGCAAGCGCAGATCGGAACATACAAGTAGGCGTCCTTGAATTCCAAGTTCGCCAGAAAATCCCCTTGACGGAGTGCACTGACCACCGTGCGAATGGATTTCATGCGGAACTTTTGCACCTTCACGAAGGCATTCAGGACCTGGAGGTCCAAGATAGGCCAGTAGAATCCGTGAAACCTCTCCTGTGACGGAACCAGCACAATCACTCCGGACCTCAAACCTGAATAGGCCCCATAGGGCCACCCGACGGGCAGGAAGGAGAGGAAGATTCGAGGGAAGAATCTGTCTGGTATTAGGAACGGAACCTATCCTGTAACCTGAGGGGATCACCTCGCACACCCACCAGTAGGAGATCCGGGAGGTCCATTGATCCGTGGACCTGCAAAGTCGTCCCCCCTACCCCAGAGTTGGGAGGGGGCAAGACTTCACGCGGAGGCGGGCTAGGGAGCCGGCTTGTTCGGCATACGCACCCAGGGGCGCTCGTGTCCACCAGCCGTACCGCTGTCAGTCTGGGGGGCCTCCCCATTGACTGACGAAAATATCCCCTTTTTTCTGGAAAGGAAGGACCCTGCTTATAGCGGCCTCCTTGCCAGCCTGAGGAAGAACAGTGCTTTTACCTTCCGTGACATCCTTGATGATGTCATCCAGCGCAGCACCGAAAAAACCTACCACCTTTTAATGGTAAACCCTTCCGAGGCTTTTTAGAAGCTAGGTCAGCAGACCAGCATTTCAACCAGATCAGACCACGCAATACCCTGAGTTATAAGGGGCCGCGTCAAACGTGGTGTCGCCACATAAACCAGGCCCTGCACCATTTGTGGGCCAGAGCAATAGTGTCTGGAGGAAGATCATGCTCCTGTACAGTTGCCCATCCCGCAAGTGTTGGAGACACAAGGGTCGCCGCTACCACAAGCCGTAGGGCGGACCCCAACAAGGCAAACATGGCTCTACTCACCACTTCTGACCTCCTGTGAGTGGGGTCCTTAAATGCAGGAGTCCCCTCCACCGGGAGAATGGTGGCCTTGTTCAACCGGGCGACTGGAGGGTCGACCACTGGGGGAGAAGCCCACATTTTTAGTAGGGCATCCTTAAAAGGGGTATCTGATAGACAAACGCCGCGGGACCATAAAAGACTTCTGCGGCTTTTTCCCCAGACCTTGTCAGTGAGCTGGTCAAAGAAAGGTACATATTGAAAAAAACACTTTTTAGAAGGCCCGGCCCCAAGGAACCAGAGGAGACCGTCCGCCTGAGGTTCTGCATCCGCAGCATTTAGCTTGCGAGTGTCCCTCACTGCATCAATGAGTTCACAAAACAAGCGCCCTGTCATTTACTGACACAGAACTGGAGTTTTCCTTGCAAGGAATGTCCTGTTCAAAACCATCAAATATATATTCAGAGCTAGGGTCCTGAGCGGTAGTGGCTAGGCCCATATCTGAATCAGCGCATTACCCCCCTTTTTTTTTTGTGGAAAAAAGGTGGGGATAGGGGCTTTTTTTTGCTCCCTTGCGCTCACACACTGCTTTCTCCTGGTCAGATTAATGATTCCAGGAATGCCGACAACTGGTCCCTAAGGACCGCAGGTGCAGAAGCACTGTCAGTTGTCTCTAACAATGTGAAGAAAACAGGTGAACCAGACTCCAATATTGCCACCCTCTGAGACCTTATTCACCATTATAGTGAATAATACAGCCCACCCACAGGCCGTGCTGGGGCTGAGGAGGGGACACCTGGAGTACTCACCACCCCTAGGGACCGCTGTATGAGCCGCGCTGTAGCGCTGTATGAGCCGCGCTGTAGCGCTGTATGAGTCGCGCTGTAGCGCTGTATGAGTCGCGCTGGTGCAGCCTGAGGTGAAGAATCTGTGGGGATGTGTGTATTCCGCGCCGTACAGCAGCGCTGCTAGAGGCCGAAAACGAAAGTGCAAGTGCCGCGGCTACAAGAAAATGGCCGCCGGGCACCAGTTTATGCATTAAGCCTCAGCCAAAATGGCCGCCAATGGCGCATTTTTTAAAAATAAAACACCGCGCCAATGGCGCACAGAAAACACCACAGCCAGTCCCCCAGAACACTTCCCAATAAAAATAACAGTCATGAAGCGGCCCCCCCAAGGCAGAGTGACCCCCCAAGTATCCCCACACAGCACAACAGCACAACAGGGTGCAGAGAGCAGCATACAGGGGGGAGACAGGGAGAACCCCCCACACACAGAAACACAGCCAGCATGTACTCACCTTGCAGCAGGAGAGACTACTTACCCGTCCCGCAAGCACCTTGGAGAACACCCCCAGTGCCAATAGAGGGACTCACTGGCTTGTTTCAGACAGGCCTATCACAGAGTCGTACTGCGTAGCTGTCGGCCCGGTCCACCGCGAAAGATACAGTAGGTACTGTTCGATCTTGAGAGGACCGCGGGAGCATGAAAGCAACCCGGCCACCCCTGGAGCCATGGGGTATGTCGTGAACTGAGTCTCACGCACACAAGGCGAGGATCAGCACGCTCGATGGTCGGACAGGGAAGACTACGAGGATACTAGTGTACCCAACCTGTTGCCCAGCCGACAGTTGATTGAAGGTCTCAAAAATAAAATTATAAAATTCCCAAAGGAATAAAAATTTAAAGTAAAATCTTCCAGGAGACTGGCTCCTGAGAGAGCCACGTCTTCTCCTTCTGCTAGGCAGAAAAAAACTGAGGCCTGCTAGCTGCAGGTGTGAGGGTAATGTCCGGAGGGACCGCCCCCCTGGGCGGGGCTGTTCAGCTCTGGTTTGTTCTGGAATGTTTTAACATTTAACACTCTGCCTAGGTCTTCTCCTGCAAGCAGGGACATATACCCACGTGTAAAGTGTAAGAGACGCCGTGTCGGTCCATGGATGATAAGAGAAAATCATGTTTTCTCTTTCCGTCCATGGACTGACACAGCATCTTTATTCTTGACAAAGTGGGACGTCCCAAAGCAGTGTCTAAAAACGAGGGGTGGGAACAGTATCAAGGGAAAAAAAATAAAAAATAAAAACTTCACCCCAAAACAAGCAGAGCTCCTCAACGGAGGAGGTGCAAATTTAAACAGCCGCCTGCAAAACCTTGCGGCCGAAGGAAGCATCAGAAGATGTGGCCACATCAACCTTATAGAACTATGAAAAGGTATGTGCGGACAACCAGGTCGCCACATTGCACACTTGTGCAACAGACGCTTGATGTCGGAAAGCCCAGGAAGCACCAATTGCCCAGGTTGAATGCGCCGTAACCGGAAGGGAGGCGCCTGCCCCTTAAGGGCATAGGCCTGTATGATAGTCTGTCTGATCCACCTAGAAATGGTGGCAGACGAAACCGCCTGGCCCCGACATGGACAAACAGTGAGTCAGACTTCCTAAACGAAGCCGTAACAGACAGGGACACCTGGAAGGCACGTACCACGTCCAACGTGTGAAGCGCAAACTCTCTGGGATACCGACCACACGGGACCACCAACGCGTCTGCCCAGGGGTCCCTGGACCTGGCCACGAATCTCGACACCTTGCGATTGAGTCGAGAGGCCAATAGGTCCACATCCGGCGTGCCCCACCTCCGGCAGAGGAGGTAAAACACCTCTAGATGCAAGGACCATTCCCCCTGGTCCAACATCTGGCGGCTCAGATAGTCCGCCTGCCAGTTGTCTACGCCCAGAATGCAAACGGCCAACAGAGCCGGCACGCTTCTTTCCGCCCATCTTAGGATGTGAGCGACCTCGGACGCCGCAGCCAAGCTCTGAGTCCCCCCCTTGATGGCTGACATAAGCCACTGCTGTGGCGTTGTCCAACTGGATCCTGACTGAGCACCCTTGTAGTCTCATTGACCATGAGGAGAGACACAGTCTGATCGCCCGGAATTCCAGGACATTGATCAATAGACGGAATTGGTCCGGAGTCCAAAGCCCCTGAGCTGACAGAGCTCCCCAGACTCCACCCCATCCAAGTAGGCATCCCGTCAGGAGCTTCTTAGAGGCCAGGTCAGCAGACCAGCATATTAACCAGATCAGGCGACATAAAACCACCGCAGACACTGAAGCCCTAGAGATTAGGGGGGCAATGTCCAAAGTGGCACCGCACACATACACCAGGCCCTGTACCATTTGGTCGGCCAGTGCAACGCAATCTGGAGGAAGATTATTCTCCTGTACAGTCATGTGCAAAATTTTAGCCCATTCCGTGAGTGTCTGAGACACCAGGGTCACCGCTACAAGAGAACGCAGTGCGGAACCCAGCATGGTGAACAGTGCCCTGCTCACCAGTTCCGACCTCCTATCAGTAGGGTCCTTAAAAGCAGGTGCCCCCTTATCTGGGAGAGTTGTGGTTTTAATCAACCGGGCGACCGGGGGATCAACCCCCAGGGGAGAAGCCCATTTCTTAATCAGGCTCTCCTCAAAGGGGTACCCAACAGCCAGATGCTGCAAGACCACAAAGGTCTCCTGTGGTTTGTCCCACACCTGGGTTGGCAAACAAGCATCCCCACACAGAGTGCAGACCACACGGACCCCACCGGGCAAAATGACCCCCAGGCACCCCCAGTCAGCGCGTGCCAGAGTAAGGTGACAGAGAGTAGTAAAAACAAAGGGGAGACAGGGAAACCCCCCTTACCATAGGAACACACAGCATGTACTCACCTGCTGAGGCAGGAGAAACAGTACTTACCCGTCTAGTGAGGACCCACTGGTGTGTTCCTGACAAGCATATCACAGTGCAGTACTGAGTAGCAGTCGGCCAGTCCACCGCGAAAAATACAGCAAAACTGTTCAATCTTCTCTGGACCCTTTAGCAAAAAGCTCACCGGCCACCCCTGGAGCCATGGGGTATATCGTGAACTGATCTCACGCAGAGCGAGGATCAGCAAGCTCGATGGTCGGACTGGGAAGACTACGAGGATAGCGAACTACCCAACCTGTTGCCCAGCTGACAGTTGATAGAAAAATCTCAAAAATAAAATAATAAAAGTTCAAAAAAATAACAAAACATTTCTTAAAGAGACTGGCTCTGAAGAGAGCCACATCCTCTCCTCTGCTAGGCAGAAAAAAACTGAGGCAGCTGGCTGCAGGTAGGAGGGTTATGTGCGGAGGGACCGCCCCCTGGGCGGGGCTGTTCAGCACTGGTAATGGAATGTATGTTAAAACAGCTTACATTCTGCCTAGTCTTCTCCTACGAGCAGGAACATAACCCACTTTGTCAAGAATAAAGATGCTGTGTAAGTCCATGGACGGAAAAAGAGAAAGAAAGTATTTGCTCCCCCCCTGCTGATTTTGTACATTTGCCCACTGACAAAAATGTTATTTTAACAGTGAGAGACAGAACAACAACAACAAAAATATCCAGAAAAAAAATAAAAAAAATGTATACATTTATTTTTATTTTAATGAGTGAAATAAGTATTTGATCCCCTATCAATCAGCAAGATTTCTGGCTCCCAGGTGTCTTCTATACAGGTAACGAGCTGAGACTAAGAGCACTCTCTAAGGCCCCTTTCACACTTATACGACTTGTCCCACGATTTGTGATGGCAAAGTAGCACGACAAGTCGTTTCCCATGATTTCCAATGACAACCATTCATATTAGTACGACATCAAGTCATTCCGACTTCAAAGTAGTCCCTGCACTACTTTGGTCTGATTTTGATGCCACTTACACAGGCATTCCCTAAAATCGCGCCCGCGAATCGCACAGTGGTGTAAAAGAGGTACTGTGATGTAAAACAGGGCGCTGTGGTAAAAAGGGGGGGGGATTGCAATGTTAAAGGGGGTGTTGTGTTGTAAAGGGAGGGGGCAATATAAAAGGGGGCACTTTGGTGTAAAGAGGGGCTGCAGTGTATAAGAGAGGGGCTATGATGTAAGGGAGAGGACTGAGATGTAAGAGTGGCCTGCCATGTAAAAGGGAAGTTGTGGTGTAAAGGAGGGTGCTGTGATGTAAAGGAGAGGACAGATATAAAACTCGGGAACTGTTATGTGAAGGGTATGGGGCTGTGATGTGAAGGATCCAAGTCATCACACAAACATGAGATTTGGACCCCTGCTGGAAGAAAATTGTGTTGACCAGACCTCCCTGAAATTTTAAATTTAATACCCGTCATAGAGGGAGAGAAACAATGGAAGTTTCTCCCACTCTTCTTAGTGCAGTGAGGGGGGAAGTAGTGCTAGTAGAGGATGATTGGGGGGGTATTTGTGCTAGGATGGGAGATTGGGGGAGGGGAATTTGTGCTGGGGGGCTTTGGGATGAGGGCATATGGGGTGAGCGGATTTGAGCTGAGGGGATGGGGGGGGGGGGGGAGCAAAGATTTGTGCTGGGAGGGGGGATTTCCGCAGGGCGGCATATTTGGGAGGAGGGGGAATTTTAGAATACGGTAGTATTAAGGCAGTTTTAAAAATAGGATTTTTATAACAGCTTACCTGTAAAATCCTTTTCTTGGAGTACATCACGGGACACAGAGTGGCATAGTAATTACTATGTGGGTTATAGAGCTTAGCTTCAGGTGATGGACACTGGCACACCCAAGACAGGAAGTCCCCTCCCTATATAACCCCTCTCATATCGGGAGTACCTCAGTTTTGTAGCAAAGCAATAAGTGTCCCCAAAAGAGGGGTGGGAGCTCTGTGTCCCGTGATGTACTCCAATTAAAGGATTTTACAGGTAAGCTGTTATAAAAATCCTATTTTCTTTACCGTACATCACAGGACACAGAGCGGCATAGTAATTACTATGTGGGATGTCCCAAAGCAATGCCAAAATGAGGGGAGGGAGACACCATAACAAGCTGGGCGTCATCAGGCATGAGGATTTATACTGCAGCCTGCAGCACACTACGCCCCAAGGCGATATCCTCATGACCTCTTACATCCACCTTATAAAATTTTGTGAATGTGTGGGCTGAAGACCAAGTTGCGGCCTTACAGATTTGAGCCAAGGAGGCCTGGTGATGCACTGCCCAAGAAGCACCAACCGCTCTAGTAGAGTGTGCTGTAATTTTAAATGGAGGCACCTTCTTTCTCAGACCATAAGCTTGAATAATAACCTGCTGAATCCACTTAGAAATAGTAGATTTCGACGCTGCCTGGCCCCTTCTGGGGCCTTCTGGCAGAATAAATAAAACATCAGTTTTCCGAATCATAGCAGTAGCTTCAAGATAGGCTTTAACTGCTCTTACTACATCCAAAGAATGTAATAATTTCTCTTCCACCAAACTAGGTTTGGGAAAAAAGGAAGGGAGAACCACATCTTGGTTCAAATGAAAACTTGACACGACCTTCAGAAGAAAGGCTGGATGTGTACGTAAAACCACTCTATCCTTATGGATAATCAAATATGGCTCCTTGCAAGACAAAGCTAATTCCGATACCCTCCTGGCTGAGGATATAGCTACCAAGAACACTAATTTCCTGGTGAGGAGCACTAAAGGAATGTGGAGTAATGGTTCAAAAGGTTGTATTTGAAGGACTGATAGAACCAAGTTTAAGTCCCATGGACATATGGGAGACCTCACTGGTGGGTTGATACGAGTCACACCCTGCAAGAAGGTCTTTACTAGCGAATGTGTAGCTAGTGGCCTTTAAAAAAATATCGATAAGGCAGAAACCTGTCCCTTAATGGTACTTAAGGCTAGGTTTTTGACAACAGCCCACTGCAGGAAGTCAAGTATTCTGCCTATGACGTACTTCCGAGGATGCCATTTCTTGGCTTCACACCATGCCACATACGCCTTCCAAACTCTATAATATATATGTCTAGATACTGGCTTTCTAGCATTGATTATCGTAGACACCACTGTGTTAGAGAGACCTCTCTCTCTCTTAGAATGTGGGATTCAATAGCCAGACCGTTAAATTTAGAGTTTGTAAAGAAGGGTGGTATATCGGACCCTGCGTGAGCAGGTCTGGCCGAAGCGGAAGGGTCCAAAGGCTTGCCTACAGACATTCTTACAATTTCCGCGTACCAGCACCTCCGAGGCCATGCTGGGGCTACCAGAATCACTGGCCTCCTTTCCATCCTGACTCTGCGGAGGAGTTGAGGTAGTAGCTGCAGCGGAGGGAACGCATATATTAGTGCGAACTGATCCCACGGGAACACCAGTGCATCCGATCCGCAAGCGAGCGGGTCCCTTGTTCTGGACACAGAAAGCTACTCAATTTCGTGTTGAACCTGGATGCCAATAGATCTACATCTAGTGTCCCCCATCTCTGACATTGTCTGAAAGATGTCGGGGTGAAGAGACCATTCCCCTGGGGATAACTGCTGCCGACTCAGGAAGTCTGCTTTCCAATTCTCTATTCCTGGAATAAAGATAGTGGATATGCATGGGACATGTCTTTCTGCCCATATCAGGATATGATTCACCTCCTGGGCCGCACCGCTCTTGGTGCCCCCTTGGTGATTGATGTATGCCACAGCTGTGGCATGGTCTGATTGGATCCTGACAGGAGACCCATGTAGCTTGGAAGTCCACGCTTCCAGGGCCAACCGTGCCGGCCGAATTTACAGCAGGTTGATAGGCAAGGTCTTCTCGATATTCGACCACTTTCCCTGGAGTGAACATTGCTCCAGTACTGCCCCCCAGCCTAGAAGGCTGGCATCCGTAGTTACTACCCTCCAAGAGTTTGGAATAACCGACTTTCCCTTTTGTAAATTTTGGGGTACCAACCACCAACATAGACTCCTGCGTACTGACGACGCCAGGGACATTGGGAAGTCTAGGGCTTGAATCTTTTTGTTCCAGGTGGATAGGATGGCGTTCTGCAATTTCCTTGAATAGAATTGAGCATACGGAACTGCTTCGAATGAGGCTACCATCTTTCCCAGCAACCGCATGCAAAGACGAATGGATGGCTGTCTCTTTGCACCGATCGCTTGAATTAGTTCTCTTAAGGAAGAGATTTTTGCCTGAGGCAGAAAAACCTCTCTTTGGTCTGTGTCTATGAGTAAGCCTAAAAATATTCGAGTCTTCTTGCTGGCTGCAAGGCCGATTTGTCCAGATTTAGGACCCAGCCCCGGGATTCCAGGTATTGTACCGTGTTGTGTACAGCAACCCTTAGGTTGGAAGCCGACTGATCTATTATCAATAGGTCGTCAAGGTAGGCCCTTATAGATATTCCCTGAGTTCTTAAGTCGGCCAAAAGAGGGGCCAAGATCTTTGTGAACACTCGCGGAGCCGTGGCCAACCCGAAGGGTAGCGCCACAAACTGATAATGGCGCTGTTCCACCGCAAAGCGTAGAAGCTTTTGATGACTGGGGAATATAGGAACATGTAAATAAGCTTCCCTGATATCGATGGACGCCAACCATTCTCCCCCTTGTAGGGAGGCGGCTATTGACCGAATTGATCCCATACGGAACGATTTGACGATTAGGAATTTGTTTAGACCTTTGAGATCTAGTATGGGTCTTACATCTCCGTTGGGCTTTGGAACGGTAAAGAGGTTTGAGTAAAATCCCAACCTCTGTTCCTTTACCGGAACCTCCACAATTACCCCTTGGGATAATAGTCGGTCTAACGCCGAAAGGAGAGATCTTCTCCTTATTGGATCTTTTGAGACGTTTGATGTTATAAACCGAGGAGGAGGAGGAAATTCCTGCAACTCCAACTTGTATCCCAAGGATACCGTGGAGAGAGCCCATCTGTCCCAGATCGTCTCTCGCCAAGCCCCTGAAAACAACAGAAGTCTTCCCCCCACTCGTCTGAGTGGGGTGACCCTTCATAAGGCCGACTTGGGGGCTGGTTTAGTATTCCTTCGGTTCCAGGGCTTTTTATTACCCTGTGGCTGTCCCTGAGCTCTCCCTCCAGGATTAGATCAGGGAGGCTGTCGGAACTGCTTAGAGGCTGAAGTTCCTGGGACTGGCGAGGTGGGCCGCTTGAAGGCAGGACCTCTGAATTTCCTTTTAACAGGTAAAAGGGTACTCTTCCCACTGGAGATTTTCTGGATGTATTTATCCAAGTCCTTGCCAAATAACCGCTCCCCATGGAATGGAAATCCAGCCAGGAGGTTTTTACAGGGCGTCTCGGCTGACCAGTTTTTCAGCCATAGGAGTCTACGCATGTGTACCAACACCAGCATAAGGCGGGAGGCCTGATGAATTGAATCTTTAATGGCATCACCCGCAAAACATAAAGCCCTAGGTAGATTTGCTAAATCCTGCGCCTGCTGAACTGGCATGTCTTTTAAAGTCAGCTTCATCTGGTCTTTCAAGGCCTGACAGATGCCAATGGCTGCCACTGCAGGCTGAGTTACAGTACCAGCTGTAGAAAAAGCAGTCTTTAATAGGGTTTCCAACTTTTTATCTGTTGGATCTTTAAAAATCTGTACATTGTCCACGGGACATGTCAGGGATTTGTTCACAGAAGAGATGGCAGCGTCCACAGAAGGAAGGTTCCATTTTTTGGTGAACTTTTCCTCCATAGGATATACCACAGAAAACTTTTTGGGAGGAAGGAACAATTTATCAGGATGTTCCCAATCTTTATAAATGAGATTTTCTAACAATGGATGCACTGGAAAGGAACCATTAGCATGTGGGGCTTTCAAAGAGCCCAATGAAGAAACCACTGTAGTTGCTGGTTCTGAAAGGGGCAGCTTGAAAGCTGACCGAACCATGTCTGTCAAAGACTGAACTAACAATTTTTCAGCCTGAGAGGCTGAAAATGGTTCCTCTAAAGTAGATTCCTCCGAGGCTGCATCATCCTCCTGATCCCCTGCAGGAAAATCAATTTCATCCTGAGACAATTGCTCTGCTGTTAGATATTCCAACGGTGGAGATGGAGATCTGGCACGCTTTTTTCCCCGGCAGGGAGGAAGCGATTAATGCCGCCAATCTTTGTTCTAATCCTCCTAGAGCAGAGGTAAAAGCCTCCTCTGTCACATACACTGGAGCAGGTGAACTGAGGGCAGCCGCAGCACCCAGCATTCCTGATGGCTCCCCTCGGGTAACTACCTCTGATTTATCAGGGGAGGATATATTAGTAGGAGCAAGCCCCAGATCCTCAGAGAAGGATGGCGAACCCTTTAGCCTCTTAGGATTTTTACTCCCAGAGCCCTTGGAAGGCATAGTCCTAGCTCAAGCTAAGGACTTACAGCCAAAAATGCACCCACCACTAGCTATAGTCTAGCGTACAAGCTTGCTATGAGAGCTAGTCAGGTGACTAAACTAATGTGCCTTTGGGATGCCTGTATCACCACCTGTAGTGTGCCCAATATAATATCAAAAATAAATGTCACCAAGGAGCTCTGCTGATGTGTCCGTCCTCTTATAGCATGTCTCGCAGAGGCTGTCTTTTTAAAGCAGAGGACGCCCGCACATGCGCACCAATGAGCGCGCATGCGCCAGAACGCTCCCTGGAAGGAATGGGGAGAGGAGCAGGAGGGAGCTGCAGTTTTACATTGGAGCCAAGCTGACACTATAGAGGGAGACCACAGCGCCATGTCTAAGAACGCTGTTTCCAGGTCCCCCTAACAGGTATGGTAAAAATTTTACAGATGGGTACTGCAGAGCTTGTACATAGAAGAATGCTCCTCCATCTGTCTAGGCATTACACTTAGAAGGTATGCCCAGCTATATAGACATTCTCAAGTATCTCCCTCCTGTGGCCACACAGGGGTACTACATAATGTCCAATAGAACCATAAGAAAATACATTTCAGGTTTATCAAAAGTTATTTTAGGCATCAGGTACAGTGGGAAATATACCATGTAGGTAAAATACAGGCAAACACATTAGTTTTGAAGGGTCCCTGCTGGACCAAGTTCATCAGGGACCCTCACTTACCTGTCCCCGCCGCAGGACCCTGTTCAGAACAGACAGCCCAAACTTCGCCCCTTTGGCGGGCAACGTCATTTGACCTTCAGGGACCGGGGTCCTACTGAAAGGAGCACCACTCCCCTGGACCTGTATAGCACCCTGTCAGAAACCTCTTGGTATTGGGTCTGACCAGAGTACTGGATCCCAGGGTCCAGCCCTCCTAAGAGAGGCATTACAGGCCAAACCTCGTAGATGGTCCACATCTTCTTCCCCGAGGCCCGGGTACCGTCCATTTTGGCATTGAAGCACTTTGGACGGATCCGGAATAGCTTGCTTTTAGGCCTCAAAGACCATACGCAGAGCTAACTTGAATACATGCTTAATCGTGACCAACACCTTTAGACACTGGCAAAAAAACGGAGGTACTCCCGATATGGGAGGGGTCTTCTTGTCTTGGGTGTGCCAGTGTCCATCACCTGAAGGCAAGCTCTATAACCCACATAGTAATTACTATGCCGCTCTGTGTCCCGTGATGTACGATAAAGAAACTAACATTTCTAAAAAAAAATTAAAGTTTATTTCTACTTTAAATGTTTGTTGCCTCTACCCCGTTTACTGTCTATTTTCCCGTTTTTATTTAACCAGCCCTGTTTAATATAATTGGATCTTCAATGCACCCCCTGCAGTTCACATCTGCTGATTATTTCATAATGAGAACATCACGTCCTGAGCTTTAGGTGGTGGTGTCAGGGTCACCTGTGGCCAGGTGACAGATGCACACCGTAGGGGGACAGGAGTGCACCGCGAGGTAGTGAACCCTATGGCTGGCTTCTGTGGATAGGAAACTGGGTGGTTGTGGAAAGCGGGACCAGAGGAGCACAACCGGGATCCCAACGGAAGCGAGAGCCAAGATTCCCCAGGGCGCGGAGTCTAAGACCCAGCTGGTCTTCTCCAGGGCCTCTAGTGGTGAGGATGTTACGCTGCAGGCTGGGACCAGGTCGCGGCCCCTGGAGTTTCCTAGCTCACGCCCCGTAGGATAAGGGGAAGCAGCAGCACACGATAGAGAGAACCGAATAACAAGCCGAAGGTCAGGGGCCACAAGCAGACAAGGATAACGAAGAACGAGCCGAAGGTCAAGGGTCACGAGCAGACAGGGATGGTCGGGGACAAGCCAATAACGTAACAGAGAGACAGACGTAGCACACGGCAGGCAGGAACCCAAACACACAATGCCTAACAAACACGTTGATCAGCAAAGCAGGCTTGCAGTGCACAGGTTAATATAGTGTTCAGTGATAGGGCCTGGGGTGGAGTCAGGCTGGGAGGAGATTATAAAGGAAGCCAGGTGAAGGAGGTCTGGTCTCTAGATGAACACATGAGGAGGAAGGTAAGATGGCAGACAGACATTAATGCATATCCATGACAGGTGGAAACCATGCAGCCACCCGCTGACTGCTGCCAATAATTTTTTCTACTTGCCATTTATCACCCTAAAAGGGAATCTGACATTTAAAATAATCAACTTGCTGTGTTATAATAACACGGGGGACTGAGAATGCGTGCATATCCCATAAGTAACCTAATGATCAAAACAAATTGAGCTTCTAGTTAAACTGCAGCACACAAAGTCAGATGCTGCTATTTAAAGCAGTATTAAACCCAAAAGCAAACATTAATTATATTGCAGCTTACCAATTCTTAAATGTGATTACTATTAGAAGTAAGAAAACCTAAAAAAGGAAACTATTTTCATCTGGTGATCCAGCCAGCAAGTCCTTTTTTTCACAGCACAAGCTCTCCAACGTATCAGTTTACTTGGATAAGACAAAGCACTTATGCCCTGTACACACGATCCTAATTTCCGATGGGATAAAATCCGATGGAATTCTGTTCAAGCTGTCTTGCATACACACTGTCAGACCAAATTCCGACCGTCCAAAACGCGGTGACGTAAAACACTACGACGAGCCTAGAAAAATTAAGTTCAGTGCTTCCGAACATGCATCGACTTGATTCTGAGCATGCATGTTTTTTCTCCGTCGGAGTTCCACACAGACGATCGGAATTTCCAATAGGATTTTTTTCCAATCGGAAAAAAATACAACATGTTTTATTTCTAAACTGCGACGGAAAAAAGTCAGATGGGGCCCCCACACGGTCGGAATATCCGATGAAAAAATTCCGTCAGACTTTTTTCATCGGAAATTCCGATCGTGTGTGTATAAGGCATTAATGTCTTGAAAAAGTATTCATACCCCTTGAAATTTTCCACATTTTGTCATGTTACAACCAAAAATTTATTTTATTGGGAATTTATGTGATAGACCAACACAAAGTGGCACATAATTGTGAAGTGGAAGGAAAATGATAAATGGTTTTAAAATTGTTTTACAAATAAATATCTGAAAAGATTCTCAATTAGATTTAGGTCTGGACCATTATAACACATGAATATTCTTTGATCTAAACCATTCCATTATAGCTGTGGCTGTATGTTTAGGGCCGTTGTCCTGCTGGAAGGTGAACCTCCACTCCAGTCTCAAGTCTTTTGCAGACCAACAGGTTTTCTTCCAAGCTTGCCCAGTATTTTGCTCCATCCATCTTCCCATCAACTCTGACCAGCTTCCCTGTCACTGCTGAAGAAAATCATCCCACAACATGATGCTGCCACCACCATGTTTCACAGTGGGGATGGTGTGTTCAGGGTGATGTGCAGTGTTCGTTTTCCGCCACATATAGCATTTTGCTTTTAGGCCAAAAAGTTCAGATTTGGTCTCATCTGACCAGAGCACCTTCTTCCACATGTTTGCTGTGTCCCCCACATGGCTTCTCCCAAACTGCAAATGGGACTTCTTATGGCTTTTTTCAACAACGGCTTTCTTCTTGCCACTCTCCCATAAAGGCCAGATTTGTGGAGTGCACGACTAAGTTGTTCTGTGGACAGATTCTCCCACCTGGATTGTGGATCTCTGCAGCTCCTCCAGAGTTACCATGGGCCTCTTTTCTCATTAATGCTCTCCTTGCCCGGCCTTTCAGTTTAGGTGGATGGCCATGTCTTGGTGGATTTGCAGCTGTGCCATACTCTTTCCATTTTCAGATTATGGATTGAACAGTGCACCGTGAGATGTTCAAAGCTTGGGATATTTTTTTAGAACCTAACCCTGCTTTAAACTTTTCCACAACTTTATCCCTGACCTGTCCAGCGTGTTCCTTGGCCTTCATGATGCAGTTTGTTATCCAAGGTTCTCCAACAAACCTCTGAGGGCTTCAAAGAACAGCTGTATTTATACTGAGATTAAATTACACAGGTGGACCCTATTTACTAATTAGGTGACTTCTGAAGGCAACAGTTGTATGGCTAAACTCGCATTGGATTCGCACAGAAAAAAAGTGAATGGACTTGTTTTCCCCACACTGGAATCGGATCGCATGGGTGTTCTCACCTATGCGATCCGATTTCTGTGCAAATCCACAGTTCGCATTGCGATCTGTGAACCGTTCTGAGGGTGTCATAAACAATGTATTGACACCTGCAGCAGTTCGCAGAGGGCAGTGTAAACTGTCTGCGGGAGACATGCCATGTGGGAACCAGTGCTGTAATCGGGCTGGTTCCCAAATCACACTAGTCTGAACCTAGGCTCAAGGTGTCAGCATACCAATACATTTTGGACAATTTCATGCTCCAAACTTTGTGGGAACAGTTTGGGGTTCCTGTTCCAACATGATTGCGCAACAGTGCACAAAGCAAGGTCCATAAAGACATGGATGAGCGAGTTTGGGGTGGAGGAACTTGACTGGCCTGCACAGAGTCTTGAACTCAACAGATAGAACACCTGGCAAGCAAGAGGTAAGACGTTTCTTGTAGTTGGTAACCAGGTTTGCACACATCTCAGGAGGGATTTTGGCCCACTCTTCTTTACAGATCTTCTCTAAATCCTTAAGGTTTCTTGGCTGTCATTTGGCAACTCGAAGTTTCAGCTCCCTCCATAAATTTTCTATAGGATTAAAAGGTCTTGAGACTGGCTGGGTCACTCCATGACCTTAAGGCCCCTTTCACACTTATACGACTTGTCCCACGATTTGTGATGGCAAAGTAGCATGACAAGTCGTTCCCCATGATTTCCAATGACAACCATTCATATATTAGTACGACTTCCTTCCGACTTCAAAGTGCACTACCTTGGTCCGATTTTGATGCCACTTACACAGGCATTGCTTGAAATCGCGGTAAAATCTTTGTTGCCTTGGGAGTATGTTTTGGCTCATTGTCATGCTGGAAGACCTATCTGTAACGGCACCCCAAATCTGAAAGGGGGTTAACGCCGCTTAGGATATTCCCTCTCCTGGACACACATTCGCTGCCGATCCTCCACAGTCAGGCGACCACTTCCCATAGGAATTAATCCTTTCCAAAATGAACTGACACTTTATTGCAAAAGTACTACAACTCTTATACACACAGAGAGAAGCTTCTGACCCTCCTCCCATCATACACCTCTGACCAGACCCAATTTACATTTCAGTTTAAATGGTTATGCATGACCTTTTGTGTTTAGCCTTTGTCTCCCAATCCACATTATCAAACGACTTCACCGAATGAAAGGATCTGTAGCATATTTGAGGTTCATTAACATTACACAAGCAGACAGGTGAAACCTCAGCATCTCTTCAATTAACCTGTCTGTCTGCTAGTTCCACAACCTATAATTACAGGCTTAACTCCCACAAGCCACAATAAACAATAGAATGTAATCACACATCATCACAGCAAGTATTACATAAACAGCCCACACACAGTATATACCCAATCTGCTATGTATATACAGTATGGGATATGGCTATCACAGATCATGGTGGGGTTCTCATTCACCCTGTGCCCCAAGTGAGACACAGGGTGGTTTACACATAAGAGGCATTGGGGAAGCTGAAGCAAGGGTATCTCATACTTTCTAAGAGCTTCTGGGTTACCCGGGCCTTCCTGTTACACCATCCACAACCAATCTCAGAAGGTTCTCATCCAAGATTTTACAATACATGGCCCTGTCCATTTTCCCTTCAATGTGGCAAAGTCGGGCTGTACCTTTAGCAGAGAAACAGTCCCAAAGCATAATGTTTCACCTCCGTGCATAACTGTACGGATGGTGTTCTTAGGGTCATAGTCAGTATTGTTCTTCCTCCAAACACGTGAGTTGAGTTAATGCCAAAGAGCTCAATTTTGGTCTCATCTGACCACAGCACTTTCTCCCAATCCTTCTCCGAATCATTTAGATGTTCATTGGCAAACTTCAGACTGGCCTGTACATGTGGCTTCGTGAGGAGGGGGACCTTGCGGCGCTGCAGGATTTCAATCTATGGCAGCATATTGTGCTGCCATGGATTGAAATCCTGCATGAATTGCAATGGTTTGTTTGGTGGCCATGGTCCCAACTACCTTGAGATCATTTAGAAGCTCCTCCTGTGTAGTTCTGGGCTGATCCCTGACTTTTCTCATGATCATCTTTACCCTATGAGGTGAAATCTTGCATTGAGCTCCAGACCGAAGGCGAGATTGATGGTTATTTAGTATTTCTTCCATTTGCAAATAATCGCTCTAACAGTTGTCTCATTTTCACAAAACTTCTTGCTGATGGTCGTTTAGCCAATTCCAGCCTTGTGCAAGTCTACAATCTTGTCACTGACGTCCTTTGACAGCTCTTTGGTCTTGCCCATGATGGTGAGGTTTGAATGGAAGTTAAGATTCTGTGGACAGGTGTCTTTTATACACATAAGGAGCTGTCATTAGGAGCGCCTTCCTAAATTGACAGGACTAATCTGTGTACCACATACTGTAGCCAGTAAGATACCCAAAATTATTGTTGGTTGGTAGGGGATCAAATATTAATTTTACTTACTGAACTACAACTCAATTTATAACATTTGTATCATGTTTTGTTTGGATTTTTGGTCGATATTCTATCTGTAGCATTTAAAATACACCTATGATAACATATATAGACCCTTAATTTCTTCGTAAGTGGGCAAACTTACAAAATATGTAGGGGACAGCTATTTCCCCCCCACTGTATATTAGAAAAATTAAAGGTTTGGGTAACAAACACTTCATGGAAGCAATTGCAAAAAAAAAAAAAAAAGAGCTTTACCGAAATGATGAAGCACTTTTTGATTCCTTTTCAATAAAAATAATAAACATTTTATATTTACCTGCTCTGTGCAATGGACTTGCGCAAAGCAGCCCCGATCCTCTTCTTCTGGGGTCCCCCACCGGCGATCCAGGCTCCTCCTCTTTGGCAAGTGCCCCCATGGAAAACCACGTCCATCTCTACTCAGTCTACTGTATACAATATACTACATAAAAACCCACCTAAATACTCAATGAAAAGCAAGGCATCAGATGGATATCGGAACAATAGAGGAAGATCAATTGATGGAAAATCTGTCTTACTCAGAAGATATAGAATTCCTCAGTTTTCACATAAATTGGGTCTGAGACCTACCCCTGTACTGTAATCTGTGTGGACAAGACTCAGAAAACTTGTTCCACTTAGGGCTTGTTCACACTTGACTACATTTCTGACGCTCAACAAACGCTCCTATAGCGTTTGTATGGCGTTAGTGTGGGCGGCAGAGAGGCATCAATGAGCTTTAGAACGGGCTTTTTACAAGCATTAAAAACGCTCCCTAAACGCCCTATGCACGGTTTTGTATTGTATAGTTTGATGAGCGTTAAACTGTTCCACAATGGAAAGTGACAGAAATAAACAAATTTTAACGCGCTGCAACCGCATCAAAACTGCGCCTAAACCGCCTGCCAGAGCGTTTGCGGAGCATTACCATAGACTTGAATGGGAGGTGTTGAAAGGCTTCAAAAACGCCTCCTGACTCGACATGAGGCTCCAATTTTGAAGCGACGCTAGCGCTTAGTGTGAGCAGCACAATGTCTGCTGTCTGACTTTTCTCTGTATTGCTGGGAGCCGACAATCTTGTGCATAGGCATTTGAGGGACATATTTAACGCCTCTCAAATGCCTGCTCTTAATGCCAGTGTGAACTCAGCCTTAATGTGAATATACCCCAACATAGTAAGATATTGGAAAGAAACCTGTTCCTACCATCAGGACATCACCTCACTAATGACCAATTAATTTGCCCTTACTGTGGTCAGACAAATATTTACATTTAAAAATAAGTTTAGGTCTTCCTCACAAGAAATTGACTACACAGAGATGGCCATTACCGGCACCATTCACTGTATCAGAATGGATACTGTTAACAGTACCTTTACGTTGGAATGGATGACATATCCACGCTGAAGAAAGTTGACTACCTAGATCTAAATATAGCATATTAATATGCAAAGAATATCTAAGAACAGTGACAATGCATAAAGAAAAGCTGGGTGTAAAGAAACACTAACATTTTTAATAGCGCAAACATTCTATCTTTACGGTCAATCTCATAGAAAACATATGCAGAATTGGAGCTATAGAATCGACTCTGTCCAGTTTACAAAACGGGCAGAAAACCGACAAAAACAAAATCATATATGTCTCCAGATATTTGTTCTAATCTCTGTGGTAGACTTTATACACATCCTGCTCTGTCGATTTGAAAGGGAGGGAGAAGCTGTGTAAAGGAACGCATTCTTTTTTTAAACACTTGCGACGGTGGGATCCTGTGCGTTCTTAAAGTGTGTTGGTTTACACCAGATTTGGTAGAGAAAGACATGCTGATTGAACAGCTTTGTGTTCGGCTATTTAGTTCTGACATGACTATGGATCAGGGCTCCACCCAACAGACAGGAAGTCTGTGCATGGGAGTCAGGTGGACTGAGAGTCAGAGGCTATCTATGCTGCATGGGTGCAGCCAAAGTGTGCGTGTCTGCAGGAGGCAGACGTCATTGCTGAAGTAAGCAAGAAGGTGCTGACCGGGAGTAAGCGAGGAGTGAGCTTATCTCTAGGAAACTCTGTTTGTTCTAAGGAGCAGACTTTAGGCCTAGGCTAAAGGCCTGAGACAGCCGGATCACTAAAATGAAAGCCAGAAGGTTTAACTGTTAAGTATGCAAGATACAGTAATGGTGGAAACCCCCTGCGAGGGCTACTGATGTATTTGTGAACTTTTTGTGCTTTTAAATAAAAGTGGGCTACCATGCCCTTAAAAATAGTTCCTGACTGGCTGGAATCACTGGAAAAATGCATCTACTACGGGAGCTAACAACCCCCAATCTTACATATGGTGGAGGTATTGTCGGGCAGCTTTGGAAGGGTTCCAGATCCGCGCATACCAAAAACAGTGAGTAGAAAGAAACCGTGTGTTTTGCAGCAATACTGTGATGAACAGCCAATGTGACTGAAAAGTCAAAAGTTTTCTGCAGTGAACTGCTGTTAGCTGTGTGGGACAGCCAGGCGAACTGCATTGCACAGGAGTTCAATTAATGGACTGTGTTGTATACAGGTGATGTGCCTGTGGAAGTGAGCTCAACGTGGCTTGAGAGGATGTGTCCACTTAGGAAGGTCCAGTGGATGAATGATTCAAGCAGAGAGTGAAGTCTGCATGTGAAAGTGTGCGGTTTGCAAGTCTTGGAGACAGTACGTCAAATTTGACTGCAGAGATGGGGCGGTCAAAACGCAAAAAGGAAGCAATGTTTGCTGAGATGAGAGACAGAGCGGGTGTTGTTCCTAGCAACACTGGTGCAAGGAGTGCACAGGTGACTGCAAGTATGGAGAGTTCACCAGAGTCTGAGTCTACAGTGGATTGGTGCAGGCGACACTTGGCTGCACTGAACCAAGTTAAAGTGCATGCTGTTGCCCCTGGCAACGCTGATGCAAGATGGCCAGCTATCAATGTGGAAAGTGCTAAGAACCCAGTGCGCTGTTTGCGGTGCAGTGAGTGGGGGCATAAAGTTTCCAAGTGCCCTTTGTCCCAGGCTCCAGTAAAACAAAGGTATGAGAAGCCTGCTGAGTGTAAAGAGTGAGCAGATGGGTGCGGTTGCCCGTGGCAACAAAGCAGAAATCCGTACAGCTAACTTCATACGGCCTATGTTACCTTCGGAATATGTTGAAGATTTTTTGGAGGAGTTTGCGATGATTGCTTCCTACAGGGGATGGCCCAGAAATCGCTGGGTTGAGTTGGTGCAACCTTTTCTGATCGAAGAGTACCAGGAGGTGTACCGTGGGATGTATAGTAACCGAGATGACTACGACAATTTCCTAGGAGCAATCCAATCTAGAGAGCACTGGAAAAGATCAGCGGGGAGAATGTGGTCTCCCATAGCAATCGGGTAAAGTATGTTTTCAGAAAGGAGGAGCTACAGAAAGGAGGTATACCACCATCCTCATAGAGATACCAGTAAAAGTCTGCATGTTGGGAGAGTGCCGTCTCTCCCTTAGCAAAAGGAGAAAGTCACTAAGTGCCATGCCTGGAATGTGGTCAGCTGGGCCACGGGATCTTTTCTTGTCCAAGCTTGTGGAATACAGCTGCTGATCGTGTTGTTGGGCTTAATGCTTTGCCTGCAAGCCCAGAGAAGAGCCTATCATATCCAGCATCCTGCAAGGGGTATGACCAGGTGTGTGGGTCTGCCGTTACCCCTGGCAACAGGAAATTTGTTTTGCCTGCAGGCGATGTTGGAAAATCCAAGAGGGATGTAATGTTACCCTGTGTCCAGGAGGGGGTGTCATCTTGTGAAAGCACAGCAAAGAAGGGACAACGCCCTCAATTGAAGCCTTCAACCCCTGCTAAAAAGAGAATGGCAAGACTGTTCCTGTTAAAATCATGGGAAAGACTGACTGTGTGGTTGCTCACACTGAAGTGGAAGTGACCCCAGAGGGGAGATCCACTGAAGGTGTAAAAATGAACTTGCTGCAGTGTGCTACCCAGATCAGTGGGGAGACAGGTTAAAACCCTGCTTGCAGCGAGGTCAAAAATTGAAAAGGACATATGGACTCTGGGTATACCTAAGGTAATCCAGCAGAGTGCTGGGAGAGATGTGCTAGGGGTGACCAAAGCAGTTGGTACACCATGTTCCCGGGTGACAGTGACAGGTGCTGGGCAGTTGCCAAGGGAAACCACCAAGGAGCCTGTAGTGGTGAGGCAAGTGGTTTCCCAGGACAACTGTGAAGACGCCCTAGTGGGCAAAATAATTCCTTTGGAGAAGAAGGGTGGTGTGCTGAGTGGCACGCAGGGTGCCATGCGTTATGACACAAGTCAATTTGATAGAGCTTGTAAAACTGCTATGGTTATGAATGCTGATGATGAAGATATTGCTGATGATACATGTACTTATGGTAATGTGATGCTTAATGAGGTAGGGGTGATCACTAAGCAAGATATGCGATTCTCCTTGGCAACAGTATACAGGCATACCCCGCTTTACGGACACTCACTTTACGTACACTCGCGAGTACGGACATACCCGCGAGTGTACATAAAGTGCCTCACAAGACAAACATTCCTGCACCATCAGCCGCAGTAGAAGGAACTTAAGCTCTGAGCATGTAGCCTACCCTATTCCAGTGTGCTCTTCCTGTTTCCTGGCCGCCGCCCCACCTCCTGTGCACAGCGCGATGTCTGGGGGATGGATTGGAGTGGGCCCCCCCTTGCATCAGATGAGCCTAATTACATGTGAGTGTTTCCCTGACACCCCCACTACAGCCCCTGACGCCCCATAACAGCCCCTGGCACCCCCACTACAGCCCCTGACTCCCTCACTACAGCCTAGAAGTGAAAAAATGTATTGCTTCACTTTAAGTACATTTTCGTTTTACATACATGCTCTGGTCCCGTTGTGTACTTAAAAGTGGGGTATGCCTGTATAAGGCTGCAGAGGTGTCCTTAGAAACCTCCAGGGAGCACTGTGTGTTAGAGCCAGAGGTTGCCTGGAACAACTGTGGTGCCGCTATGATGTATAAGAGGGTACTTGACCTTGGTGATGAGAAAAATGGTAAAACTCAAATGTTTGAAATAACTTGTAGTGATAATGGGTTAAGTGAAGCGCCACCCGAGCAAAGTGGTGAAGCTATGTTATTGCAGCCTGTTGTGTTTAAAAATGTTTTGCCACAAGTGCATTTAAACAAGGAAGGCTCAGTGGATAACAGTGGGGTGGACACAATTTCTGCTATGCTAAATAGAGAGGCTGCAGGGCCGGTAGACACGGGTGCATTGGCTTTTGCAGAAATTAACCCTCTCCAGTTGGAAGGATCTGAAAAGGGCGCATACATGGCAGAGGTTTTGTCCATAGTAAAAGAGATGAGTAATGTTGAGCGACAGGTTGATGAGGTAATGGATAGCGACTTGGAAGGGCTCAGTGTTGCTGAAATTGAGAGGATGAGTGTGACACATGCGATTTGCAGTGCTCAGGGGGAGCCACAAGTTGTCAGTTGCCTCTGAGGTAGAGGTCTCTAAGTGTCTCGGCTTCTCACGCCTTAGCAAATGAGCCCCTCCACATCGTTAGTAAAGGAAAAGTTCCTAGAGTTCTGTGTTTAGATGCGGCATGTCTAGAAATAACTGAGATGTTGTGGGAATTGGTGAAAATCTTTCCAATGTACACCTGCATGTATCCACAGCAGAGGGGCGACATGGTACTGCGTAGTACCAATCGGTGGACGCAGGTGATACATGCGTTGTTAAGCAATGTTGATGAAAATTGGTTGCTGCACTGTTGGTTGCTTTTGTGGAAAGTTGTCTCACAGTTCTCTTCGAGAGTGCTTCCAGCGGTAGTTTTGTGCAGAAGGCGCTCGGGGGAATTGCTGAAGGAATTGGAGATAATAGGATTTTTATAACAGCTTACCTGTAAAATCCTTTTCTTGGAGTACATCACGGGACACAGAGCGGCATAGTCATTACTATGTGGGTTATATAGTTTACCTTCAGGTGCTGGCACTGGCAACTTCCAAACCGGAAGTACCCTCCCCTATATAAGCCCCTCCCATCCGGGAGCACCTCAGTTTTGTAGCAAAGCAATAAGTGTCCCCAAAAGAGGGGTGGGAGCTCTGTGTCCCGTGATGTACTCCAAGAAAAGGATTTTACAGGTAAGCTGTTCTAAAAATCCTATTTTCTTTCTCGTACATCACGGGACACAGAGCGGCATAGTCATTACTATGTGGGATGTCCTAAAGCAATGCCCAATGAGGGGGGGGATACACCATACATAAGCTGAGCGCTATCAGACCTGAGGATCTTTTGCGGCCTGCAACACACTGCGCCCAAAGGCGACATCCTCCTGACTTCTAACGTCCACCTGGTAGAACCTAGTAAACGTGTGTACTGAAGACCATGTTGCGGCCTTACAGATTTGAGCCAGGGAGGCCTGGTGATGCACTGCCCATGAAGTTCCAACTGCTCTCGTGGAGTGTGCCCTAACTTTGAACGGAGGCGGTCTCCTTCTCAAGCCATAGGCTTGCATAATGACCTGTCGAATCCACTTGGCTAAAGTAGATTTTGACGCTGCCTGACCCTTTCTGGGGCCTTCCGGCAGAATAAACAAAGTATCCGTTCTGCGAATCTGAGCAGTGGCTTTTAGATAAGCTTTAACTGCTCTTACTACATCCAAAGAATGTAATAATTTTTCCTCTACTGAACTAGGTTTGGGGAAAAAAGAAGGAAGAACCACATCTTGGTTCAAATGAAACCTCGATACCACCTTAGGAAGAAAGGCTGGATGAGGACGTAACACTACTCTGTCCTTATGGATAACCAGATATGGCTCCCTACAGGACATAGCGGCTAATTCCGACACTCTTTTAGCCGAACAAATGGCTACTAGAAAAATCAATTTCCTGGTGAGAAGAACCAGGGAAATATGCTGTAATGGTTCAAATGGTTGTTTCTGTAGAACCGACAGAACCAGGTTTAAGTCCCATGGACATATGGGAATATTAACCGGAGGGCTAATACGCATCACTCCTTGTATAAAGGCTTTGACTAGTGAATGCGAAGCCAAGGGCCTCTGAAAAAATATTGACAAGGCCGAATCTGACCCTTGATAGTACTCAAGGCAAGCTTCCTATCTACAGCCCACTGTAGGAAGTCCAGAATCCTACCTATTACGTGGATGCCATTTCTTGGCCTCACACCAGGCGATGTACGCCTTCCAGATTCTATAGTAGATCTGCCTGGATACCGGCTTCCTGGCATTGATCATGGTAGATACCACAGGATTAGAGAGACCTCTCTTTTTTAGAATGTGGGGTTCAATAGCCAGGCCGTCAAACCTAGGGCTGGTAAGGAAGGGTGGTATATCGGTCCTTGCGAAAGCAGGTCCGGACGATGTGGGAGGGTCCAAGGACTCCCCACAGACATTTTTACAATCTCCACGTACCATGCTCTTCGGGGCCACGCTGGAGCCACCAGAATCACTGGTTTCTTTTCTACCCTGATTCTGCGGAGTAATCGAGGTAACAATTGTGGCGGTGGGAATGCATATATCAGCTTGAACTGATCCCAAGGGAACACTAGGGCATCCGAGCCGCAAGCTAGGGGATCCCTTGTCCAAGAGACAAACCTGTCCACCTTTGCGTTGAATCTGGATGCTAGCAGATCTACATCCGGTGTTCCCCACCGCTGACATATTGTCCGGAAAACCTCGGGGTGAAGGGACCATTCCCCTGGGCATAATTGTTGGCGACTTAGAAAGTCCGCCTTCCAATTCTCCACTCCTGGAATGAATACCGCGGATATGGCTGGGACATATCTTTCTGCCCATTTCAGGATGCAATTTACTTCCCTCTGGGCTTCACGACTCCTGGTGCCACCCTGATGATTGATATATGCCACTGCCGTGGCATTGTCCGATTGAATTCTGACAGGGGACCCTTGGAGTTTGGATGTCCATGCTACTAGGGCATACCGGGCTGCTCGTATCTCTAAGAGATTGATGGGCAGGGCCTTTTCTGCATCCGACCATCTGCCCTGGAGAGACCATTGCTCCAGTACTGCTCCCCAGCCTATAAGGCTGGCATCTGTAGTGACCACCTTCCAAGAAATCGGACTGAAGGATTTCCCTTTTTCCAGATTCTGGGGAACCAACCACCAACGGAGGCTCTTGCGAACGGAAGGGGACAAGGACATTGGTAAGTCTAGGGCCTGAACTCTTTTGTTCCAGGCTGACAGTATAGCCCTTTGCAAATTCCTTGAATGGAATTGACCGTAGGGTACTGCTTCGAATGATGCCACCATTTTTCTCAGCAGCCTCATGCACAGGCGTATGGATGGCTGTCTTTTTGTACCCACTAGGTGGATCAAATCTCTCAAAGACGACACCTTTTCTTGAGGCAAGAAAATTTTTCTCTGGTCTGAATCCAGCCTTAGCCCCAAGTATTCCAGACTTTTGACTGGTTTTAGGGCTGACTTGTCTCGGTTGATAATCCAACCGTGAGATTCCAGATACTCGATTGTCTCGTGAACAACCACTTCTAGTTTTTCCACTGAGTGGTCTATCAGCAACAAGTCATCTAGATATGCCATTATCGTTACACCTCGTGTTCTTAAATTGGCCAATAATGGGGCCAGAATTTTTGTGAACACGCGTGGTGCTGTGGCCAGACCGAAGGGTAAGGCTCTGAACTGAAAATGGCGCCCTTCTACTGCAAAGCGTATACATTTTTGGTGGACTGGAAAGATGGGAATGTGCAAATAAGCATCTTTGATGTCGATCAAGGCTAACCATTCCTCCCCTTGTAGGGCAGTGGCCACCGATCGGATCGACTCCATCCGGAAAGTCCTGATATGTAGGAATTTGTTTAGCCCTTTTAGATTTAATATGGGCCTCACGTCCCCGTTTGGCTTCGGGACTGTAAAGAGGTTTGAGTAAAACCCGAACCCCCATTCTTCTAGGGGGACCTCCATAATTACTGCTTGGAGCAATAGTTGTTCTAGTGCCAACAGGAGGGATCCTCTCTTCCGGGGATCCCTTGTCACGTTCGACCTTATAAAATGGGAAGGAGGGGAGTCTTAACTCCAATTTGTATCCCAGACTTACTGTGGAGAGCACCCATCTGTCTCTGATCGTGTCCCGCCAGGTCTCTGCGAACAACTGAAGTCTTCCCCCCACCCGATTGAGTGGGGGCAACCCTTCATGCATTTGACTTTGGGGGAGGTTTTGTACCTCTCCTGACCCAGGGCTTCTTGTTACCCTGCGATTGTCCCTGATTTTTACCCCCGGGATTTGACCGAGGAGGCCGTCGGAACTGTTTCACAGCCAATGTCCTAGGGACTGGAGAAGCAGGCCTCTTAAAAGAGGGACCTCTAACTCTGTTTTTAACCGGCAAGAGTGTACTTTTACCGCTGGAAATTTTCTGGATATATCTGTCCAGGTCTTCCCCGAATAAGCGTTCACCATGAAATGGGAAGCTGACCAGCAATTTTTTACAAGGGGCTTCAGCAGACCAGTTTTTGAGCCATAGAAGCCTGTGCATATGTACTACAGACAGCGTAAGGCGGGAGGCCTGATGGATTGAATCCTTTATAGCGTCAACCGCAAAGCATAAGGCCCTAGGTAGATCAGCTAGGGCAAGGGCCTGCTGATCTGGCAAGTCCCTTAAGACCTGTTTCAACTGATCCTTCACTGCTTGGCAGACCCCAATAGCTGCCACTGCTGGTTGAGTCACCAAGCCTGCTGTAGCAAAAGCAGATTTTAATAAGGACTCCAATTTTTTATCTATTGGGTCTTTGAACATTTGGACATTATCCACTGGACATGTCAGTGATTTATTCACACAAGAGATGGCTGCGTCCACTGTAGGGACCCTCCATTTTTTGATGAACTTATCCTCCATGGGATAGACCACCTGAAATCTCTTGGGAGGAGTAAATATTTTATCAGGATGTTCCCAATCCTGGTAAATGAGCCCTTCCAGTAAAGGATGGATTGGAAAGGAACAAACAGTCTGGGGAGCTTTTAGCGACCCCAACGAGGAGACAGAAGTGGATGATGGCTCCGCAAGGGGCATTTTAAATGCTGATCGGACCATGTTAGTCAGGGACTGAACCCATAATCTTTCAGCATGTGATGCTGAGAATGGCTCTTCCACTGTTGATTCCTCTACAACAGAATCAACCTCATCCTGATCCCCTTCAGGTAGGTCGATCCCTGTATGGGACTGTTGCTCTGCTAACAGGTACTCTGAGGGAGGAGACGGAGATCGGGCGCGCTTTCCCTCTGACAGGGAAGCAGCGATCAATGTTGACAATCTCTCTTCCAGCCCTCCCAGAGCTGAGGAAAAAACCTCCTCTGTTACATACACAGGAGCAGGTGAACTGAGGTACTCCTGGGGGTGCTCTACGGTCACTAACCTCTGATTCTTCAGGGGAGATTGGTGCAGCCGAAGCATGCCCAAGATCCTCAGAGCCCGAAGGAGACCCCCTATGCTTCCTGGGATTTTTAGTCCCGGAGTTTTTAGACGGCATATTCCTAAGCCCAAAGCTGAGGTATTCCAGCCGAAATACACCACTTACTGACAATAGTCTAGCACAATTGCTGCTATAAAAACAGTTGGTGTCTACTAATGTGCCTTTCTATGGGGATGCCTGCATCAACTGCTTGCTGTATGCCTTTTTTTAAATGTTGCCAGCTCTGTCTCTGCACTCCATAGCCAGCTCACAACACATAATTGTGCCTTTTAACATGTTGGGACGCCCGCACATGCGCAGAAGCGCTGCGGCGTGCACAGAGCATCATCCCCCAAGCTCCGCCCCCTCTTCAAGCTCACCTCTATATATAGAGGCGCGTGCACGTGCGCCTTTGGCGCTCTTTTTTGAAAAAGGAAACTAGGGACAGGAGACGGGGCCCTTTTGCCGCAGGCCGGGGGATGGACGAGCATTGCAACATGGCAGAGGAAGCAGTTTCCCACAAGAGAACTCACCATCTGCCTGGACTTGCTCTGATGAAAAGAAAAAAGTCCACATGACAAGAAACGTTCCACAGCGGCCTCTAGTGGATTAACACAGGTACCGCGGTCTGTCCATTTTTTTTTTTTTTCTTGACCACTATTAAAATTATTACATTTTTTTAGTAGTTACAGGCATGCACAGATATTTAGCGGGAATACCGTTAGGTAACAGGCAGAAAGACATATTAGGCTTGGGGGTCCCCTAATAGAACCAAGTTCCTGGGGAGCCCCCCACTTACCTTTTCCCCGCCGCAGGACTCTGTTTGGTCCACAGAAGCCCAAACTTCACCTCTCACGGCAGGCATTGTAATTAAACCTTCAGGGACCGGGTTCCCAAGGATTCCACTCCCCTGGACCTGTATAGCACCCTGCACAGAAAGCATCTTAGTCGTGGGTATGACCAGAGCTCTGGATCCCAGGGTCCAGCTCTCCTAAGAGAAGCATTACAGGCAAAACCTTGCTCTTCTCTGCAAGGCCCGGGTACCGACCGTTTAGCTATGAAGCTTTTTTGGTTGGATCCGGAATAGCTTACTGAGGCCCAAAAGAACCTGTACGCAAGCTCAGTGGAAAACACATGTTACTTCTTGGCCAACACCTTAGACACTGGCAAAAAACTGAGGTGCTCCCAGATGGGAGGGGCTTATATAGGGGAGGGTACTTCCGGTTTGGAAGTTGCCAGTGCCAGCACCTGAAGGTAAACTATATAACCCACATAGTAATGACTATGCCGCTCTGTGTCCCGTGATGTACGAGAAAGAAAATGGACATAGGGGAAGTCTCTCCATACGCTGGTGTGATGGGGTGTATTCCTGCTGGTGCGGTCCAAGGTGCGGCTGAGCAGTGGTTGGTACGTGGCGCGTGTACTGTCTCACCCGCTACACCTCATGTAAAGGAAGGGCCCGGAACGGATGTGGCGGTAGTGGGAATTCAGTCCATCATGCGCAGAGAGGTGCAGTTTGAGGTACCCGGAGACACTTTGACAGGAAAGAACAGTGATGGTGACTGTAACGAAAAATAGGATTTTATAACAGCTTACCTGTAAAATCCTTTTCTTGGAGTACACCACGGGACACAGAGCTAGTCATTACATAATGGGTTAAGGGTCACCAGCGGTGATTGGACACTGGCACAACCAATGGAAGACAGTTCCCCTCCATATAACCCCTCCCATCAGGGAAGTACCTCAGTTTTGTAGCAAAGCAGTAAGGTTCCCATAAGAAGGGGGGGACCTCTGTGTCCCGTGGTGTACTCCAAGAAAAGGATTTTACAGGTAAGCTGTTATAAAAATCCTATTTTCTTTATCGTACACCACGGGACACAGAGCTAGTCATTACATAATGGGACGTCCCAGAGCAATGCTCATATGAAGGGGGGGAGACACAGATCAAAACAGGCCGCTTGCGGACCAGAAGCCCTATACTGCTGCCTGCAGCACACTTCGCACAAAGGCGGAATCCTCATGTCCTTTCACATCTATTTGATAGAATTTGGAAAATGTATGGACTGAAGACCAAGTTGCAGCTTTACAGATCTGAGCCATCGAAGCCTGGTGGTGCACTGCCCATGAAGCACTTATCGCCCTGGTAGAGTGCGCCTTAACAGGAAAAGGAGGAGTCCTGTTCTTTAACCATAAGCTTGAACAATTACTTGTCTAATCCACCTGGAAATGGTGGATTTTGATACCGCTTGGCCCTTCTTGGGCCCATCTGGTAAAATAAACAAAACATCTGTTTTACGTATCTGAGCGGTTGCTTGCAGATACACCTTTACCGCTCTCACTGGATCTAGAGAGTGTAATAATTTTCCCCCGCCGTCCGCGGGTTTGGAAAAAAGGAAGGCAGAACAATGTCTTGATTCAAGTGAAAAGCCGACACCACCTCAGGTAGAAAAGCCGGATGGGGTCGTAGTACGATTTTGTCCTTGTGACAAATTAGATAAGGCTCTTTACAAGAAAGAGCTGCTAGCTCTGATACCCTCCTAGCAGAAGCTATAGCAATCAGAAAGGCCAACTTCCTACTTAATATAATTAAAGGAATATGGCGAATAGGTTCAAAAGGTTGCTTTTGCAACACTGACAATACCAAATTCAAATCCCATGGACACAAGGGAGTCCTAACTGGAGGATTTATCCTCAGTACCCCCTTAATGAATGTCCGAACTAGGGAGTGAGATGCCAATGGTCTCTGAAAGAAGACTGATAGAGCCGATATTTGCCCTTTGATGGTGCTAAGGGCTAAATTCATATCCACTCCTAACTGGCAAAAAGCAAGAATCCTACTTATTTCATACTTCTGAGGATTCCAACATCTGGATTCACACCAGGAAACGTATGCTCTCCAGACTCTCTGATAGATGAGTCTGGAGGCTGGCTTTCTAGCATTAATGAGCGTAGAAAGAGCCGGACCAGAGACCCCTCTCTTTTTAAAAATGTGGGTCTCAGCAGCCAGGCCGTCAACTTTAGCCTTTGTAAGGAAGGGTGGAATACTGGACCCTGTGACAGCAGGTCATGTCGGAGTGGAAACTTCCAGGGCCTTCCTATCGCCGTTTTTACAATCTCGGCGTACCAAGGCCTCCTGGGCCAGTTTGGGGCCACTAGGATTACTGGTATTCCCTCCTCCTTGATCCTGCGAAGCAGTCTTTGTAGAAGAGGGATCGGAGGGAATGCCTAGATCAGTGAGAACTGATTCCATGGAGTTATTAGAGCGTCTGTATTATTAGAGCGTCTGTCCCGTAGGCTAGAGGATCTCTCGTTCTGGACACAAAGTTGTCCAATTTCTTGTTGAACCTGGCAGCTAGCAGGTCTACATCTGGGTTTCCCCATCTCAGACATATGGCCTGAAAGATCTCGGGGTGAAGAGACCACTCCCTGGTAGCAGCTGCTGACGACTCAGGTAGTCTGCTTGCCAATTTTCCATCCCTGGAATGAAGATTGCAGAAAGGCAAGGTACATGCTCTTCTGCCCATGCCAGGATCCGGTTCACCTCTCTTTGGGCTGCCCGACTGCGGGTGCCTCCTTGGTGATTGATGTAAGCTACTGCAGTAGCATTGTCGGATTGAACCCGAACTGGGTAGCCCTGTAACCTGTATGTCCAGGTTTTGAGGGCTAGATATACCGCCCGGATCTCTAGCACATTGATGGGCAGGATCCCCTGAGTCTTGGCCCAGGTTCCCTGGGTAGAAGCCTCCTCGAATACTGCACCCCAGTCCGATAGGCTGGCATCCCTAGATACCACCTTCCAGGCCACTGGGAGGAAGGACTTTCCCTTCCGTAAATTCCTGGCTTCTAGCCACCAATCGAAGCTGTGGCGTACTTGTGAGGACAGGCGCATGGGTATATCCAGAGCTTGGCTCTTCCTGTTCCAGGAAGCTAAAATATTGCCTTGAAGTAGTCTCGAATGAAACTGGGCGTAAGGGACCGCCTCGAAGGAGGCTACCATCTTTCCCAATAGTCTCATGCAAAGGCGAATAGACGGCCTCTTGTTTGCTTTGACCTTGTGGATCAGGTCTTTCAGAGACTGTATCTTCGGTTCTGGCAGGTATACCCCGTTTTGGGCTGTATCTATGATCATGCCCAGGTGCCCTATCCTTCTTTGGGCCTGGAGAGAGGATTTTTGTAAATTTATAATCCATCCTAAATGCTCCAGGTATCCTACTGTAGTGTGTACAGCGTGACCCAATCCGTCCTTTGACTGATCCATTACTAGTAGATCGTCCAGATAGGCTGTTACCGCAATGCCCCGTGTTCTTAGGTTTGCTAACAGAGGAGCTAGCACCTTTGTGAATACTATGGGCGCGGTGGCTACACCAAACGGCAGAGCCACAAATTGAAAGTGGCGATCTTCTACCGCAAACCTTAGGAATCTTTGGTGAGCGGGGAGGATGGGTATGTGTAAATGTGCGTCCTTGATATCTATGGGCGCCATGAATTTTCCGCCCTTTAAAGTGGCGGCCACGGATCGGATCGTTTCCATTCGAAAATGGCGATCGTTCAGGAACCGATTTAGGGATTTTAGATCCAGGATGGGTCTGACATCTCCATTTGGCTTTGGAATCACAAAGAGGTTTGAGTAAAAACCTGAACCTCGCTCTTTTTGGGGTACGTCTGTAACTACCCCTTGAGCCATTAAGTGATTCAAACCTTTGAAAAAGGATTCTCTTTTTTGTGGATCCTTGGAGAGTCTTGAACCTCGGAATTGAGAAGGTGGGATCTCTCGAAATTCCAGTTTGTACCCTGAGGATATTGTGGATACTACCCAATTGTCCTGGATTTCTGACCACCAAGTCGCTCAGAACTGACAAGCCTTCCTCCCACTCGGCCGAGCGGGGGCGCCCCTTCACTGAGAGGCTTTGGGGGCTTGCTTATTAGCTCTTGCACCCCACGGCTTCTTGTTCTTCTGAGCTTGCCCCTTGGCTTTTGTGGGCGGCTAAAACAGGCCGCCGCCACTGGTTGGAGTCAGATTTCCCGGGAGCTGGGGAGAGAGAGCGTTTAAAACAAGATCTCTTGTTTTTCTCTCAGGTAAAAGTCGTTTTACCACTTGATATCTTCTGTATATATTTTTCTAAATCTTCCCCAAATAGGCGTTCGCCATGGAACGGGAACTTGCCAACAGCTTTTTGCATGGGGTCTCCGCTGACCAATGCTTAAGCCAAAGTACTCTGCGCATCTGTACCAGCTGGAGTGTAAGGCGTGATGCCTGTATGATAGAATCTCTCATGGCATCCACTGTGAAGCATAAGGCTTTAGGCAAATTTTCCCAATTTCTAGCCTGCTCTGAAGGCAGTTCCTTCAGCCCCTGCTTTACCTGTTGGCTGATGACCTGACCCATACCGACTGCTGCTACTGCAGGTTGGGTAATTGAGCCGGCCAAAAGGAAGGAGGATTTCAACTTCCTCTCAGAAGGATCTTTTAAACTCTTGTACATTATCCACCGGACATGTCAGGTTTTTATTTACACAAGAAATAGCCGCATCTACCACAGGCAGGCTCCATTTCTTTAAAAAAATTTCCCCCATAGGATAAAGAATGTTAAACCTTTTTGGAGGTGAGAAACGCTTATCTGGATGTTGCCAGTTTGCGTATATTAGATCCTCTAGTAACGGATGAACCGGGAAGGAGCATGCACCTTGCAGGGATCTTAATGACCCTAGGGAGGAGACAGGTAATTCCGTTACCTCCGCAGAGGTTAACTTAAATGCACTGCTATAGCATTGTACCTGTGACCTTAAAATCTGGCTCCTCATCCTCTGCTGATGTAGCCTCCTCCTCCTCATCCTCCTCCCTCAGGTACTTCTGAAGGGAGGTCCAATACTGGAAGAGACCTGCTTCGCTTATTGTCCCTTTTTAGAGGACTTAGCGATTAAGGTAGCAATTTTTTCCTCCAGATTATTTAGGGCAGCTGATAAAGTGTCCTCAGTGACATATACAGGCCCAGGCTTCACTGGGGAAGCCGCCATACCTGACAGAGGTAATGGCTCATCCTGAACAGGTGCATTTAGCAACACAGGAGAGAAAGGTACCGAGTCAGCACAGTTAGAGCCTCCTCTCAGGCGGTGGTGCTTTCTTATCTCTTTTTGTCCGTATTACTTCCCCTGGAAGGCTTACTGTTTAGACAAAATACAAGGTACCTAAATGCATATACTACCGTGTTTAGTTTAGCAAATACATTAAGTATGCAACTTTTAACACATAACTATGCATAACATGGATGTCTTCTAGGAAGTACCCAATCCAACCACATGGAGTCTTACGTCCCTGTATAGCTGCTGTGTTTCTCTGCCAGGAACAAGAGAACTAACGAGCTTGCTTGCTGCTGCAGTGCTTTTTACACTGACAGTCTTTTAAATTTGGCGCTGTTTCTGTGCCTGCGCGCGCCACGTGCCCGCGCACGCCTCGGCCCCCCCCCTCCGATAAAGCGCGCTCCCGCGCGCAGCGCGCGGCCTTTAGCGCTATGGTGGTGGCCATAGTGAGAGAGGACTCTCATCAGCCCCTGTCCCCACTTACCTGCATCTGCAGGTGTCTGTATCGGCCACCGGAAGGAGGAGCGGGGTGCTCAAGCAAGCTCAGCAGCGGAGGTGACGAGCAGTGTACTTCGCCGAAGCCGACACTGAACAGAGTGAGGTGAGTATATTCAGCTCTTTACTCCCCCCAGTGGTGGAAAAAAAGAAGACATCCACTTTTTGAAAAAGGTCCCAACCTAGTTATGGACCTTCTAATCTCACCTTATCCACGCCGCAGGTTTTTCTGCTGAAAGATTTCAGACAGATACCAAACTTCACCCTTCACGGTGGGCTATGTGTGCCAACCTTCAGGGATATGGGTTCCTATTTAAAGGATACCTCTCCCCTGGGCCTTGTACAAGACTCTTACCAGGACTTTATAGCGAAATAGCGAAAGTGCTGGATCTTAGAGCCCAGTCCTCCGAAGAGAGACATTACAGGCGACGCCTCATGGATGAGGCCCGGATCCCATCCAGATTCAGCTCATTTGTAGGCGTCTTGGATGGATCCGAAAGCATAGCTCTTTTACCCCCAGAGGGTCTCTTTGGTAGAGCTTTCCTTTAGCACCTCCTAACGCGTCCAACACCTTTCGACACTGGCGAAAAAACTGAGGTACTTCCCTGATGGGAGGGGTTATATGGAGGGGAACTGTCTTCCATTGGTTGTGCCAGTGTCCAATCACCGCTGGTGACCCTTAACCCATTATGTAATGACTAGCTCTGTGTCCCGTGGTGTACGATAAAGAAAAGTGTACGAGAGGCACTGTAGAGCACTGTCAGACAACTCTGAGCTATTGGTTGAGGTACCAATGGACACAGAAATGGTTAAAGAGATTGATGTGGAAAAATATGGTGAAAAATGTGCGTTGGTAGGACAATTGCTATTGGAGTGTTGGACAACAGGAGGCGATGTGAAACTGCGGGACTGTCCCATAGGGAGTAACTGCTTGCCTGTAGGTGGTCCCTCCATAGATACTGTCCTAGCAAACAAAGGGACAAGACGTCCCAATGATAATATTGAGGTTAAACGGAAGGATATGGTGTTGATCCTAGATGGTTTGGTTGCCAAGAGTACCCACACAGGGGTTAGTGAACCTGAGAAACAAATGTTGTTGATTAATGTTGCGTCAGGTAGTGAGAATGGCCAGTCCCTGACAGAGTTCATGAAAGGGGGTCCCCAACAGTCCTGGGAGAGTAGGTCTGTGGGAGAAAAAAGGAGGATCCTGAGGCCAGAAGGTAGAAGGGATAGAGAGATTAGTGGTAGCCCACGGTTCAGGAAGAAGTGCTGGTGGAAGCACACCCGGAAGAAGATGTGGGTGGAGTGCCCCTTTAGAGAAAAGGTTGGGCAGATTAGGACTCCTGCTGCTGATAGTTGGCACAGAGGCGCCAAGGTGAAGTGCTGGTGGAAACATACCCGAAAAAAGAAATGGGCCTACGCAGCCAATGGCTGGCACAGAGGTGTCCCATTTAAGATGACGGGTTTATGTGTTCCTCCCTCCGGTTCAAAACAGGGGGGGGGGGATATGTGACGGTGGGATCCTGTGCGTTCTTAAAGTGTGTTGGTTTACACCAGATTTGGTAGAGAAAGACATGCTGATTGAACAGCTGTGTGTTCGGCTATTTAGTTCTGACATGACTATGGATCAGGGCTCCACCCAACAGACAGGAAGTCTGTGCATGGGAGTCAGGTGGACTCCCATCCCTCTGAGAGTCAGAGGCTATCTATGCTGCATGGGTGCAGCCAAAGTGTGCGTGTCTGCAGGAGGCACTAGAATGAAAGCCAGAAGGTTAAACTGTTGAGTATGCAAGATACAGTAATGGTGGAACCCCCCTGCGAGGGCTACTGATGCATTTGTGAACTTTTTGTGCTTTTAAATAAAAGTGGGCTACCATGCCCTTAAAAATAGTTCCTCACTGGCTGGAATCACTGGAAAAACGCATCTACTACGAGAGCCAACAACCCCCAATCTTACACACTGCAAATGTAACCATCTGCCAACCGCTCACAGGAAATATACTGCAAGCAGCGGCAGATGTACGTTGGCAGCTTGCTTCTGGGTTGGGGGGGGGGAGCATGAGCACATCCCCTGCCAACCTGTGCTGTGATTGGACACAGCACACGTTTGTCAGCAGATTTTAGCCAATGATTTAGTCTGAAACTGGACACAGCTGATCAGCAGGTTTCAGACTAAATCATTGGCTGAAATCTGCTGATAAACTTGTGCTGTGTCCAATCACACAGAGTTCTGTGTGTACAAACACACAGAACTATGTAAAGGGAAGAGCAAGCTGGCTTGTTCCTTCTTGAAAAGCAGGGAGAAAAAAAAAAAAAAAAAAAAAAACACAACAAGCACACATACTGGTTAGGCACACAGTTAACCCCCTTGATGTTAACCCCTTCCCAGCCAGCATTAGTAGCGAAAGGGATATCACCGCTTCAGGAAGTTCAAGCAAAGGTAAAAGCCCCAGGTGCTGGCAATGCATGTAACAATGCAAAATGGGAAGAAATTCTGAACAGCCACAGTCCAAAAAAGTTTTTGCCTTTTATTCAAAAATGGACATCAAAAATACATGCCACAGCAGAACAGAATGGACAGAAGAGCTGACGCGTTTCACACCAACAGTGCTTAGTCATAGCCAACCAGCCAGCATTAGTGTCGCAAGCAACGTCAGTGTCACTTAGTGACTCTTCCAGCCAGTGTCTGTTGGCACCAGATTACCCACCACACTATCACAGTCACACTATGTCGCTGATCACCGCCATTATAGTATAGCATCTATAGCTGCATAAATTCCAGTATACAGTGGGAAAAATATTTGATCCACTGCAGGTTTTGAAAGTTTGCCCACTTACAAAGAATCAAAGGGTCTATAAATTTTTATCATAGGTTTATTTTAAATGATAAAGACAGAATATCAACCAAAAATCCTGAAAAAAACAAAACAAAACACGTTTCTTGTAGTTCATGACCAGGTTTGCACACATGCACCATTTGGTCCACTATACTTTACAGATCTTCTCTAAGTACTTAAGGTTTCCTGGCCGTCTCTTGGCAATTTAAAGTTTCAGCTCCCTCCATAAATTTTCTACAGGATTAAGGTCTGGAGACTGACTAGGCCACTCCATGACCTTAATGTGCTTTTGAGCCACACCTCTGTTGCCTTGGCGGTATGTTTTGGGTCATTGCCATGCTGGAAGACCCATACATGACCCATTTTCAGTTCTGTCTGAGGGAAGAAGGTTTTAATCCAAGATTTTACAATATATGGCCCTGTCCATTGGCCCCTCAATGCGGCAAAGTCGGCCTATACCTTTAGCAGAGAAACAGCCCAAAAGCATCATGTTTCCACCGCCGTGCTTAACTGTAGGGATGGGGTTCGTAGAGTCATAATCAACATTTTTCTTCCTCCCAACATGGCGACTCAAGTTAATGTCAAAGAGCTCAATTTTGGTCGCATCTGACCACAGCACTTTCTCCCAATCCTTCTCTGAATCATTTAGATGTTCATTGGCATGACTGTACATGTGCCTTCTTGAGGAGGGGGACTCGCCGTGTTGAAAATTGATAAAAAGAAAAAAAGGTGGGAATTTGTATGAAGCACGCAGGTGGATAAAAAGTCAAGTTTATTGAATGAACAAAATTGTATATTAAATGATAATAATCATGGGCTATATATTAACAAGAGATTTATATATATATATATATATATAGTGATATTGGGGTGTTTAAGCTCAAGTGGATAGATGCATTTTTATGCAGGGAGTCCATATCAGACAGGCGTTCTAGTCAAGGGCCTGGTAGCCCACGTTTATTTAAACAGAAAAACAAAAGCAAAATGTCCATTCATGATTCCCACGCTGGGGTTTAACTTAATTTAGCAGTCCAAAAATAAGGAAAACATACCAAGCCACCTGGCTCTCTTGTTAGCAGTTCCTCTGCTTACTTTAGGTACTGGTACCTTAAACCACCAGATCTTCCAGTCTCACAGTCTTGGATGCACACAGCTTTGGGCTTCTTAAACGCACACAGCTTGAAGTCCCTTAATGCAAACAGCTTCTGGCTCCTTGGACGCACACAGCTTTAACGCCCTTCAACGCACACAGCGTTTATCCTCACACAGAGACACTCACTAGCAGACACTGCTCCAAACATAGGTCTGTCTTCACACAGCAGTTAGCAAGCTGTTCACTCTCCACCATCCCCCACCCTCTGCTCTCACCAGCCCCTCATTATATTGGTTGTGTGCACCTGAGAACACACCATGCTGGCTGTCCACAAGACCCGGACACAGGGTTGGAGATCCTGTCCCACCCAAGTCTCTTAGGAATCTCCAAACTACCGAGTCCCATACTAAAAGTAGGAAAACCTGGAGAGAACTGACAGAGCATTTTTCTCCATTTAAATTCTACACTCTGTAGTCCTGCAGTCTGCAGATATGCAAACCCTGCGTCGCTTTTATCTTCACTGTCATTGGGACAGAGCCTCGCTCTGCCACTTATATATATATATATATATATATATATATATATATCACACACACACACACACACACACACACACATACATATACACACACACACACACACATACATATACATACACACACACACACACATATATAGGGCCGAAACAACTAATCGAATAATCGACAACTAATCGATTATGAAATTAATCAATGACTATTTTCATAATCGATTAATCGGCCAGTAACATAATGGGTTTAAAAAAACTAAAATTAGCCCTTTATAGTACAAAAAGAGCAAATAAATCACTACTGTTAATATTATATTAATACGAAAAATCTTTGTACATTCGTTGAATGAAAGAATGTTTGAAATTTTCACTTGCTTTTAACATTCAGTTTTAAAATGAATGTCATTTGTGAAGGAAAACCACATACACGGTCTGAAAATTCCTTTGACCAAGAAGTTTTCTATTATTTCTGAACTTTCCTGTCACTGTGGTTGAAAACGAACGTCGATTTGACCTCACTGACGATTAGAAAATCGAACGAACGTTCTTAAAATTATTTTTTAATTTTGAAGGAAGACGTTGTATGGCCAGCATATAAATAATATACTACAGTTCTGTTTGAAAAACAATAAAAAATAAAAGTATTCAGCGCTGAAAAATAAATGGAAATAAACAAAAAACTAATGCGGCCAGCACTTAAGGATAATTCATAAAAACAACCTCAAATGGAACAAAAATGTAAAAGAGTGCAGCGCAAAATGAAGAAAATAGATAAAAAAAGTCCATAAAATCAATAAGAGTCCATAGGGTGAGTGTTATAACAGCATGCGATGTGGAAACGACATTGACCAACAGATCCCTCCACCACACACAGAATGGCCTCTCACCTCTATGCTTCGACCCGCAAGGTCACAAGGCGTAAGATATATAATCAACGGATAACAGATGTCATCAAATCTCTCAGCCTCCACCTCCGACTAGCATATGACAGCACAATCCAGCTTGCAGTGTAAGCTGGGCTGTGCTGTCATATGGTTGGATCTGTTGGTCAATGTCGTTTCCACATCGCATGCTGTTATAACACTCACCCTATGGACTCTTATTGATTTTATGGACTTTTTTATCTATTTTCTTCATTTTGCGCTGCACTCTTACATTTCTGTTTGAAAAACAGCCTTTAACTTTTTTTTTCTTTAAATAAAAAAATTTGATCTGAGTCTGATGATATTTACCAGATTCACCCTCTAATAGTATATACAGTACATCTATTCTGTCAGTTATTCTCGGAGTGGATTAGAGATTTTGCTCCCTAACCATATAGTTGGTTATTTATATTTACCACTTCATAGGGATATTTAAGAATAAAATTGTTTTTTTTTTATTATTTACATATTAACTAAACTATACACCACCCCTTAAAAAAGGTTATTAACCGATTAATCAAAACAATAAATCGGCAACTAATCGATTATGAAAATAATCGTTAGCTGCAGCCCTACATACATATTACGATTTTATATATATATATATATATATATATATATATATATATATATATATATATATATATATATATATATATTGTGAGGGGGTTAACTCGGTAGCGGGTGTGTGTGACCCCCTGGTTGGGCTCCCCACACAAAAACAGGGCCAGCAGACGGAGGTTGTGGTTTTCAAAATCAAAAGGTGCGGTTTATTTCTCTATGTACAGTGACAAAAACACAGCAAAGCCAAAAAGAAACATAAACAAAATAAATCCTGGTCAGTTTGACCTCTGACTAAACATGCAGGTTTCCTAAACTAACAACTGGGATCAGCCTGGTGCTGTCCTAGTCCCTAAGTCCCTGGTTTAGTAAAAGTCCAAACAAATAGCCACACAGGCTTTGCCTCACCGCACAGGGGTTCACTCTCCCTAGACAGTCCACACAGGTCTGGTTCCAGGCATGAGCTAACACCTAATGAATCTGGGAGTTCTTATAGAGGCCTAAATGAGCTGACAAGCTTCAGCTGGTCTCATCAACTCCCTGCCTCACGACGCCCAGCACTCTCCCTAGAGGTATGAGTCATTCATGAGCCCACTAGCCTCAGCTGGGCTTCATCAACTCCCTAGTTGTATAAGTCGGCATAAAGCCGGAATCTGGGAGAAATATATCTACCCCCCTGGATGCAACCAGGTGACTTTACCTTCCTGCTGTCACAATATATATATATATATAACACACACACGCACACGCACACACACACACACACAATGAGGTAAATTGTCATATGATTGCAGATAATACATACAAGATAAATAGATAAACACACGATTCACAAGAAAAATAGATAAAACTCTAATGCAACCCATGATAGATTAAAACACGGCATATGACAGCTCTACAAGTTTCACGGAGGTTATATCCACTCTTCAGGAGAAGGCACGTGATTTGTATGTGTAATAAAGTAAGGGAATAGCTATGTGGTCTGACCATATAGGAAAAATGGGGTAAAAACATATAAAAATACGAATTTTTAACTTATGGAGTCCTACGCTCTAGGATACTTACAGAACCTCAGACTCATACAATAGGGATGGGATTAGCAATCCCATCCCTTATCTTAATGCTTTGTTTTCCCTTTGCTGTGTTGTATGCGTCATATGGTCTGGTTCTAGGAGAATTTTGGCTCCCATCTTTTCCAGGAGCTGCGATGTCTACCACGGGCTCTCCTCCTCCCCCTATCCCATTGGGCGGGTGGATGGCCTTGCATGGACGTCACGTCCCTTGCAGCGGATGATGTGGCGTCACACCATGTGGTGCCATCTCTCCGGTGTCTTTTACATCCAGGGGCTGTTTGGGTTCTTTTTTGGCACCAATGGTGGGCAGCTTTGCTGCTTAATCAGTGACGCCTCCTTCCCACTTTGCACGCTATTGTGACGTTGGTGGGTGTGGGATGGCTGTGTCCATATAGATCCTATTTCCAGGTGGCTCATTCATCTTGGTGGTTTCTTACTCGCATCATGCTGGACCTCTGTTTCAATGCTCCAGTCTGGGTAATTTGGTCATTAGCATCCACCTTTTTCATATCTGGCACACTTCTTTATTCTCCTCCTTGGTGGTTTAACTGTACAGTTTTCACCAACTTTATAATCTCTTACTTTCACTCATCTAAGCTTCTTTTTTTTTTTTTCAATTTTTTTATTTATAACAACAGGGACAGGGCCCACATGACCCGGCAAGGTACAAAATAATACACAGTACAGAACAATAGCACTTCACCAATTTAGGTAGATGGCATCATGACCCGTGAACAACACGTCTAATCGTAAGACACGATACAACGGGTAACAACTTTACAACTAACCATAGTGTGCCTCTTGCGTCCCTGACCTGTTGCCCAGGCATCTCAGCTATACTGGGTGTGCAATGTTGGCATGGGGATCTCCTACAAAGAGGAGGGTGTATGTGTGCTAAATTGTAGCGACGCAAGATGCCAGGGCCCGTGAGCCCGGTCCCCACTTTTTCTAGGATATGCAAAAAGGACTCCCAAGCATGGGAGTAAGAAGTAGCAAGAGCGGAAAGGAGAGAGAAAGAAAAAAAACGAAGAGATACATAAGAAGCGGTCAGAGAATTTAGACTGGGGGGGGGGGGGGGGCCTCAATCTCCCGTGTATGGAATGACAGTGGAGCACACCTGGAGCGCCGACACCGCCGCCTGCATCTTCCACCGAGGGAGGCCGGGGGAGGGGGATCCGCAGAAGAGTGCATCTTCATGCATCAACGGCGGGTTCCCACAGTGCCTGTCCCTCAGCCGAAAATATGAAGATATTCCAGAGCTGCCAAGTGTTAGTAAATGATAGATATGTAGAACAGATTGGGGTAGATGGCGCTGCCTAGTGGCCTGGGGAGTTCTCTCTCCCTATTGTAAAAGGGTTTTGGTAGGATGCGTATACCCTCCCCCTGCCCACCTTGTAGGTCCCTCTGGGGTATTATGTGGTGGGGGTAATATTGTGTGTAATTATGTGCTTCTTATAACGTGCTTATAATACCATGTTCTATACTGGTTTAGTATTTAAATCCTAATTTAATGAATAGTGCCTCACTCGCTAGATATCCTGTGATGGATGTGGCTGGTGTGCATGTGTATTAGTGCAGTTAAATTGCCTTATTTTATCTTTGATTCTCCTAACCCAGTGTGTGTATTCCTTGATTGGGTGTATACTGTGGCGCATCTGTTACCCATAAACATAAAACCAAATCTCAATATCGAAAAAAAATGAATGAAAACCAAAAAATCTAAAAAGTGACAGTGTTACTGCTTAGATATCAAAATTGGTGATCCTGTGATTAATTAGTGAATTAATCTGTTACGTAAAAGAAACCTGTGTGCTATTCCATACGTTATAAACCTAATACCAATGACACAATAATCCCCTATGTAAACACAAATGAAATGACAATGTTAATTGTAGTCCCTGGTCACTGCCCCAGTTGGGAGCTGCCAGATATCCAAAGGTCGCCGAAAATCTGTCCAAGCAAAATAATATAATGTTTGTACTAGAAAATGTACTATATTACAATTTTGGTTCCTGGTCACTACTCCAGGTGGGAGCTGCCAAATGCCTGGTTTATTCCCTTGTAGGTTAATCCATTGACTCAACCACTGAAAGTATACACAATGGCTCATATATGGCTAACCACTTTGTTGGTAAGGATTAATACCCCTATATTTCTTCAGTCCAGGTAGCTGTACAAAACTGGAACAAAATGACACTGCTGAAATTCATACAAGATGCAGGTAGACAAAGGGGTGACTTTTGGTGCTCCCCCCACATATGGGTCCCCACTCACCAGATTGACGTACCCCTGCAAGGGGTGATGACCTTTGATAACGACAATACGTTGAAAGGTCATCAAAGGTGATGACCTTTGATAACGACAATACGTTGAAACGCGTCAGTTGACCATCCAGATACGTCCATGTCACGTCCGGTTAGTAAGGCTTGAGAAGTGGAACGCACGCCGAAGCCGCAGCATACAGCAATCACTGGCGTGACTTCTATGGGACCTGTCTGCTTATGGTAAACTGTTTGGAGATAGTCTAGCCTGACACCTGGCGGTTCTTTTGAATCAAAAGGAAGGGAACCCAGGAAGGTTCATAGAACCTATCTTTTGTTTTGTATTGTTTGGTAAATTTTTTTAGTTCTTTTTAAACTTTTAATAAAAAGCGGATTTACGCTATGGAAGCCATTTTTGTGGTTAATTTCTGAGGATTTGGAAAGAGGTGCAGGAGTGAGCAGACGCGGAACGCAAAGAGCAGAGGACACATTGCTGGGGATACCCGACGAGCCTGTGACCCCTGCAGGGGTACGTCAATCTGGTGAGTGGGGACCCATATGTGGGGGGAGCACCAAAAGTCACCCCTTTGTCTACCTGCAACTTGGAGGATACTTCTCAGCAATATAAACACCAAAGTCACTTTTAATGTGTGAAGGACACTTGAACTTTGTATGAATTTCAGCAGTCATTTTGTTCCAGTTTTGTACAGCTACCTGGACTGAAGAAATATAGGGGTATTAATCCTTACCAACAAAGTGGTTAGCCATATATGAGCCATTGTGTATACTTTCAGTGGTTGAGTCAATGGATTAACCTACAAGGGAATAAACCAGGCATTTGGCAGCTCCCACCTGGAGTAGTGACCAGGAACCAAAATTGTAATATAGTACATTTTCTAGTACAAACATTATATTATTTTGCTTGGACAGATTTTCGGCGACCTTTGGATATCTGGCAGCTCCCAACTGGGGCAGTGACCAGGGACTACAATTAACATTGTCATTTCATTTGTGTTTACATAGGGGATTATTGTGTCATTGGTATTAGGTTTATAACGTATGGAATAGCACACAGGTTTCTTTTACGTAACAGATTAATTCACTAATTAATCACAGGATCACCAATTTTGATATCTAAGCAGTAACACTGTCACTTTTTAGATTTTTTGGTTTTCATTCATTTTTTTCGATATTGAGATTTGGTTTTATGTTTATGGGTAACAGATGCGACACAGTATACACCCAATCAAGGAATACACACACTGGGTTAGGAGAATCAAAGATAAAATAAGGCAATTTAACTGCACTAATACACATGCACACCAGCCACATCCATCACAGGATATCTAGCGAGTGAGGCACTATTCATTAAATTAGGATTTAAATACTAAACCAGTATAGAACATGGTATTATAAGCACGTTATAAGAAGCACATAATTACACACAATATTACCCCCACCACATAATACCCCAGAGGGACCTACAAGGTGGGCAGGGGGAGGGTATACGCATCCTACCAAAACCCTTTTACAATAGGGAGAGAGAACTCCCCAGGCCACTAGGCAGCGCCATCTACCCCAATCTGTTCTACATATCTATCATAGTAACCAGTCCTGTGACTGATTGCTAAACCAAAGGGGGGGCAGCAGCCTAACAGAGTCCATTTTAGCGCGGATTATCACCACAAATATATAAGTGTTAGTAAATGTTTCTGGTCTATCCTGCGCTGTAAGGACAAGGTCCTCCATGCGTTTTATCTCTTCTACTTTTGCCAGCCAGGAAGCAATGGTTGGCGGAAGCGCGGACTTCCAGTGGAGTGGGATACAGGCCTTAGCTGCGTCAAGTAGATGTCTAAGCACAGACTTTTGTACACCTTTTCCGGGACGCTAGACGCGTGCAGAAGAAAAAAATGCAGGATCGTCCGGTATGGTGCATTTCGTGAATTTCTGGGCCACCTCTCGCACTACGCGCCAGAAGTGGCCCAGGTTGGGGCAGGACCAATTGACACTTTCTATCATATATTTGTCCTGCTTTAACTGCGTACAGGACACATTGCACACTATGTATTAACACATTATTTTTTATAGAAGTCTTCCCATGATGGGTTTAATACTTATGGTCACGAAAAGCGCTCTCTATTTTTGGACACTACCCTCCCTGAATGTGACCCCTATTGGTTCTGCGGGCCGATCACTCCACCTCAGCTCCCGGTAGAGATGCCCTTTTGGGTGCATCCGGTTCCTAGTCAGACCACATAGCTATTCCCTTACTCTATTATAGATACAAGCCACGTGCATGCTCATTTAATAAACTTGACTTTTTATCCACCTGCATGCTTCATACAAAGTCCCCCCCCTTTTTTTTTATCCATATAGATAGGGATGAAGGCAGATGGCCCTACCAGATTATTGCCTCATATAAAGTCCCAAACCGTTAGTTCTTCTCTTCATGTTAAAAATTGAGCTCTTTGTCATTAACTCGATTCGCCGTGTTTGAAGGAAGAAAAATGCTATGACCCCAAGAACACCATCCCTACAATCAAGCATGGAGGTAGAAACATTATATGCTTTGGGGCTCTTTCGCTGCTAAAAGGTACAGAAAGACTTTGCCGCATTGAGGGGCAATGGATTGGGCCATGTATTGTAAAATCTTGGATGAGAACCTTCTTCCCTCAGCCAGAACACTGAAGATGGGCCACGGATGGGTCTTTCAGCATGACAATGACCACAATGTTCAGCAAACATACCACCAAGGCAACAAAGGAGTTACTCAAGAAAAAGCACATTAAGGTCATGGAGTGGCCTAGCCAGTCTCCAGACCTTAATCCTATAGAAAATGTATGGAGGGAGCTGAAACTTTGAGTTACCAAGCAACAGCCAAGAAGACAAACAGGTTGTAAACCTTCCTTTATACTTTGTACCTATAGGCAAGCCTGTAATAAGGCTTACCTATAGGTAATGCGATGCATACTAGCACATTATGCCTTTACATTGCAGGAAAAAAATAAAATAAAAGTGTACTTCTTCTTTAACCACTTGTCGACCGCCGCACGCAGATATACATCAGCAGAATGGCACGGACAGGCAAAAGGGCGTATATATACGTCCCCTTTAATTTGCCGCCGTGTGGTCACGCGCGCTGTCGCGAGCTCCATGATCGCACCCGCGGACCCGACGGCCGCGGGTGTCCAGCGATCGGGTCACAAAGCAGAAGAACGGGGAGAGGTAAGTGTAAACAAACCTTTCCCCGTTCTTCCTAGTGAAAGTGTCACTGATCGTCTGTTCCCTGTCATAGGGAACGACGATCAGTGACGTCACACGCCAAGCCACGCCCCCACAGAGTAAGAATTACTCATTAGGTCACACTTAACCCCTTCAGCGCCCCCTACAGGTTAACCCCTTCACTGCCAGTGTCATTTTCACAGTAATCAGTGCATTTTTATAGCACTGATCGCTGTAAAAACGAAAATGGTCCCAAAATGGTGTCAAAAGTGTCCGCCATAATGTCGCAGTCACGATAATAATCGCTGATCGCCGCCATAACTAGTAAAAAAAAAAAAATTATTAATAAAAATGCCATAAAACAGTCCCCTATTTTGTAGGACCTATAACTTTTATAAACCAATCAAACGCTTATTGCGATTTTTTTTTACCAAAAATATGTAGAAGAAGAATACGCATCGACCTAAAATGAGGAAAAAAAAAAAAGTTTTTTTTATATATTTTTGGGGTATTGTAGCAAAAAGTTAAAAATATTGAATTTTTTTCAAAATTGTCGCTCTATTTTTGTTTATAGCGCAAAAAATAAAAACCGCAGAGGTGATCAAATACCACAAAAAGAAAGCTCTATTTGTGGGGAAAAAAAAAGACCGTCAATTTTGTTCGGGAGCCACGTCGCACAACTGCGCAATTGTCAGCTAAAGCGATGCAGTGCCGAATCGCAAAAAGTGGCCTGGACTTTAACCAGCCAAAATGGTCTGGGGCTGAAGTGGTTAAGGACTTAGAGAAGATCTGTAAAGAAGAGTGGACCAAAATCCCTCCTGAGATGTGTGCACACCTGGTAACAAACTAACGTCTTACCTCTCTGCTTGCCAACAAGAGTTTAAGGGTTTCTCCACCAAGTCATATTTTGCTTGGGGACAAATACTTATTTTACTCACTGAACTGCAACTCAATTTATAACATTTGTATCATGTGTTTTTTCTAGATTTTTGGTTGATATTCTGTCTCTATCATTTAAAATACACCTATGGTAAAAATTATAGACCCTTAATTTCTTTGTAAGTGGGCAAACTTATGAAATCTGCAGGTGATCAAATAATTAATTTTCCCCAATGAATAAAAATAGGATTTTTATAACAGCTTACCTGTAAAATCCTTTTCTTGGAGTACATCACGGGACACAGAGCGACATAGTCATTACTAATGGGTTATATAGTTACCGTCAGGTGCTGGCACTGGCAACTTCCAAAACCGGAAGTACCCTCCCCTATATAAGCCCCTCCCATCCGGGAGCACCTCAGTTTTGTAGCAAAGCAATAAGTGTCCCCAAAAGAGGGGTGGGAGCTCTGTGTCCCGTGATGTACTCCAAGAAAAGGATTTTACAGGTAAGCTGTTATAAAAATCCTATTTTCTTTTTCGTACATCACGGGACACAGAGCGACATAGTCATTACTAATGGGATGTCCTAAAGCAATGCCAAATGAGGGGGGGGATACACCATATATAAGCTGAGCGCTATCAGACATGAGGATCTTTTGCGGCCTGCAACACACTGCGCCCAAAGGCGACATCCTCCTGACTTCTAACGTCCACCTGGTGGAACCTAGTAAACGTGTGAACTGAAGACCACGTTGCGGCCTTACAGATTTGAGCCAGGGAGGCCTGGTGATGCACTGCCCATGAAGTTCCAACTGCTCTCGTGGAGTGCGCCCTAACTTTGAACGGAGGCGGTCTACTTCTCAAGCTATAGGCTTGTATTATGACCTGTCGAATCCACTTGGCTAAAGTAGATTTTGACGCTGCCTGACCCTTTCTGGGGCCTTCCGGCAGAATAAACAAAGTATCCGTTCTGCGAATCTGAGCAGTGGCTTTTAGATAAGCTTTAACTGCTCTTACTACATCCAAAGAATGCAATAACTTTTCCTCTACCGAAGTAGGTTTGGGGAAAAAAGAAGGAAGAACCACATCTTGGTTCAAATGAAACCTCGATACCACCTTAGGAAGAAAGGCTGGATGAGGACGTAACACTACTCTGTCCTTATGGATAACCAGATATGGCTCCCTACAGGACATAGCGGCTAATTCCGATACTCTTCTTAGCCGAACAAATGGCTACTAGAAAAATCAATTTCCTGGTAAGAAGCACCAAGGAAATATGCTGTAATGGTTCAAATGGTTGTTTCTGTAGAACCGCCAGAACCAAGTTTAGATCCCATGGACATATGGGAATATTAACCGGAGGCCTAATACGCATCACTCCTTGTATAAAGGCTTTGACTAGTGAATGCGAAGCCAAGGGCCTTTGAAAAAATATTGACAAGGCCGAAATCTGACCCTTGATAGTACTCAAGGCAAGCTTCCTATCTACAGCCCACTGTAGGAAGTCCAGAATCCTACCTATTACGTACTTATGTGGATGCCATTTCTTGGCCTCACACCACGCGATGTACGCCCTCCAGATTCTATAGTAGATCTGCCTGGATACCGGCTTCCTGGCATTGATCATGGTAGATACCACAGCATTAGAGAGCCCTCTCTTTTTTAGAATGTGGGCTTCAATAGCCAGGCCGTCAAACCTAGGGCTGGTAAGGAAGGGTGGTATATCGGTCCTTGCGAAAGCCGGACGACGTGGGAGAGTCCAAGGACTCCCCACTGAAATTTTACAATCTCCGCGTACCACGCTCTTCGGGGCCACGCTGGAGCCACCAGAATCACTGGTTTCTTTTCTACCCTGATTCTGCGGAGTAATCGAGGTAACCATTGTGGCGGTGTGAATGCATATATCAGCTTGAACTGATCCCCAGGGAACACTAGGGCATCCGAGCCGCAAGCTAGGGGATCCCTTGTCCGAGAGACAAACCTATCCCCCTTTGCGTTGAATCTGGATGCTAGAAGATCTACATCCGATGTTCCCCACCGCTGACATATTGTCCAGAAAACCTCGGGGTGAAGGGACCCTTCCTCTGGGCCTAATTGCTGGCGACTTAGAAAGTCCGCCTTCCAATTCTCTACTCCTGGAATGAATACCGCAGATATGGCTGGGACATATTTTTCTGCCCATCTCAGGATGTAATTTACTTCCCTTTGGGCTGCACGACTCCTGGTGCCCCCCCGATTGATATATGCCACTGCTGTGGCATTGTCTGATTGAATTCTGACAGGGGACCCTTGGAGTTTGGATGTCCATGCTACTAGGGCATACCGGGCTGCTCGTATCTCTAAGAGATTGATGGGCAGGGCCTTTTCTGCATCCGACCATCTGCCCTGGAGAGACTATTGCTCCAGTACTGCTCCCCAGCCTATAAGGCTGGCATCTGTAGTGACCACCTTCCAAGAAATCGGACTGAAGGATTTCCTTTTTTCCAGATTCTGGGGAACCAACCACCAACGGAGGCTCTTGCGAACGGAAGGGGACAAGGACATTGTAAGTCTAGGGCCTGAACTTTTTTGTTCCAGGCTGACAGTATGGCCCCTTGCAAATTCCTTGAATGGAATTGACCGTAGGGTACTGCTTCGAATGATGCCACCATTTTTCCCAGCAGCCTCATATACAGGCGTATGGACGGCTGTCTTTTTTGTACCCACTAAGTGGATCAAATCTTTCAAAGACAACACCTTTCCTCGAGGCAAGAATATTTTTCTCTGGCCTGAATCCAACCTTAGCCCCAAGTATTCCAGACTTTTGACTGGTTTTTAGGGCTGACTTGTCTCGGTTGATAATCCAACCGTGAGATTCCAGATACTTGATCGTCTTGTGAACGACCACGTCTAGTTTTTTCACTGAGTGGTCTATCAGCAACAAGTCATCCAGATATGCCATTATCATTACACCTTGTGTTCTTAGATTGGCCAATAAAGGGCCAGAATTTTTGTGAACACTCTTGGTGCTGTGGCCAAACCGAAGGGTAAGGCTCTGAACTGAAAATGGCGCCCTTCTACTGCAAAGCGTAGAAATCTTTGGTGGACTGGAAAGATGGGAATGCAAATAAGCATTTTTGATGTCGATCGTGGCTAACCAATCCTCCCCTTGTAGGGCAGTGGCCACCGATCGGATCGACTCCATCGGAAAGTCCTGATATACAGGAATTTGTATAGCCCTTTTCAGAATTAATATGGGCCTCCCGTCCGCGTTTGCTTCGGGACTGTAAAGAGGTTTGAGTAAAACCCGAACCCTCATTCTTCCAGGGGAACCTCCATAATTACTCCTTGGAGTAATAGTTGTTCTAGTGCCAACAGGAGGGACTCTCTCTTCCGGGGATCCCTTGGCACGTTTGACCTCAAAATGGGAAGGAGGGGAGTCTTTTAACTCCAAACTGTATCCCAAACCTACTGCGGAGAGCACCTATCTGTCTTGATCGTGTCCCGCCAGGTCTCTTTGCGAACAACTGGAGTCCTCCCCCCACCCGACTGAGTGGGGGCTTCAATGAATTTAACTTTGGGGGAGGTTTTGTACCTCCCCTGACCCAGGGTTTCTTATTACCCTGCTACTGTCCCTGTTTTTTACCCCCGGGATTTAACCGAGGAGGCCGTCGGAACTGTTACACAGCCGATGCCCCAGGGACTGGAGAAGCAGGCCTCTTAAAGAGGGACCTCTAACTCTGCTTTTAACCGGCAAGAGCGTATTTTTACCGCTGGAAATTTTCTGGATATATTTGTCCAGGTTTTCCCTGAATAAGCGTTCACCATGAAATGGGACGCTAACCAGCCATTCTTTACAGGGAGCTTCAGCAGACCAGTTTCTGAGCCATAGGAGCCTACGCATATGTACTATAGACAGCGTAAGGCGGGAGGCCTGATGGACTGAATCCTCTATGGCGTCAACCGCAAAGCCTAAGGCTCTAGGTAGATCAGCTAGGGCAAAGCCTGCTGATCTGTCAAGTCCCTCAAGACCTGTTTCAACTGATCCTTCACTGCTTAGCAGACCCCAATAGCTGCTACTGCTGGTTGTATCACCAAGCAGATTTTCATAAGGACTCCAATCTTTTATCTATTGGGTTCTTGAACATTTGGACATTATCCACTGGACATGTCAGTGATTTATACATACAAGAGATGGCTGCGTCCACTGTAGGGACCTTCCATTTTTTTTTTTTTTTTTTTTGATGAACTTATCCTCCATGGGATAGACCACCGGAAATCTCTTGGGGGAATAAATATTTTCTCAGGACGTTCCCAATCCTGGTAAATGAGCCCTTTCAGTAAAGGGTGAAGTGGAAAAGAACAAACAGTCTGGGGGCTTCTAGCGACCCCAACGAGGATACAGTAGTGGTTGATGGTTCCGCAAGGTGCATTTTTAAATGCTGATCGGACCATGTTAGTCAGAGACTGAACCCATAATCTTTCAGCTTGAGATGCTGAGAAAAGGTTCCCCCACTGTTGATTCCTCTATAACAGAATCAACCTTATCCTGATCCCCTTCAGGCAGGTCGATCCCTGTATGGGACTGTTGCTCTGCTAACAGGCACTCTGAAGGAGGAGACGGAGATCGGGCGTGCTTTCCCTGACAGGGAGGCAGCGATAAATGTTGACAATCTCTCTCTAATCCTCCCAGAGCTGAGGAAAAAACCTCATCTGTTACATACACAGGAGCAGGTGACTGAGGACAGCCACAGTACCAAGTACCCCTGCGGGGTCTCTACGGTCACTTACCTCTGAACTTCAGGGGAGACTGGTGCAGCAGGAGTATGCCCAAGATCCTCAGAGCCCGATGAGACCCCCTTCGCTTCCTGGAAGATTCAGTTCCGGAGCTACTGGACGGCATATTCCTAAGCCTAAAGCTGAGGTATTCCAGCCGTAATACACCACTTTTACTGAGAATAGTCTAGCACAATTGCTGCTATATAACAGTTGGTGTCTACTAATGTGCCTTTCTAGGGGATGCCTGTATCAACCGCTTGCTGTATGCCTTTAAATGTTGCCAGCTCTGTCTCTGTACTTCATAGCCAGCTTACTGCAATAATGTGGCTTTTTTAAAAACCTGCTGGGACGCCCGCACATGCGCAGAAGCGCTGCGGCGCGCACAGAGCGTCATCCCCCAGGCCCCGCCCCTTTTTCCGGCCACCTCTATATAGAGAGGCGCGTGCACGCGCACGCGCGCGGCCACGTGCGCCTCGGCGCTAACTTTCAAACATGGAAACCAGGGACAGGAGCCAGGGCCCCCTTTGCCGCAGGCCGGGGGATAGACGAACACTGCAACAGGGCAGAGGAAACAGTTTCCTGTAGGAGAACTCACCAGCTGCCTGGACTTTGTTCTCTGAGAAGAAACTAGTCCATATGACAAGAAAAACATTCCACAGCGGCCTCTAGTGGACAAACACAGGTACCGCAGTTTAATATACTAAACATATATAAAAAACATTCCTTTTTTTTTTTTTTTTTCTTGACCACCATTAAAAATTATTACATTTTTTTAGTAGTTACAGGCATGCACAGATATTAGCGGGAATACCGTTAGGTAACAGACAGAAAGACAAATTAGGCTTGGGGGTCCCCCAATAGAACCAAGTTCCTGGGGGCCCCCACTTACCTGTTCCCCGCCGCAGGACTTTGTTTGGTCCACAAAAGCCCAAACTTCACCTATCACGGCAGGCATTGTAATCAAACCTTCAGGGACCGGGTTCCCAAGGATTCCACTCCCCTGGACCTGTATAGCACCCTGCACAGAAAACATCTTGGTCGTGGGTATGACCAGAGCTCTGGATCCCAGGGTCCAGCTCTCCTAAGAGAAGCATTACAGGCAGAACCTTGCTCTTCTCTGCAAGGCCCGGGTACCGACCGTTTAGCTATGAAGCTTTTTTGGTCGGATCCGGAATAGCTTACTGAGGCCCAAAAGAACCTGTACGCAAGCTCAGTGAAAAACACATGTTTCTTCTTGGCCAACACCTTAGACACTGGCAAAAAACTGAGGTGCTCCCGGATGGGAGGGGCTTATATAGGGGAGGGTACTTCCGGTTTTGGAAGTTGCCAGTGCCAGCACCTGACGGTAACTATATAACCCATTAGTAATGACTATGTCGCTCTGTGTCCCGTGATGTACGAAAAAGAAAATAGGATTTTTGTACTCACCCTAAAATCCTTTTCTCTGTCGTCCATGGACGGACACAGCTCCTTAATTCTTGACAGTAGGGTTATGTTCCTGTCTAATAGGAGAGGACTAGGCAGACATGTTAGATATTTAAATACATGTAACTTAAACAGAGTTGGACAGCCCCGCCCAGGGGGCGGTCCCTACGGTCGTAACCCCGCACCCTGCAGTTAGCAGCTCAGTTCGTAGAAAAGCAGTACAAACTTAAAGGAGGGGCGGGTGCTGTGTCGGTCCATGGACGACAGATTAAAGGATTTTACGGCGAGTACAAAAATCCTATTTTCTCTTTTCGTCTATGGACGGACACAGCTCCTTAATTCTTGACAGTAGGGACGTCCCCAAGCAGTGTCAAAAAACGAGGGGTGGGAACAGCAATCAAAAAACTAACTTCACCGCAAACAAACAGATCTCCTCAACGGAGGAGTTGCAACCTCAAACGGCCACCTGCAAAACCTTGCGGCTGAAGGAAGCATCCGAAGATGCACTCACATCAACCTTGTAAAATTTGGAAAAAAAGTGTGAACGAACGACCAGGTCGCCGCCTTACACACCTGTGAGACAGACGCTTGATGTCGGAAAGCCCAGGAAGCACCAATTGCCCTTGTCGAATGCGCCGTGAAAGGAAAGGGAGGCGCCCGCCCCTGAAGGGCATACGCCTGGATTACGGTCTGTCTGATCCACCGCAAAATGGTGGCCAACGAGACCGCCAGACCCTTCTTTGGGCCAGTCACCGGCACAAGCAGTGAATCAGACCTCCGGAACGGAGCCGTAGCAGACAGGTACACCCGCAAGGCACGTACCACATCCAAAAATTGCAGCGCAACCTCCTTGGAATGCGATGGCCGAGGACACAAGGATGAAAGTACAATGTCCTCATTCAGATGAAAGGCCGAAACTACCTTCGGAAGGAAGGAAGGAAGGCTGCGGGCGTAGCACCGCTTTATCCTTATGGAGGATCAAGTATGGGGACTTGAAAGACAAGGCCGCCAATTCAGAAACCCTCCTGACTGATGTAATGGCTACTAGGAAGGCAACTTTCTTAGAGAGCGTCAAAAGAGGAAGCTCCCTGATGTTCTCAAAAGGGAGGTTTCTGAAGTGCCGAGAGCACCAGATTCAAATCCCACGGAGGTAGAGGTGGTCTAACTGGAGGAGCCACATGTCGGACCACTTGCACAAACGTACTCACCAGTGAATGAGCCGCCAGAGGTCGCTGAAAGAAAAACAGCCAAGGCTGAAATCTGCCCCTTAATGGTGCTCAAGGCAAGTTTTTGATCCACTCCACGCTGTAAAAACAGCAGGATCCTGGAAATAGAGTACACCCGTGTACGCCACGCCATCTCCTCACACACAGAGATGTAAGCTCTCCACGTGCGATGGTAGATCTTTCGAGAAGATGACTTACGTGCCCTCAGCATGGTGGAAATGACCGAATCCGACAGGCCTCGGTCCCTTAGAACCTGGCTTTCAATAGCCATGCCGTTAAAGCCAGCGACTGTAAAGCAGGATGAAGAATGGGACTTTGCGAGAGAAGGTCCACTTGCATCGGTAGTCGCCAAGGTGCATCCACCACCAGACACACCAGATCAGCGTACCAGAGACGCCGAGGCCAATCTGGGGCAATTAGGATCACCGGGATCCCCTCTGCCTCCACTCTGCGGAGCAGACGAGGAAGAAGTTTCAGTGGGGGGAAGGCATAAATTAGCGGATGAAAAAAAATTAGCGGATACTGACCCCATGGAGCTACCAACGCATCTGACGCGTCTGCCCAGGGATCTCTGGGCCTGGCCACAAACCTTGACACCTTGCGATTGAGTCGAGAAGCCAGGAGATCCACGTCTGGCGTGCCCCATCTTTGGTAAAGGAGTTGAAACACCTCCGGATGTAGTGACCATTCTCCCTGGTCCAGTGTCTGGCGACTTAGATAGTCCCCCTGCCAGTTTACCACCCCCTGGGCTGTAAATGGCCGACAGAGCCGGCACGCTCCTTTCCGCCCACTGTAGGATGGGAGCGACCTCCGCAGCTGCAGCCGAGCTCCTTGTTCCTCCTTGATGGTTGACGTATGCCATCGCCATGGCGTTGTCCAACTGGATTCTGACTGGACGCCCTTGTAGCCTCTGCGACCACTTGGAGAGGCACAGCCTGATCACCCGGAGTTCCAAGACATTGATCAGCAGATGGGATTCGTCCGGAGTCCATCGAGCCTAGGCCGAGTGAACTCCCCAGACTCCCCCCCAACCTGTCAGGCTGTTGTCCGTCGTGATCACAGTCCAATGGAAGGGAAGGAACAACTTCCCGGACTGAAGAGCCGGGGATCTCAGCCACCAACCCAGGGAGGCCCTGACTAGGTGGCTTACCCGAATCTGACGATCCAAAGACAAGGGAAATCTGTTCCATTTGGACAGAATCTCCTTCTGCAAGACTCGAGTGTGGAATTGGGCATACGGTACTGCCTCGAAGGACGCTACCATGAAGCCCAGGACTCGCATGAAGAAGCGTAGAGATGACCATTTGCGGGATGTCAGCAATTTCACCGCAGTCTGTAGTGTCCTTAGCTTTTCCAAGCAAAGAAAAACCCTCGCTTCCGAGGAGTCCAGAATCAACCCCAGGTATTCCAGACGCTGGGTCGGTACTAACACCGACTTCTGGAGGTTCAGCACCCAACCAAATTCTCGGAGGGTCTGACTAGCTATAGACACGTCCTCCACTAATTCTGAGCTCGAAGCAGCTCTCAGAAGAAGATCGTCCAAGTAGCCCACGATAGCAATGCCCCGCTGTCTCAGCAAAGCCAGAATCGGGTGAGCACCTTGGAAAAAACTCTTAGTGCCGACGCTAGGCCAAAAGGGGAGCGCCACAAATTGAAAGTGGTCTTCCCAGATCGCAAAACGCAGGAACCTCTAATGCTTGACGCAGATGGGGACATGCAAGTAAGCGTCCTTGATGTCCAAGGACGCTAGGAAGTTCCCCTGATGGAGCGCAGCAACCACCAAACGGACCGATTCCATCCTGAACTTCCAAACCCTCACAAAGGCATTGAGGTCCAGGATTGGATGAACTCTGTCCTTCTTTGGGACCACAAACAGATTTGAGTAGAATCCCTGAAAACTTTCCTGCAGCGGCACAGGTATAATTACCCCGCACTTCAGCAAGTCCTGTACTGCCCCCATTAGGGCATTCCGACGAGCCGGAAGGAGAGGAAGATTTGAGGGAAAGAATCTGTCCGGTGGACAAGAAAGAAACTATCTTGTACCCCGAGGTGACCACTTCGCAAACCCACTGGTCGGAAAGCAGGGAGGTCCCCCGAGCTGCAAACTCGCAAAGCCGTCCCCCCACCAGGGAGTCGGGCGAGGGCAAAACTTCATGCGGTAGCAGGCTTGTGCCCCAGCTTGTTTGGCTTGTACACCCAGGGACGCTTCTGTCCCCCAGCTGGACCTTTGTCGGCTTGGGAGGGTCTGCCAGCGGGCCCTGACTGATGAAAAATACCGCTTATGCGCGGAAAAGGATAGCCCCGGCTTACGGCGTGGCTCCTTACCTTTTGCGGACTGAGGAAGAAGTGTGCTCTTACCTCCAGTGACATTCTTAATAATGTCGTCCAGTGAGGCACCAAAAAGTCGTCCACCTTTGAAAGACAGATCTGCCAGGGCTTTTTTGGAAGCTTGGTCCACGGACCAGCATTTCAGCAATATCAGGGGGCGCAATACCACCGCAGATACAGAGGTCCTGGAGATTAAAGGGGCCGCATCTAGGGTAGCATCACAGATGTAGATAAGTCCCTGTACCAACTGGTCGGCCAGCCTCACGTATTCTGGAGGAAGCTGATGCTCCTTCACTGCCTGGTGCAACACTTTAGCCCATTCAGTGAGTGTCTACGACATCAAAGTTGCAGCCAATATAGGCCGCAATGCTGACCCCAGCAGGATGAACATGGAACGGCTCACCGATTTGGACCTCCTATCTGTAGGGTCCTTAAAGGCAGGGGTCCCCTCTACCGGAATAGCGGTTACCTTGTTTAACCTAGAGACCAGGGGTCAACAACCGGGGGAGAAGCCCATTTTTTCAAAAGGGACCCTTCAAATGGGTAACGGACCGCCATGCGCTAAGGTACCACAAAAGGCCTCTGCGGTCTTTCCCATTCCTTATCTATGAACTTGTCAAAGTAAGAAACATAAGGAAAAACTTTAACAGAGCGGGTCGGTTTGTGCGACCCAAAAGGGACCGACTCCTCAGCGGATGTCCCAGCAGCATTCTCCAGCTTGAGAGTGTCCCTCACAGCATTAATAAGTGCTCCCACAAGTGCTCTGTCCTGCGCTGACCCAGACAAGGGGTCCTCTTCACCCGGAAGGTCCGCATCCTCTGAACCACCAGAACCGGGGTCCTGTGCCGCAGCCAGGCCCGAACCTGAGTCAGAGCATTCCCCGGACGATAGCGGGGTGAGGGGGCGCTTTTTACCCCTCTTACGCCCGCACGCCGCTTCCACCCTGGCAACAATGATTTCAGGACTGCTGACAAAGCATCCATAGGTACCGCAGGTGCAGGGGCACCGGTTACTGCCACTGGAATGTCTGGGGAAGAAATGCCAGCTTCTGACTCCATTTTTGCCCCACTGACAGTCCTTAGGGACGAAGTCAAGAAACTGTGTAAAAAACAATGCACACCCTCCTTGCTGCTATTGACCGGGGGGGTTACCCAGGAAACTCACCACCCAGGTAAGACTTCAGCGCTGCTGCCCGCTCTCCCACACGCAGCGTGTGTCTGAGGTGTTCTGTTAGGTGAACAGCACTATTCGCGCCGTTTAGGAAGATTAGCCAGCACTAGAGGCCAAAACCCCCTCCAAAATGGCCACCGGACGCCTCGGGGGAAAGGGAGCAGACCACAAGAAAAACCACGACAAAATGGCTGCCAATGGGAAATTTCAATGTAATAGCAGGCATAGGGAAAAATGGCGCTGGCGTCCCCAAAAATGAGCCCAAAACGGCGATGTGGACGAGAAGGCCGCAGAGATGCAAAGCGGAGGCTTCCCAACAGTGAGACCACCCCCCACAGAGAGCGGGCCCGGACACCCCCGCAGCCCCCACCCGGGACTTGAGAGTCCCCCACAGTAAGGTGACCAGATTTTTAAAATGAAAACCGGGGACATATTTTTTTTTATACTAGTAATGGCGGCAATCAGTGACTCAATGCCCGTTGCCACCACCGCCCACCTCACAGCCTGTCAAGTCTTATTCTCCGAGCCCCGGCTACTACTGGGTGCGGAGCGGAGGAAGATCACTCTGCCAGATAAGGCAAGGAGATAGGCAGGCAGCTGGCCGGGACTTGAGACAAGGCAGAAGAACATGCGAGCGGAGCTGAATGGACATGCACCCGAAACTAAAGAAATATTCCCTCCGTTCCGACCAGCACATGATCATCAGAGAGGGGTACAGATAATGGAAAAAATACACCCCCCAAGCTAGTAGGAGCGGGGGTGTGTAATTCAGATTTTTTTTTCTGCACTGACTGTCTTTGAAATTGCCCCAGCCCCTGTTAAAATCCAATCTGGGGACAAAACCGGGGACAGACTTGGTCCGGGGACAGTGTCCTCAATCCGGGGACTGTCCCCGGCAAACCGGGGACGTCTGGTCACCCTACCCCACAGGTAACTCAGTCTCAGCAAACCCTCAGCAAACCCTGAAGGGGAGGAGGGAAAAAAGGGGGACAGGGGGAGAAGAAAGGGAGGACAGGAGAACCCCCTAATCGACCCCCCCAAGGAATGCTCAGCAGTTCCATCCTGCCGAGGCAGAAGGAACCGTACTTACCCGTCCCTGCAAGGACTTGCTGGTGCGTTCCTGACAGACCTACATCCGAGCAGTACGGAGTAGCTGTCGGCCCGGTTCACTGTGACTGAGACAGCAGTCGGCCCAGTCATATGTGAACCCGAGTATATAGCTCACCAGCCACCCCTGGCGCCATGGGGTATGTCGTGGCCGACCCCACACGTAGCTAAAGTCTGCTCACGCTCAATGGCCAGACTGGGGGGGACTACAAGGATCTATATTATTCTGCCTGCCATGCCCAGCCGGCAGTTGATAGTAGAATTCTCAAAAATTAAAACAATAAAAGGTCAAAATCTCTTCGGGACCCGGGTCCTTCTCCTCTACTAGGCAGAAAAAACTGAAGCTGCTAACTGCAGGGTGTGGGGTTATGACCGGAGGGACCGCCCCCTGGGCGGGGCTGTTCAACTCTGCTTAAGTTACATTTATTTAAATATATAACATGTCTGCCTAGTCCTCTCCTATTAGACAGGAACATAACCATACTGTCAAGAATTAAGGAGCTGTGTCCGTCCATGGATGAAAAGAGAAATATAGTTTGACACCATAACTTTCACACAAACCAATATACACTTTTGGGGACTTTTTTTTTTTTTTTAACCAAAGACATGTAGCGGAGTACATTTTGGATTAAATTTATGAAGAAATTAGATTTTTCTAATTTGTTTTAGGACAGACAGTAGAAAATATTTAGTTTTTCAAAATTTTCAGTCTTTTTTCGGTTATATAATAAAATAAAACCATAAAAAGAAAGTTCTATTTGTATGGAAAAAAATTATATAAATGTTCTCTGCGTAGGAGTGTTTCATGACTGCACAATTACCAGTTAAAGTAGCACAGTGCTGGATAGCAAAAAAAATTGTTTGGTCATGAAAGGGATAAAACCTTCTGGTGGTCAAATACACATACAAATTGATAAAAATCAAACACTGAAAACCCACTGCTGATTAAATATATTGCAAATGCATGACAGACAGATTTCAGACACATTATAAAACTCTCTTGCAAGCATTTTCACAAGTGTCTATTCAGTTTAAAATTAAGAGCTAGCAACACAACCATGTTAAAGTGCAGATATTATACCTACCTTTTTGTAACGAGTGTAATGCAGACCGGAAAAAGGTTAAATAGCCTGGAGGTTGAGGTGACGCATTAAACTCAAAGTAGCCCAATATCCCAGGCTGCAGGAAGGAAGGAAAAACAATATATTCGTTAAAACTCTAAAAAAATTGTTGCGCCACAATTTACACCAGCAGCCGCACTAGAACACAGACCTCTGTGCCAATACACAGAAAACAGCGCATCACATGACAACTTTTTTTCTCTCAAACTTCAATGAACTAATCACACAGTGGTGTTTCATTTAGTTCTACCAGCTGCAGTGTGGTGTGATGCAGTGAACTGCATTACACCACGTGGCGCTGAAAAAAATAGGATTTTTGTACTCACCGTAAAATCCGTTTCTCTGGCATCCATGGACTGACACAGCGTGTCTTATACACCTTTACACGTGGGTTATGTCCCTGCTTGCAGGAGAAGACCTAGGCAGAATGTGAGATGTTATACATACATTCTAAACAGCCAGAGCTGAACAGCCCCGCCCAGGGGGGCGGTCCCTCCGGCATAACCCTCCCACTGCAGTCAGCAGACCTCAGTTCGTAACAAAGCAGTACAAACTCGAAAAGAAGGGTGGGTGCTGTGTCAGTCCATGGATGCCAGAGAAACGGATTTTACGGTGAGTACAAAAATCCTATTTTCTCTTGTCATCCATGGACTGACACAGCGTGTCTTATACACCTTTACACGTGGGATGTCCCAAAGCAGTGTCAAGAGGGATGGGAGCAGTATAAATGGAAAACCAAAAACTTCACTCCAAACAAGGCAGATCTCCTCAACGGAGGAGTTGCAACATCAAACAGCGGCCTGCAACACCTTGCGGCCGAAGGAAGCATCCGAAGATGCAGCCACATCAACCTTATAAAACTTAGAAAAGGTATGAACAGACGACCAGGTCCCCGCCTTGCACACTTGTGCAACCGACGCTTGATGTCGGAAAGCCCAGGAAGCACCAATTGCCCTGGTGGAATGTGCCGTAACCGGAAAGGGAGGCGCCCGCCCCTTGAGAGCATAAGCTTGAATGACGGTTTGTCTGATCCACCTAGAAATGGTGGCAGACGAAACCGCTTGGCCCTGTTTTGAACCAGAGAGCCACAAATAGTGAGTCAGACTTCCGAATAGAAGCAGTAGCAGACAGGTACACCCGCAAGGCTCGTACCACATCCAAAGTGTGAAGCGCAAACTCTCTGGGATGCGATGGGTGAGGACACAAGGACGGGAGGACAATGTCCTCGTTTAAGTGGAAGGCCGAGACCACCTTTGGCAGAAAAGAAGGTCGCGGACGTAACACCGCCTTATCCTTATGGATGACCAAAAAGGGCGACTTGCAGGACAAGGCCGCCAATTCAGACACTCGTCTAATGGAAGTAATGGCCACCAAGAAGGCCACCTTCTGAGACAAAGTCAAGAGGGGAATATCTCTAATATTTTCAAAGGGAGGTTACTGGAGGACCGAGAGCACCAAATTCAGATCCCACGGGGGGAGAGGAGGCTTGACAGGGGGGAGCACATGGCGAACCCCCTGCACAAAGGTGCTAACCAAGGGATGACCCGCCAGCGGTTGCTGAAAGAAGATGGCCAAGGCCGAAATCTGACCCTTAATGGTACTCAAAGGGAGCTTTTGGGTCACGCCACGCTGCAGAAAATGCAGGATTCTGGGAACGGAATACGTTCGTGGGCGCCAGTCCAGCTCTTCGCACATGGCGATGTAAGCTCTCCAAGTATGGTGATAGATCTTTCTGGAGGAAGACTTCCGTGCCCTTAACATGGTCGAAATGACCGAATCCGAGAGACCTCGGTCTCTCAGCACCTGGCTTTCAATAACCATGCCGTTAAAGCCAGAGACTGTAAAGCAGGATGAAATATAGGACCTTGAGACAGAAGGTCCCCCCGTATTGGTAACCGCCAGGGAACGTCTGCGACGAGACGTACCAGATCGGCGTACCAGTGACGCCGAGGCCAATCCGGAGCAATGAGGATCACCGGAATTCCCTCGGTCGCTACCCTACGGAGCAGGTGAGGGAGCAACTGCAGCGGAGGATAAACGTATATCAGGTGATACTGACCCCATGGGGCCACCAACGCATCCGAGGCATCCGCCCAGGGATCCCTGGATCTGGCCACAAACCTCGACACCTTGCGATTGAGTCGAGAGGCCATCAGGTCCACATCCGGCGTGCCCCACCGTCTGCAAAGGAGTTGAAAGACCTCCGGGTGCAAGGACCACTCTCCCTGGTCCAGCGTCTGGCAACTTAGATAGTCCGCCTGCCAATTGTCTACGCCCGGAATGTAGACGGCCGACAGAGCCGGCACGCTTCTTTCGGCCCACCTCAGGATGCGGGCAACCTCGGAAGCCGCAGCTGAGCTCCGAGTCTCCCCTTGATGGTTGACATACGCCACTGCTGTGGCGTTGTCCGATTGGATCCTGATGGAGTGACCCTGTAGTTTCTCCGACCATGAGGAGAGGCACAGTCTGATTGCCCGTATCTCCAGCACATTGATCGGTAAGAGGGCTTCGTCCGGAGTCCAAAGCCCTTGGGCCGACAGGACTCCCCAGACTCCCCCCCAGCCCGTCAGGCTGGCGTCCGTCGTGATCACCGTCCATTGGATGGGGAGGAACGACTTCCCGGACCGAAGAGCCGGGGACCTCAACCACCACGTCAGGGACGCCCTGACCAGGTGACTCACCTGGATCTGAAGATCCAAGGACAACGGGGATTTGTCCCAAGTGGACAAGATCTCTTTCTGTAAAGCCCTGGTGTGCGCTTGGGCATAAGGAACGGCCTCGAAGGAGGCCACCATGAGTCCCAGGACTCTCATGCAAAAGCGGATTGACGACCATTTTCGGGACGTCAGCACCCGTACTGCAGACTGAAGTGTCAGTAGTTTGTCTGGAGGTAGGAAGACTCTTGCCTCCAAGGAGTCCAGAATCAGACCTAGATACTCCAGACGCTGAGTCGGGACTAGAACCGACTTCTGAACGTTCAGGAGCCACCCAAACTCCCTGAGGGTCTGACTGACGATAGTCACACTTTCTTCCAATTCTGAGCCACTGTCTGCTCTTAGAAGAAAATCGTCCAGATAGCCCACGATAGCAATGCCTCGCTGTCTCAGCAAAGCTAGGACCGGAGCAAGCACCTTGGTGAACACCCTCGGTGCCGAGGCTAGGCCGAAGGGAAGAGCCACAAATTGATAGTGGACTTCGCCGACCGCAAAGCGCAGAAACTTCTGGTGGCTTGTGCAGATCGGAACATGCAAGTAGGCGTCCTTGATGTCCAAGGATGCCAGAAAATCCCCTTGGAGTGTAGCGATCACCGTGCGAATGGATTCCATGCGGAATTTTTGCACCTTCACGAAGGCATTCAGGGCCTTGAGGTCCAGGATTGGCCGAACCCCGTCCTTTTTTGGAACAACAAACAGATTCGAGTAGAACCCCTGAAACCTCTCCTGGGACGGAACCGGCACAATTACTCCGGACCCGATCAAATCCTGTACAGCCCCCAAGAGGGCTGCCCGACGGGCAGGAAGGAGAGGGAGATTTGAGGGAAAGAATCTGTCTGGGGGCCAGGAACGGAACTCTATTCTGTATCCTGAGGAGACCACCTCGCACACCCACCGGTCGGAGATCCGGGAGGTCCACCGATCCGTGAACCTGCGAAGTCGTCCCCCCACCCCAGAGACGGGCGGGGGCAAGACTTCACGCGGAGGCGGGCTTGGGAGCCGGCTTGTTCGGCTTACGCACCCAGGGGCGCTTGTGCCCGCCAGCCGCACTGTTGTCAGTCTGGGATGGCTTACCCGTGGACTCTGACGGACGGAAAAACCCCTTTTTTGCTGGAAAGGAAGGACCCGGTTTACGTCGGGCCTCCTTACCCTTGATAGTTTGAGGAAGGAGAGTGCTTTTACCTCCCGTGACATCCTTGATGATGTCATCCAGAGCAGCACCAAAAAGTCTACCACCCTTAAAAGGTAGATCCGTCAGGAGATTCTTAGAGGCTAGGTCAGCAGACCAGCATTTCAACCAGATGAGACGACGCAATACCACCGCCGAGGCAGAGGCCCTGGATATTAAAGGGGCCGCGTCCAACGTGGCGTCGCACACATATATCAGACCCTGCACCATCTGGTGGGCCAGAGCAATAGTGTCTGGAGGAAGGTTATACTCCTGCACAGTTTGGTGCAAAATTTTTGCCCATTCCGTGAGTGTCTGAGACACAAGGGTCGCCGCTACTACGGGCCGTAGGGCGGATCCCAACAAGGCGAACATGGCTCTACTCACCACTTCTGACCTCCTGTCAGTGGGGTCCTTAAACGTAGGAGTCCCCTCCATCGGGAGAGTGGTGGCCTTGTTTAAACGGGCGAATGGAGGGTCGACCACCGGGGGAGAAGCCCACTTTTTAAGCAGGGCGTCTTCAAAGGGGTATCTAATAGACAAACGCCGCGGGACCATGAAAGTCTTCTGCGGCTTTTCCCAGACCTGGTCAATGAGCTGGTCAAAGAAAGATACATATGGAAAAACCTTTTTAGAAGGCTTGGTCTTAAAAGAACCAAAGGAGACTGTATCCGCCTGAGGTTCTGCGGTCGCAGCATTTAGCTTGAGAGTGTCCCTCACAGCATCAATGAGTTCACTAACAAGCGCCCTGTCATTTACTGACTCAGAACTGGAGTCTTCCTCACAAGGAATGTCCTGTTCAAAACCATCCAAATATTCAGAGCTAGGGTCCTGAGCAGCAATAGCTAGGCCCATATCTGAATCAGAGCACTCCCCTTGTGGAGATAAAGTGGGGAGAGGGCGCTTTTTTGCTCCCTTGTGCTCACACACAGCTTCCATCCTGGTCAGAAATGATTCCAGGACTGCCGACAACTGGTCCATAGGGACCGCAGGTGCTGGAGCACTGGCTGCTGCCTCTGGCATGTGAGGGGAAGCTGGTGACTCTGACTCCATAATGTCCCTCTCTGAGACCACCCACAGGCTGTGCTGACTGAAGTAGGGGAATGCCCAGGGAACCCACCAACCTGACCAGGACCGCTCGGTTCCGCTGCTCTGTCTCACTGCGCCGCGCTGCTCAGCGTGAGTGAGCTGAGAGGAGAGAGTGTGAGGAGATTCGCGCCGTTCCCAGCGGCGCTAGAGGCCAAACTAGTGCTAGAAAAACGTGCGGCTACAAGAAAATGGCCGCCGCAATGTGCTCCGGCGGGCCACGGCAAGATGGCCGCCAATGTAAAATCAGCACACACACTAAACATGGCGCCGAACGGCGCCCAGGCCCCTCACACCCAAAAACAAAACAGCCACAGCGAATGCAGAGCAGCATGAGCCCCCCCCCAGGACAGTATGGCCCCCAGGCACCCCACACAGTACAGCGCCAGCACTAGTGACCAGAGAGTGACATTAAAAAAACACAGGGGGAGACAGGGAAATCCCCCACACAAGAAACACACAGCATGTACTCACCTGCAGCCAGGAGAGACTACTTACCCGTCCCCTGAGGGACCCACTGGTGTGTTTCTGACAGAACTATCACAGTGCGGTACTGAGTAGCTGTCGGCCCGGTCCACCGCGAAAGATACAGCCGGACTGTTCTATCTTGAGAGGACCGCGGAGCTGGAAGCCCACCGGCCACCCCTGGAGTCGTGGGGCATGTCGTGAACTGAGTCTCACGCACACAAGGCGAGGATCAGCACGCTCGATGGTCGGACAGGGAAGTAGAGGTCGACCGATATGGGTTTTTCTCTGGCCGATGCCGATATTTAGAAATTGAGGCGGCCGATGGCCGATTTTTGTGGCCGATATTTTAGGCCGATTTAAAAAAAAAAAAACTCACCCACTCAACTCCTTGCTTACTCCTGTCACTCTAGCACACCCTTGATGTCCTCAGTACAGATGGCACTAGTTGGACCTGGCAGGTGGCACTGGTTTGGAACTGACAGATGGCACTGGCAGGTGGCACTGGTTTGGAACTGACAGATGGCACTGGCAGGTGGCACTGGTTTGGAACTGTCAGATGGCACTGGTTTGGAACTGACAGATGGCACTGGCAGGTGGCACTGGTTTGGAACTGTCAGATGGCACTGGTTTGGAACTGACAGATGGCACTGGTTGGCATTGGCAGGTGGCACTGGTTTGGAACTGACAGATGGCACTATTGGCACTGGCAGGTGGCACTGGTTTGGAACTGTCAGATGGCATTGGCACTAGCAGGTGGCACTGGTTTGGAACTGACAGATGGCACTAGTTTGGGACAGATGGCACTGGCAATTGGCACTGGCTGGCAGGGGCGGGTGGCACTGGCTGGCAGGGGCGGGTGGCACTGAGAGATGGCACTGATTGGCGGTGACACTGGCAGGTTTCACACTAAGCCGAGTGTAACTGTAACCAGTGCTGGGACAAGGTCATCCAGTGCCCAGGGCAAAGTGCGCCCCCTCGGGTTTCACACTGGTGCGCTTTGGTTTGACCACAGTGCGATTGTATGTGTGATTTACTTGCAGTTGTAGGTGTGCTTCTGATGAATTCTAGTGGACTGTGTGTTTTCTGATTGCGCATCAAAGATGCAGCACGCAAGACTGTAATTTGCTTTCGTGAAAACAGACAGTCTAATAGAATTGAATGGGAGCGCACCTAAAACTCTGGGTAAACTGAATATACAAATCGCACTGTGGCCAGACCACAGCACACCAGTGTGAACCTACTATTAGCCCCCCGTTCTCATTGACTGTGGCTTTGAAATTGTGCGACTTAACCTGAAATCGCACAATTTCAGAGCTGCATCTCAGTGCGACTTTGGGTTGTGACTTTGAAGACATCTGTGTGGCTATTGAAGTCACACCCTAAATAGCAAAAGTAGTGCATGTACTACTTTTTCAAATTTATGCGGCAACTCAAAGTCAGTGTCGCATTGATTTGAACAGTGCCTTGCCGGCAATAGGATGTGACTTGTCAAATTGCTACAATGTGAAGGGGGAGGGGGGGGGGAGGTTAAGATATTATAAAAGAGAGAATGGTGAGGAGGTTGGGGTGGTAAATGTATGTGCTAATGTCTTTATTAGTGACAAAATGCAGGGAATGTGCTAGGCTGCATGGTGGGGACAGGACAACTATGAGAGCTAAAAGCAAACTGGGATGGAAAGGGTGTAAGATCTGTGTGTGTGGAACTCTGAGCTGAGACAGGACAGGAGGCAGCATAAGTGTAGTGAAGATTTATGGAGAGGACAGCAGATAAGATACGGGAAAAATTAACTAGGCAGGGGAGCGGGGATTGGTGCTGACTTACTGTGTGATCATGCAGCAAGGCAGAGAGATAAGTGCAGACGGGAGGAGCTGCCTGGACTGACCAGAGTAAAAGTAACAAGGAAGTGAAGTGATCTGCTACACCGCCCCGCCCCCTCCCCCCCTACTCCCGACATCAAGCTGACAGCTTCTCTCTCCCTCTCTCTCCCTCCTCTCTGTTCACACACTCAGCGCGGCACTTGATGCTGCCAGAGCTGCTGAGTGTGGAGAAGAAAGGACAGGAGGGACGGCCAGTGTAAAATATCGGCCTAATTTTGATGATAATCGGCCCGATGCCGATTTATCAAAAATGGCCAAATATCGGCCGATATATCGGCCAGCCGATATATCGGCCAGCCGATATATCGGTCGACCTCTACAGGGAAGACTACGAGGATATCTTGTACCCAACCTGTTGCCCAGCCGACAGTTGATAGAAGATCTCAAAAGAATAAAATAGGAAAAAAATTCCAAAAGGAATAAAAATAGGTCAGGAGACTGGCTCCTGAGAGAGCCACGTCTTCTCCTTCTGCTAGGCAGAAAAAACTGAGGTCTGCTGACTGCAGTGGGAGGGTTATGCCGGAGGGACCGCCCCCCTGGGCGGGGCTGTTCAGCTCTGGCTGTTTAGAATGTATGTATAACATCTCACATTCTGCCTAGGTCTTCTCCTGCAAGCAGGGACATAACCCACGTGTAAAGGTGTATAAGACACGCTGTGTCAGTCCATGGATGACAAGAGAAAGTACTACGTGCTACATCTATTTTCAGTGCACACCCCAGCAGGGCAGTGGTGCCAGTTGAGCTAACAGAAAACATTTGCCTTGTTACTGTGTTCGAATTGCGCTTTTGCAAGCCTTCTAATAGCAGTCCCATAACACAGTGTAAATGAGCCCTTAAATGGTTATAGTAAGCCCAAAAAAAAGTACAGCACATGCAATACAGCAAGAATGGCAATATTGCAAGAGGTGAAGAGTGAAAGCAAAAAGGAGACTACATATAAATTCTATTTACTACAGCTTTAAATGAAAACCGGTAATGGGATTCGCCCCTGCTGATCCACTGAAAATGTTAATTGTCTGGCCGTCATGCTGAACCTCTGGTATTAAAGCTTGTGTCCCCCTAACCTGGAAAGTAGTATGCAGTTTGGGAGTTCTGACTTTACATGTTTCAGGCCAGAAAATTACAAGAAAAAAGCTAAGAGAAACATGAAGACTCATTATTGATCGATGTTTCCCCGATGTTAGCTGTCTGCCTGCCCATGTTGACCCTCTTTTTTCAATACTTAAAGTGAGCCTCCCCTAAAAAAAAAAAAAAAAAACACACCCCATAAACTTTTCCACATTGTATGCCTCCAGTGTATAAAAGCTTGTGTCTCATTGTTTTTTCCCCACTTCGTACGTCCCCTTCCTCCATTCTTGCTAGGTGAGAAAGACTTGGACCATGTCACATTTTCCTGGTGTCAGCTTCTAAACAGTGCTGGAGAAGGACTGACCTGAATTGCACCATCTCAGGGCTGGCTGCCTGAGCCAGAGGGACAGCCAACTCCCGGAAACATCAGTAAGATGGCATCGCGAGACCCAGCACATGGCAGCAGAGCAGCGAATTACAGCAGGACTCGTTGGGCAATAGCAACTGGATTCGCTGGGTGGGTAATTATAGTAGGACTCACTAGCAATTCTAGCTGGGCAGGTAAGTATCTACAGTGGATATAAAAAGTCTACTCACCCCTGTTAAAATGTAAAAAAATTAGACAAAGATAAATCATTTCAGAACTTTTTCCACCTTTTAATCAGTTCCCGACTGGCTCATGCAGATATACGTCGGCAGAATGGCAAGGGTGTGCAAGACCATGTACCCATACATCACTAGTTCGTTGCAGAACCGATCAGTCTTCGGATCCAGGCCAATGATTTGTGGCCTGGACCTGCTGATCGGTTCTGACCAATGAAATGCCTCCTCTGCCTGTGTAATGTAAACACAGGCAGAGGAAGTGATGCCACCTCCCGTCCTGGTTTTTTGTTTGGTTCCAGAGCGCAGAGAGAGGACATCTAAAATTCAGTTGCACCAATACTACACGTAAAGCACACATATGACCCCCCTGATCGCCCCCATTTAACCCCTTCACTCCCCGTCACTGTGTCACCAATTGCAGTTTTCAGATTTTTCACTGATCACTGCATTGGTGTTACTTGTGACACTAATCAGCATTAGGGCAGTTAGTAGTAGGCCCAGGTAGGTCTAGAGTACCCCCCTAATAAAAGGTTTAACCCCTTGATTTCCCCCCAGTTAACCCTTTCACCCCGTCACCAGCATCACTAGTAGATCTATTTTCTGATCGCCGTATTAGTGTCACGGGTGACGCTAGTTAGTTAGATAGTTTCACCATCGGGTTTTTATAGCATCGGGGTACCCCCCCATAAATGACCTAAAAGATTTTAACCCTCTTATTGCCCCCTAGTTAACTCTTTCACCCCGTTACCAGTGATCACTGTATTAGTGTCACAGGTGACGCTGGTTAGTTTTTTTATAGCGTCAGGGTACCCGCTGTATATTACCTAGTAAAGGTTTACCCCCTGATCACCCGGCGGTTGACATCTGTTAGGTTTTAGCGTCAGATTAATGCCAGTAGCACTAGCACCCACGCAAGCAGCATACACCTCCCATACTAGTATAGTGTCTGAACGGATCAATATCTTTGATCTGAGCAGATCTATACTAGCGTCCCCAATAGTTTAGGGTTCCAAAAAACGCAGCGTTAGCGCGATCAGCCCAGATACCTGCTAGCACCTGCGTTTAGCCCCTCTGCCCAGTCCACCCAAGTTCAGTATCAATCGATCACTGTCACTTACACAACACACGTAACTGCAGCGTTCGCAGAGTCAGGCCTGATCCCTGCGAACGCTAACAGTTTTTTGGTAGCGATTGAAGCAGTCACTGACAACCAGTTGCTCTTTTTGCCTACGAGTTGCACAAGTTGTACCTGTAAATTTAGAGGCCAAAATGTCCAAACAGAGGTACACTAGTGAAGAGGCCTACACATTTCTGAGCATGACAGATGAGAGTGAAGAGGAAGTCACTCATCTGTCAGATTCAGGCTTAGAATACAAACCGGTAGACAGCAGCGGCACCCTGACAGATAGCAGGGACCACTACTCCATCGTCAGAACTAAGGTCAGGCGTACCAAACCCTGTTGTTCTTCTGTTTCAGTGCAAGAACTGCAGGGCTCTCGTATGGAGCAGAGAGCTAGTACTAGTGGCGCTCATCCTTCTGGTGAACTGGCAAGCACCAGCGGCCTAGTACATCCTGGTCGTACATCCAGCACTGCAGTAACACGTGGCGAGTCCCATAAGTGCAGTTCAATCTGATTGGGTGGCTAGCACAAGTAGTGTCCCGCAGCCACCAAGAAGACAAACACAGGCCCATCGAGCCCATAGTGCCCTTCCTGCAGAATATGCCAATCCTAGTTTGGGAGCCCACCACTTCAGCAGCACCCGTACTTCCCCCATTCACTGGCCAACACGGAATTCAGGTGGAAACAATTAATTTTACGTTACTTGATTTTTATTCGCCGTTTTTCACGGAAGATCTCTATAGATCTATTGTGGACCAAAGCAATTTGTATGCTGGTCAATTCATCTCCGCTAATCCCCAGTTGACCCTTGCCAGAGACTGGAAACCTATTACGGTTTCCGAATTAAAGACCTTTCTGGGCCTATCTCTCCTCATGGGCATAAGTAAAAAAAAGTGACTAGCGGTCAGATTGGTCCACTGACCCAATTCACCATATTCCCGTGTAGTCTGCATCCATGACCAGGACACGATACGAGCAGATCTTGTGGTTCATGCATTTTAAGGACAATGAACTCTGTCGTCCTCAGGGTGACCCTGAACTTGATGGGCTTCACAAAATTCGGCCCCTCGTAAACCACTTCAACCAACGGTTTACAGCCTTGTTTACTCCCGATCAAGTTGTCTGCGTTGATGAGTAAGGATGAGCTCCGGCGTGTTCGCGAACCTCACGTGCAGAGCCCGCCAGAAAGTCGGCACTGCACAGCGCTAATCAGAGGCAATGAGACATTTCCCGATCTCTTCAGCTGCGCATCGGAAAATGTCTCACTGTCTGATTAGCGCTGTGCAGTGCCGACTTCCTGGCGGGCTCTGCACGCGAGGTTCGTGAACACGCTGGAGCTCATCCTTATTGATGAGCCCGATTCAATTTTCTGGCCACTTGTCTTTCAAACAGTATCTTCTAGGGGTGCAACGGATCAAAAAACTCACGGATCGGATCGATCCTCGGATCAGAGCCACGGATAGGATCATTTTCGGATCGGCAAAAAAAATAAAAATAAAAAATAATGTTACATCCACCGGAATTTTCTATTTCACAGTTATTTTCAACACAAAAAACGGAGCTTATTTGCTTAAATACAGTATTTGTAAATCCAACGGACTGTTTACATGTTAAATTTTAAAAGCAGCAGTAAACCTGCTGACCTTACATGGTTGCTAATGTGACAGAACACCTCTGATTTTCACATTTAACTAAACGTTAAATGTGAAAATCAGAGGTGTTCCGTCACATTAGCAATCATGTAAGGTTTGCTGCTGCTTTTAAAATTTTAAATGTAAACAGTCCGATGGATTTCTAAATAATGTATTAAAGCTGATAAGCTCCGTTTTGTGTTGAAATCTAAAACTCCGTTGGGTGTAACAAGATGTCCGCTTGGCCCCTTCTCTATCATTACTGTGCAGGAGTGTGGGGTGGAGCAAGATGGCGGCGAAACGTCATTACAGTGGCCGCCGGGTGTACCAAGATGGCCGCCGCTCCGGAGCTAGGCCGAAGCCGCGGCCTTTCCTACGGCCGAGGCTCCGGAGCGCTTTGCGGATCGCGTGGTGATCCAATCCGAACAGGGTGACCCGTTCGGATCACCACCGATCCGTTGCACCACTAGTATCTTCCCAGCAAGCGTGCCAGACATGGGGTCAAGTTGTACAAGCTCTGACAGGGCAACAGGCTATTCATATAGTTTTATGGTTTACAAGGGAATCGATAGTCACGTGGAGCCCGAGAAATACCCAGACTACATAGGGAGCTCTGGCAAGATGGTTTGGGACTTGGTGTCACCCTTATTTGGAAAGGGTTACCACTTGTACGTGGACAATTATTGCATAGGCGTGTCACTTTTTAGTCACTTGTTTGATCATGGAATTGGCGCATGTGGCACCGTGCGATCTAATCGCCGGGCTTACCCCAGCGGCTTGTAGAGTCCTGACTTAGACTGGGGAAGAGAGCCTGCTTGAGAAGTAATAATTTGCGCACAGTGAAGTGGAGGGATAATCTGAATGTTTTCGTTCTGTCCTCCCTTCATGCATATACGACAGTCCAAATTCCAACGGCGACAGGAGTTGTGGAGAAACCCTCTGTGACCTCGAATACAACCTTAATATGGGAGGGGTGGACCTCAACAACCAGTTGATGGCACCATACTTTAATTGCCCGTAAGGCCAGACAATGGTACAAAAAAGTGTCTGTATACTTATTCCAACTGGCTCTGCTGAACGCTTATGTGCTATACAAAAGCATCAGGATGAACTGGATCCTTCCTTAATCAGTTCCAGACCAGCCGTCGCAGTTATACTGCGGCAGGTTGGTCCGGCTGGGCGAAGCGTCGAAGCCGTACATCGGGCTTGCCCCCGCGGCGGCGGCGATTGGATTTGCTTCAGAACCGATCAGTCTCCAGGCCCAGGCCAATGATTTCTGGCCTGGACCTGGTGATCGGTCCTGGCGAATGAAATGCTTCCCCTGCCTGTGTAAGTGTAAACACAGGTAGTGGTGTCATCTCTCCTTGTGGAAGTCTTTTCGTTCCAGAGGGAAGACATCTCAGAGTAAGTGCACCAACACTACACTGACACCAGTACACATAGGTACACTTGTCACCCCCTGATCAAACCCCCCCTCCCCCCAGTTAACTTCTTCACCCCGTCACCCAGTGCAGTGTTCATATTTTTTCTCGAATCGTCTTCCAGGGCAGCATCCGAGAGATCGGCTCCTCCTCCCTGAAACAGGAAACACATTAGTCCACCATTATAAATTTCACAGTCTTACCTGCGTGCCTCAGTTGTTGTGTTTCCTCCAGGCCCACAGGAGCTGCAAGAAACGTTTATTATTTTTCCTTTGTCTCCATGCAAGCAGCAGGAGGCCCCCTGCCAGCATCCCATCCAGCCCAGCGGGCCTCGGGAGGGCGAGCAGGAACAGCAATTCTAAGCAAAACACTTTGCTCTGCCTGAGATTTCACCCCTACAGAGGGGTCTGCAATCTTCCCCCCAGTCTGGAACAAAAGCACTGGCTTTTTCCCCATGCCGCAAGGCTGCAGGGACCTGTTGCTGCCGCAATCCGGTGTGACTGGACACCACAGAGGTGTCGCGCTGATAAGTGCATTCACTGGGTGCCCACCCAATCCCGCCGGTCACTTACGGTCACACGGCTCCGGTCGGCAGCCATTTTTCTGGAGCCAAAAAAGAAAAGGTTTTGAGTGACTTACTTTCCAGACAAAACAGCAGAGTCCCCCTTCCTAATGAAGTGTCAGGAAGGAGGACACCAGCAACCGCGGCATGTGCAGGCATGTCCACCAACCTGCATGAAGGAAGCTGGGGGCGGGGCCGGAGCTCAAGCAGGAAGCAGTTAAAAAGGCTCCTCCGTGCAGAGGATCCTGGTGGCTGACCATGTCTGACGCTTCTCCACCCTGCCCTGCCGATCCTGCAAGCCAGGACAGCTCAAAGGTAAACCAGAATACTCCTGTGTCACTTCTGTCTTAACCTCATTTGCAAATACTGCCCACTCTCGGGCAGTCTTTGACCACCCTTCCTCACGGGGACCCTTTTTCTGCTTGATTCCAGGCAAGGACCCCAGAGGATAAGAAAACAAAAAGCACCAAAACTTGGGCTTCATGCAACCACCGGTTTCCACCTGAATGGAAGAAACCTCTATGCCAAAAATGAGGTGGCTAAGGAATCGCAAGGTTATCTGCACGAACTGCTCAACTCCTTTAAGAAAGAGATAAAGAGCACCATGGCACCGCTGCACTCAGCTATTGAAAAGTTAGAAGCGCCAACTAATGCTAGTCAAACCTGCACTCCATCTACCAGAAGGACATGCGTGTCTACAGGTAACAAGGAACAGGTAGTACGACAGGAACAGAAGGAGGATTCGGGACGAATCCGAGCAACCCGAATTGGAGGATGTAGCTGTACGTCGGGCTCGCCCCCTAGGCGGCGGCGGCAATCAGATTTGCTTCAGAACCGATCAGTCTCCAGGCCCAGGCCAATGATTTTTGGCCTGGACCTGGTGATCGGTCCTGGCGAATGAAATGCTTCCCCTGCCTGTGTAAGTGTAAACACAGGTAGTGGTGTCATCTCTCCTTGTGGAAGTCTTTTCGTTCCAGAGAGAAGACATCTCAGAGTAAGTGCACCAACACTAGACTGACACCAGTATACATAGGTACACTTGTCACCCCCTGATCACCCCCCCCCCCCCCCAGTTAACCCCTTCACCCCCTGTCACTGTGCCACCCAGTGCAGTGTTCATTTTTTTTTTTTATCAGTGCACTGGTGTCATTAGTGACAAAAATCAGTGTTAGGGTACTTAGTGGTAGGCTCAGATAGGTCTAGGGACCCCCCTAATAAAAGGTTTAACCCCTTGATCACCCCGTCACCAGTGATCACCGTATTAGTGTCACGGGTGACGCTGGTAAGCTAGTTATTTTTTTATAGCGTTAGGGCACCCGCCTTATATTACCTAAATAATGGTATAACTCCCTGATCACCCGGCGGGTGATATCAGTTAGGTTTTAGTCTCAGTTAGGGTCTGCATTGCCCCAGGCGTCAGATTAGTGCCAGTAGCGCTAACGCCATTGCACGCACCATACACCCCCCTTAGTAGTATAGTGTCTGAACGGATCAATATGTGATCTGATCAGATCTATACTAGCGTCCCCAGCAGTTTAGGGTTTCCAAAAATGCAGTGTTAGGGGGATCAACACACCCAAGTGCAGTATCGATCGATCACCGTCACTTACAAAACACTAAACACATAACTGCAGCGTTCGCAGTCAGGCCTGATCCCTGCGAATGGCAACAGTTTTTTTGGTAGCGTTTGAATCAGTCGCTGACAGGTGCTTTTTTTTCCTGTGAGTCTCACTACTGTACCAGTAAATTTAGAGACCAAAATGTCAAATCGAAGGTACAGTAGTGAAGAGGCCTACACGTTTCTGAGCATGACAGAGAGTGAAGAGGAAGTCACCCATCTGTCAGATTCTGGCTCAGAATACAAATATGTAGACAGCAGCGTCACCCTGACAGATAGCTCTGACGACAGAGTAGTGGTCCCTGCCAAGGTCAGGCGTACCCGACCCCGTTCTTCTGCGGTCGTTGAGGTGCAAGAACCGCAGGGCTCTCGTATGGAGCAGAGAGCCAGTACTAGTGCCGCTCATCCTTCTGGTGAACTGGCAAGCAGCAGCGGCCTAGTACATCCTGGCTGTACATCCAGCACTGCAGTATCACTTGGTGATGTGGCGAGTCCCATAAGTGCAGTTCAAGCTGGTGAGGTGGCTAGCATGAGTAGAGTCCCGCAGCCACCAAGAAGACAAAAACGGGCCCGTCGAGCCCATAGTGCCCTTCCTGCTGCATTTGCCAATCCGAATTGGGAGTCCACCACTTATGCAGCACCCGTGCTTCCTCCATTCACTGGCCAACCCTCAGGTGGAGACAATAAATTTTACGTCACTTGATTTTTATTCGCTGTTTTTCACGGAAGATCTCTATAGATCTATTGTGGACCAAAGCAATTTGTATGCTGGTCAATTCATCGCCGCTAATCCCCAGTTTATCCTTGCCAGAGATTGGAAACCTATTACGGTTTCCGAATTTAAGACCTTCCTGGGCCTATCCCTCCTCATGGGCATAATTAAAAAGAATGAGTTGCGGTCATATTGGTCCACTAACCCAATTAATCATATGCCCGTGTTCTCTGACTTCATGACCAGGACACGATAAGAGCAGATCTTGCGGTTGATCTACTTCAATGATAATGAATGCTGTCGTCCTTGGGGTGACCCTGGATTTGATCAGCTCTACAAAATTCGACCCCTCGTAAACCACTTCAACCAACTGTTTGCAGCCTTGTTTACTCCCGATCAAGTTGTCTGCGTTGATGAGTCCCCTTTCTGGCTATAAAACAATATGTATAGCCTGTTGCCCTGTCACAGAGCTTATACATCTTGACCTTTTTATGGCACACTTGCTGGGATGATACTATTCGAAAGACAAACGGCCAGAAAATGTAATCAGGGACTCATCAATAAGGATGCGGTCCGGCGTGTTCGCGAACCTCACGTGCAGAGCCCGCCAGGAAGTTGTCACTGCACAGCATTAATCACAGGCAGTTGCGCATCGGAAAATGTCTCGCTGTCTGATTAGCGCGGTGCAGTGCCTACTTTCTAGCGGGCTCTGCACGTGAGGTTCGCGAGCACGCCGGAGCTCATCCTTATTGATGAGTCCCGGATTCAATTTTCTGTCCGTTTGTCTTTCAAACAGTATCTTCCCAGCAAGCGTGCCAGATATAGGGTCAAGATGTATAAGCTCTGTGACAGGGCAACAGGCTATACATATAGTTTTATGGTTTACAGGGGAAGAGATAGTTAGGTAGAGCCGGAGAACTGCCCAGACTACATAGGGAGCGCTGGTAATATTGTGTGGGAATTGGTGTCACCCTTATTCGGAAAGAGATACTACTTGTACGACGACAATTAGTCACCTTTTTGATTGTGGAATTGTCGCATTGTGGCACCGTGCGATCTAATTACCAGGGCTTCCCCCAACGGCTTGTACAATCCCGACTTAGACGGGGGTAGGGAGCCTGTTTGAAGTATATATAATTTGTTAGCAGTGAAGTGGAGGGATTCACGTCGTGTTTTCGTTCTGTCCTCCCTTCATCGCAGATACGACAGTCCTACGGCGACTGGTATTGTGGAGAAACCCCTCTATGTCCACGAATACAACCTTAACATGGGAGGGGTGGACCTTAATGACCAGTTGTTGGCGCTGTACCCAATTGCCCGCAAGGCCAGATGCTGGTATAAAAAAGTGTCTGTATATTTATTCCAATTGGCTCTGCTGAACGCTTATGTGCTATACAAAGCTTCAGGACAAACTGGATCCTTCCTAAAATTCCAGGAAGAAATCATCACAGCCCTTCTCTTTCCAGACAGTGCTGTGCCTGACCGTCCCAACGCAAACGCAGTGAGCCGACTGCATGAGAGGCATTTTCCGTATGTCCTCCCTGGTACCCCTACCCAAAGAACACCCCAAAGATGATGTTGTGTCTGCAGAAAACACGGATTTAGGCGTGACACCCGCTCTTATTGTCCCTCCTGTCCTGACCAACCTGATCTCTGCATCTGTGACTGGTTCAAATGCTACCACACACTAGTGGAGTATTAGCGTAGGGTACAGCACTGCACAGTCCTAGGCACACTAACACAGGGTCTCGAAAGATGAGATGGCCATCACATTTTGAGAGACCCTAATCTGGAACGTTCACAGTTTACAGTTTTTATAAAAGTGTTTTTACAAAGAAGAGTGGGCAAATATTGCACAGTCAAGATGTGCCATGCTGATAGACTCATACCCAAAAAGACTGAGTGCTGTAATAAAATCAAAAGGTGCTTCAACAAACTATTAGTTTAAGGGTGTGCACACTTATGCAACCATATTTTATTTTTTTGTTTTACTTCCCTCCACCTAAAAGATTTCAGTTTGTTGTTCAACTGAGTTGTACAGTTTATTGGTCACATTGAAAGGTGGAAAAAAAGTTCTGAAATGACTTACCTGTGTCTCATTTTTTTTACATCACAGAAACCTGACATTTTAACATTTGTAGACTTATTATATCCACTGTAATTGAGGATAAAGGACGCCCCTTCATACAGCACACAGGTACAGAGCTGAGGCTGTCAATCACAGACTGTGTCCTCCCCTGCCACATTTTTTTCTCTTGGCATCAGAAAAACTCATCAGAAGTGACTCGGGCTGATAGCAGAACAAAGCAGCAGACAAAAATGACAGTGCTCTGGATTGAGACAAGCCTACACTATAAAAGGATTATGACTTGTTCATATTTCATTTCTGAGGTTTATAACCACTTTATGCCTACAAGACAGGACACAGGGTGAATAGTCATAGAGCCTGGGAAATCACCAAGCAATGAATGAGAAGGGTGGACAACTAGGCAAATAGAACCATGTCAAACAGGTACATAAGAGCATGGGGGTAAGAAATCTTCCACAACTTGCTGCAGCACCACTACATTGCACAAAGTGCCTAGGAGAGCACCCACACAGAACATTTCATTACAGGCTGTCCCCATCACTTCATTCATGAAGTGTAGTGAGTGTGTGGTTTTGGGTGCTGAGATGCTGTGTCCTCAAAAGCTATGCCAGTTGCCGATCACCTGAAGGTACCAGCCTCTAGCCTTTCAGTCACTTCCTGTCTACATGCACATGATCCAGCATCAAAGTGGCCTTTTGATGGTGATAGTGGTCATCCCTGCACAATGTGTGTGAACTTTAGCCTTCAACAGGGATGTATGTGACAGGATGACAGCTGATTAATTGAATTAGGAGACCGTCATCTCAGAAAAGGAAGTGCATGAACAAGCACCTCATGATCGATATACCAAAAGTTTATTCAAAGGAGGAAGTATACAGTACAATTACAATACCAAAACAATTCAATACAAGATGGATCAAGGGGCTCCTGTTTAGACTGACCTCCTCCTGCCTGATTTCCAGGCTACCACCTAAAACTGTGTGGGCTGCTGGATGAGGCTAATACTGAATTAACCACGCCATTTATTTTATTTTTTTAAGGGGGGTGGTGTAACATTTTTAGTACCTGTTACTATAGGCTTTGAATTTGGGTCAGAAAATCTTTACAAGGTATCCCAAGACATAGAACATTTGTCATCAGCTTAGGTCGCTTTACATTCATCTGTCCATAACCCCAAGACAGAAGTTGGATGGACAATGACAAGGTTACAATCACTTTGTGGGAAAAAGTGGGTCACATCTGGTAACTAATGCAGTCATATTATCAACTTGATTTAGGCTGCATTTTTTCTATAAGGTTTGAAAAAAAAATAAACAAACAATGTGATGCATTGTAACAATGCATTTCACATTTTTAGAGTGCCAGCTAATGTGAATGAGTCCTTATTCTTCTCCAGTGATCAGACTGCAACACTGTAATTTTGTAGCAGGCCGTAAAGTGAGAGGCTATAGCACAGGGCTGGACTGTGCCATCTATGAATAGGACCTGCAAAGGCACCAAGCTATACACGATTGTGTCATCGCCAACCCTTCTGTTTAGGAAATTGATGTGGATACTAGATAATGCCTAAATAGTGCCATCTGGAGGAAAAAAAGCAGATGTAGAAAAGCAGATCAAGGCATTATCTAAACATGAATCTTTAAAGAACGTGCGGTTTTTAAAAATATAATGAATATTAAAACAAGTTTACAGTTAGCTCTCTTTGGATACAAAAAGTAAATACAGTACATGAATCACATTCACATAGCAAATCACAGACAAGGAAAAACAATTTTAAAAGCACAGTACCTCATAGGTAGCTAGAAAATCCCTTAGTCTACCCACAGTAGAAACATACAAAACAGGACTCATCACTCGTCGAACAAACTTCTCAATATACGCTGCTGTCAGTGGTCCTTTATATTCAATTGGTCCAAAACTGCAACAATAAATACATTTTTTATTTTATTGGAGAAAAATGTACATGTTTGTAGAAACTTAGCAAGTCAAAACCAGTGCTAACAAGCATAGAGGATATTTTTCACATCTACGCACTGCATAATTTTATTTTTCATTTTTACATGCATCTGTGTTTTCGGGCGCACTTAAGTCTATGGAAGAACATGATTGTACATATTTCATGAGTTTTTACAAGCATTTTGAACTTGCTGTAGGTGGGCACAATGCAGCTTGTCATCCTATGGTCGCAAGCACCTTCCCTGGATAGCTACTATGTGTTCTGCCACAATGAAGACTGACAGTTGCTGCAGCAACCACAAACAGGGGTGTAAGATCAGTCAAGTTTCCTTAAAGCGGTATTAAACCCAAAACTGTGGTGGATGCATTGGTTTTATTTTTTTAGGATTCTTTCCCTCCGTTTTCACCTGGTGATCTGGTCAGTAACACACCTCCTATATTAAAGGGCCTACACTCTGGATAAAGGAGCACAGGGGCACCTTTGAAAAGCAGCATGGTTAATCTAGGCAGAATTTATTAATCTGTGTAGAGGGGAGAGTTAGAGCCCATTCACACAGGGGCGGCACGACTTTGGGGGAGACTCGGCAGGGCGATCTGAAGATGACTTCAGAGACGACTTGCAAAATGACTTCTGTATAGAAGTCAATGAAAAGTCGCCCCCAAAGTAGTACAAGAACCTTTTACTAAGTCGGAGCGACTTGCGTCGCTCCTATTAGAACGGTTCTATTGAACAGGCAAAACAAAAGATCAAGTCTTCTGGACAGCAGCACTCCAATAAAAAGCCTTTATTATGTAAAATCTTCAAAAATCCAAATACAGCACAGCAAGTCACAAAATTCTGGTATAGAGCTGACTAGTTTCACACTTTCTTAGTGTTTAATCATAGTCTATTGAACAGAGCGGGACGCGACTTGTCAGGCGGCTGAGTCACCTGACGAGTCGCCCCTGTGTGAATGGGCTCTTAGATTGAAAAGCAGATTTAGATGCACTAAAAAAAAAAAACAACTGAAGTTGAACTCCAGCTAACACTTTATTAAAGGTTATAGAAACAGGTGTTACATAATTTATTGTAAGCACATCTGTCAGTGGTATATGGTTTGTCTCAACCTGTAACTGATACATCCCCAGAGAAAAAGCAGAGTTGCTGGCAGGATCACCAGGTAAAAATAAAAGAAAGCATAAAAAAATAAATTAAAAAAACACACACACTAATACAGCTTTTAAGACCTAAGAATTGGTATGCTGCAATATAATAAGGGTTTGCTTTTTGTTTTAATACCACCAACTCCCAACACTAAAAACCAGAGCATTCCCTCATGTGATCATTACAGAAAAAGCATCCTCATTAGCGAACAAGAATATATCATGCATGAAAACACATGTAAAATGCACAAAAACAAGCACTTAAAAATGCAAACAGGGCCTAGAAAACATGTATTGAAATAAAGAGTCCTGTGCTTATTATATACTTTGGTTTTGTCTTGACATAGTGACCTGGAAGTAGTAACAAATGTAACCATTTATATTCAGAGACGTCAATCAAAGTTGCAGCTGTGATGGCAAAGTTCTAATACTGTACTGACAATCTAAACAGCATGAGCTAGTATTTGCATTTAGCTCCTAAAAACTGAGAGCTGGCTGAAACAAAACTATTTAAAGATGTTAAAATTTTTTGAAACTAAAGAGGGGGGGGGGGGGGTGGGGGTGACTTGAACTGAAAAATGGATTAACCAGGTGTTGAATGTACTCAGGAACTGGTATTCAGAAATTATGATCTTATAAACGCTCAAAAAAATAGTATTTTTGGGGGGGCGCATGCGCGGCACTGAACGGGATGGACGCCTGAGAGACTAGCTCCTCTCTGCCCGGGCTGATTACGACTCATAGAGGGCTATTAACACCTCTGATTTTTGCTCTTTTAACACCCCTCGAGTCCTATTAGAGTGGTGCATGCCTTCAACTAAGAAGAAAAATCGGGGCTCAGCTCAAAAGTCGCTTACTCATTACCTTCTTCGCACGAGGGAGCTGTGCGGCATGGAGCAAGATGGCGCCGGCGGCGGAACTCACTCACCAGCTCCTACCCCCTCAGTGGGGCCCCCTGATGCATTTAATCGTGAGTACCCTACGCTCTCTAAAGCAGACCTGGATGCCAGTTTGGAGGACATGTACACTAAGATAGCCGCCAAATTCCAAACCGAGCTGCACAAGACCTACCAAACCTTATCATCTGAAATTGCAGCGCTGGGCAACAGGACCGACAAACTCGAGACCAAACACGACGAGCTGGTGTTATCCTACAACGACCTGAGCCGCGAACACGATTCTCTGGCGATGGCTTTCTCACAGATCCAAGCCCAGGTCGAGGATCTCGACAATCGCAATCGACGCAACAATTTACGCGTACGGGGGATCCCTGAAACTGAGACGGACCTCATCCCCACTGTCATCCGGCTTTTTAAGTCCCTCCTGCCCGACTGTGATTCCACGGCCTTTACATGCGACAGGATCCACAGGGCCCTTAGACCCAAACCGCCAGTGGATAAGCCGCCTAGGGATGTTGTCCTCTGCATGAAGGATTTCCTTACAAAAGAAGAAATCCTGAGAGCCGCGCGGAATCAACAGAGGATCACCCTAGACAAACACGTCATCCAGATTTATCCGGACATCTCCCCAGCCACCCTGGAGAGACGCCGCGGCCTGAAGGAAGTTACCTCGGTTCTTCAATCGGCACGGATTCGCTACCGCTGGGGGTTCCCCTTTAAACTGGTGATCCCGCACAACGGCTCCACGTACTCGGCCACCTCCCTGCTGGAAGGTCAGGAGATCCTAGTCAAGTTGGGTCTCCTGGATCCAGAGTTCATCCGCCGCCCTCCGCTGACCCCCAGACCATCCCCAATATGGCGCACACCTCCTCCTCGCCCGAACCGTAGAAGGATCAGATACGATGCAGAGAACTGAGGTACGGAATGAAGTCCTGCTCTAAATATGCAAGGCCACATCCCCGTGTCTGTTGACACTGCCACTTATTTTTCTTGCTAAAATCTGTTAGTTTGCCCGGGCATTTTGGAGTTCTCCCGCAGAGCCCGTTGTATGTACTCCCCCACCAGCCTTCAGTTTTTTTTTCTCTGCTGCCCTTCGGACGACAGTTTTCTCTGCTGAGCCCATCTCCTCCAGTTATTTTTCAGGAGAGAGTTCTGAAACTTTTCTTTGGCTGGACTTGAGACGACAATGTCTCATAAATCGACTCTTTTTTTCAGGTTATGTCTCTATACCTGAACCATTTCTTATTCTTTGTCTTTTATTTTATTCAATTTTGGATTCTGTACTTTTTATTTGGGTTGTTTTTATCTTCTTTTTTTTGGTCGGTATGTTTCTCAAGAATGTGGGTTCCTCTGCTACTATGACCCTGTGATTTCACTAACATGTTCTGTGCATAACAGTATAGTCAGGTCATGTGGGCTCTGCTCTGATATAGTATCATTTTGCTGCATATGGGTGTCCCCCATGGTGCCTGCAGGGTATTGCTGGTTTCAATGTAATGCGCTTCTCCCTGTTGATTTTTATCACATTGCTCTATTGATAGTCCTTATTCTAAAGCACAATGGCCCTTAAATTTTTATCTCACAATGTTAAAGGATTTAACACCCCAGTTAAGCGGAAAAAAGCGTTAGCCTTCTATAAAAATTTAAACGCTAAAATCCTGCTACTCCAGGAAACGCATTTCTCCCACACTTCCCACCCCAAGTTCTTTCACAAGCACTTCCCTCATGCCTTTTACTCGCTTCACTCCACCAAGAGCAGGGGGGTGGCGATATTTTTGCATGCCTCCCTCTCCATGGATGTGAAGAAGGTGTACAGGGATAAGGGAAGCAGGTTTGTTATAATACAGGGTATTTTGAATAATAAGGAACTAACTATCGCAAGTGTTTATGCACCCAATGACTCTCCTGCTTCATTTTTTGTCTAATTTTTTGAGTGTCTCCAGCTATACCAGTCCCCACACATGATTGTTGGGGGGGATTTTAATATGGTGGCCACTCCGGTTCTTGATAGGTGCTCAGTAGCCACCTCCTCTAGGGGTTTTCCCAGATCACTGACTAGGTGTTTGCGGGATTATCAATTGGTGGACTCCTGGAGGGCACATAATATTGGAGCTAGGGAGTACACCTTCTACTCCCACCCTCACAACAGCTACGCCAGGCTCGATTATATTTTTGTCACTCCAATTACGCTGGCCAACTCCACAGCCGCCTCTATACACCCCTGTGTTTGGTCTGACCACCAGGCTACATCCTTTGAGACTAAGTGCATTGGGTTGGCCCCTACCCCTTTCACCTGGCGCCTAAATGAGTCTCTGCTGTCAGACTTGGCCATCGAATCTGAAGTGTCTCAGGCCATAGATCAATACTTTCACCTAAATGCCATCCCCGAGACGCCCGTACCTGTGGTCTGGACGGCCCATAAGGCTGTGATTAGAGGCAAACTCATTGAAATAGCCTCTGCCCGTAATAGGGAAAACAGACGGAAGATCCTACAACTCACTTCTGACTTAGATCTGTTATATAAAGATTCCTCTGCGCTAAACCAGGAGTCCACCAGAAAATTGATTGAACGGAAGCGCCTAGAACTGGATTCCTTGCTAACTTCTAAGGTGGAGAAGGCACTCAGATGGTCTAAGGCCAGATTTTTGCTCCATGGCAATACGGCATCAACCATGTTTGCCAGGCGACTAAATCAGTCGAGTAGGCCTACTCATGTATATAAACTAATGACAGAGTCAGGTCAGACCACATCACACCCACAAGAGGTCCTTAAGATTTTTAGTCAATTTTACTCCACCCTCCTGGCTCCCTCTAAATCTGAACCCTCCGCTGAAGATATGGCCTGGTTAGATTCGATCCCTCTTCCCTCACTCTCCCCCACCCAAGTTGACAAACTTAACACTCCTATCTCACAGACTGAAGTCTTAAATGTCATCAAGTCCCTAAAGCCTAGCTCAGCCCCCGGCCCGGACGGTTTCTCTGCCGTTTACTACAAAAAATTTGCCCCGGCATTATCTGGTAGGCTGGTTCAGATGTTTAATTGGGTCTTGCAGGGTGGCTCTTTTCCAACAGAGATGCTGATGGCAAACATGTCGCTCATTCCCAAGCCGAACAAAAATCACACCCTCCCCCAGAATTTTAGACCCATATCGGTTATTAATAACGATCTAAAGATATTTAGCAGGATCCTGGCGGACAGGTTGGCCCGCTCCATCTCTTCCCTGATTTCCCCTTATCAGGCTGGTTTCATTCCCCATAGGTTGATTACCGGCAATATCCGCTTAACCACTAATATTATTCAGGATGCTAACCTCTTTACTAAAAAAGTACTTCTACTGAGCCTTGATATACAGAAGGCATTCGATAGTGTGTCTTGGGGTTACTTGTCCACCTTGTTACAACGCATGGGTTTCCGGGGGGAATTTCTCTATGCCTTCCGAGCCTTGTATAGTGATCCTCAGACCAGGATTAAAATACCAGGCTGTAGTTCTGATTTTTTCAAGTTAGGCAGAGGCACGAGACAGGGGTGCCCACTTTCCCCTCTGATCTTTGCCCTAGCCATGGAACCCCTTGCTCTGGAGCTTCTAGAGAACCCGGACATATCCGGTTATCGCCGAGGCCCCACAGACTATAAATTCTGCATGTATGCGGATGACGTTTTAATGTTTATCACTAACCCATTGATCTCCCTGCCCAATCTGTTCCAATCCCTGTCCAGGTTTGCTGGGATCTCGGGCCTCTCTGTGAATGCCTCAAAATCCTTGGCCCTCCCCATAGGCTACACTCAAGCCGAGCTGGAGCATCTCAAACAGTCCTTTAGATTCTCATGGGCTTGCCCGTCCCTCCCGTACCTCAGGGTCCATTTAACGAGTGATTTCTCCAGACTGTTTGAAGCTAATTACCCCCCCTATGATCTCCAAACTCAAACAACTACTTAAACTCTGGTCCCCACTTCACATTTCTTTCCTGGGCAGGGTAACTGCTATTAAATTGACCTGCCTGCCCAAATTACTTTACCTGTTCCGCTCCCTGCCGATTACGCTTACCAAATCTTATTTACTCAAAATTCAAATAATCTTTAATAAATTTATATGGAAGTGTAGGCCCCCTAGATTTGCAAAAACGACCCTCTACCGATCAGCAAGGCAGGGGGGTCTGGGTGTCCCACAGGTCTGGCTTTACTACCTATCTAGCAGGTTTTCACAACAAGCACAGTGGAACATTCCTCATTCTACTGTCCCCTGGGTCAAATTTGAGCAAGACTCAATTTCCCCTGCTTACCTCCCTGGCATTATGTGGTCCTCTACTCCCTCACGCTCCCTAAGCCCCCCTCGATAATGATTTGGTGACAGCAAGCTTGAAACTTTGGAATCGGCACAAACAAAAATTCAATCTTATCTCGGGGTTCCCCCTGGGCGCTTCATATCTTGGAGACTCGCGGTTTCCCACAGCCTTTGCTCACCCAGAGGAGTTTCGACTCTGGACGGGCTTGGGGCTGATGAGGCTAGGGGACTTCTTACAGGGAGAGAGATTTGAGTCTTTCCCTAATTTAGTGCTTAAACACCCGACCCTCGCTGGCGAATTTTATCATTATCTCCAAATTAGACACTTTTTTCTGAATCACTACACAGGCCCCCTTTCAGACTCTAGAACTCTCTACGAGAAGATATGTTTTACGGCTCCTAGATAAAAGGGCCTTGTTTCAACCTTGTACAAGGCCTTTGAGTCGACTTTGGAGGGTTCGTTGCCCAAATACAGGGCCCAGTGGGAGGGGGAACTAGCTCTTACTGTAGAAGATTTGGACTGGAATGCGGGCTGGACCAACATGAGAAAATGCACACTTTCTATCACAATTAGGGAAACTGCGGTTAAGTTGCTGACCCGTTGGTATTACACCCCTCTGCGCCTTCACAAGATTTACCCCCAGGTTTCACCCTCTTGTTTTAGAGGGTGCGACCTCCCGGGCTCCCTCCTTCATTTGTTTTGGGAGTGTGAGCGGCTGCGTCCCACATGGTCTGCGGCTAGGGAGCTGATTGATTCCCTTGCAGGTGGGCGAGTTGCTCTGATGCACACTCAGTGCCTCCTCTTTCAAAATATTCAGGACACCCCCCGGCCTCTCATGAGACTGATTCATTCGGTCTGTTTAGCAGTACAATGGGCCATAGCTCTTTCCTGGAAATCGGCCTCGGTTCCCTTTTCACTGGTCGTATCTAGAATAGATCAAATGATGCTGACAGACAAAATACACCATACATTGAGAGATTCCATGCCTCTGTATGACGCCAAGTGGAACCCCTGGTACATCTTTAGACTGCAACACTGATCCCTCACATTCATTTCTTATTTTTAATATGATAATTACCTGACCTCTTCCTTCTCCCCACTTTTTTTTTTTTGTTTTTTTTTTTTGTTTTTTTTTTGTTTTTCTCTCCTTTCTCTCTTTTCCCCCTCTCTCTAGATTGCTACCTTTATTTCTTTAATGTGTACTACTGATACTTATTGCACAGTTATGTTTTGTATGTACGCAATATGCTTTTGTTTGGTTTATAATAATAATAAAATCCTTTTGAAATAAAAAAAAAAAATAGTATTTTTTACTCACCGTAAAAATTCTTTTCTCTAAGTTCATGGACCGACACAGTTTCTCTATTGACAAAGTGGGTATTATCCGTTATTTAGGAGTGACTAGGCAGAAAAAAAAAAATTGTAAAAAGTGTTGCATCACACCTTCTACAGTACCGCCCAGGAGGCAGACCCCCCGGGTATATCCCCTCACTCTGCATCTCGCAGATCAGATTGTCAAAAAGCAGTACAAACTTAAAAAGGAGGGGTGGGTGCTGTGTCGGTCCATGAACTCAGAGAAAAGGATTTTACGGTGAGTAAAAAATCCTATTTACTCTTTCGTTCATGGACCGACACAGCTTCTCTATTGACAAAGTGGGACGTCCCAAAGCAGTGTCAAAACGAGGGGTGGCAACAGCATAAAGTAAACTTCACCCCAAACACAAAAAACAGCACTCTTCCAACGGAGGAGTTGCAACTCTAAACAGCCACCTGCAAAACTTTGCGGCCAAAAGAGGCATCCGAAGATGCACCTACATCAACTTTGTAGAATTTTGTGAAAGTGTGAGCGGTTGACCAAGTCGCCGCTTTACATAATTGGGAAACAGACGCTTGATGTCGGAAAGCCCAAGAGGCACCTATTGCCCTGGTCGAATGCGCCGTTACAGGAAAGGGGGGCACTTGACCCTTTAAGGTGTAGGCCTGGGTTACTATCTGTCGGATCCATCTACAGATGGTGGCCGATGAGACTGCTAGGCCCTTCTTGGGACCAGCCACCGAAACAAACAGTGAGTCTGACTTCCAGAACAGGGAAGTAGCAGATAGGTATACTCTCAAAGCTCGGACAACGTCCAAGGAATGCAACGCCGACTCCTTAGGATTCGACGGATGAGGACATAAGGATGGAAGTACAATGTCCTTGTTGAGATGAAAAGCCGAAACGACCTTAGGAAGGAAGGAAGGAAGGCTGCGGCCGCAACACCACCTTATCCTTGTGGAAGATCAGATAGGGAGCCTTGCAGGACAAGGCTGCCAGCTCATAAACTCGCCTAACCGATGTAACAGCCACCAAAAAGAAAACTTTCTGAGAAAGTGTCAATAAGGGAATATCCCTAATATTCTCAAACGGTGGTTTCTGAAGCACGAGAGGACCAGGTTCAAGTCCCACGGAGGTAGCGGGGGACGGACCGGAGGGGCCACATGTCGAATCCCCTGCACAAATGTACTCACGAGAGAGTGAGTTGCCAGGGGTCGCTGAAAAAAAAAAAAAGACAGCCAGGGCAGATATCTGCCCCTTAATAGTACTTAAGGCAAGCCTTTGGTCCATCCCATGCTGTAAAAAACAGCAGGATTCTGGAAACCAAATAAATACGTGGATGCCACTTCATTTCCTCACACATGGAAATGTAGGCCTTCCAAGTGCGATGATAAACCTTCCTAGAGGATGGCTTCCGAGCACTTCTCATAGTAGAGATTACTGAATCTGACAGGCCCCTGTCTCTCAGTACCTGGTTCTCAATAGAAATAGATACAAAAAATGTATGCACTGCCTGTGAGTGTAAGCAGCTACAAACCCAATAAGACAAATGTGAAAACAAGAGAACAAAAAAATTGTAGCGCTATTACTAATGAAATAGCAAATGCACAACACCCAAGTGAATAAATGAAATAAATATCAACCAAAAATTCAACACATGATATGTGAATGTGCAAAAGTCTCTAACGTGAATATTTTGGTATATACATGCGCGTGTGTGTGTGTATATATATATATATATATATATATATATATATATATATTGTGACAGCAGGAAGGTAAAGTCACCTGGTTGCATCCAGGGGGGTAGATATATTTCTCCCAGATTCAGGCTTTATGCCGACTTATACAACTAGGGAGTTGATGAAGCCCAGCTGAGTCTAGTGGGCTCATGAATGACTCATACCTCTAGGGAGAGTGCTGGGCGTCGTGCAGACAGAGATGAGGAGACCAGCTGAACCTTGTCAGCTCATTTAGGCCTCTATAAGAACTCCCAGCTTCATTAGATGTTAGCTCATGCCTGGAACCAGACCTGTGTGGACTGTCTAGGGAGAGTGAACCCCTGTGCGGTGAGGCAAAGCCTGTGTGGCTATTTGTTTGGACTTTTACTAAACCAGGGACTTAGGGACTAGGACAGCACCAGGCTGATCCCAGTTGTTAGTTTAGGAAACCTGCATGTTTAGTCAGAGGTCAAACTGACCAGGATTTATTTTGTTTGTTTCTTTTTGGCTTTGCTGTGTTTTTGTCACTGTACATAGAGAAATAAACCGCACCTTTTGATTTTGAAAACCACAACCTCCGTCTGCTGGCCCTGTTTTTGTGTGGGGAGCCCAACCAGGGGGTCACACACACCCGCTACCGAGTTAACCCCCTCACAGTTGGTGGAGAACCAGTGGCAGTTTTTTTAAGCCAGCATGGAGGAGATACTGAAACAGCTGGCTCTAGCAAATGCCAATCAACAGCAGACAAATGCAGGTTTGCAAAGGAGCCTTGCAGCCCAGCAGCAAGCTCATCAACAAGCCCAGCAGCAATCTGAGGCCCGCTTCATAGACCTGTTACAGAAGCAAGAGCAGAGACTACAACAAATGGAAGCAGTAATGCAGCAACGTCCGCAGACCAGTGAGGAAAGCCGTCCCACTAATACCGCGTCCTTTGGGGTGAGTCGTTTATTGACAAAAATGACTGGAGAGGATGATCCAGAGGTATTTTTGACCACATTTGAAAGGACTGCTGAAAGAGAAAAGTGGCCTGAGGAGCAGTGGGCTGGACTGGTGGCTCCTCTGTTAACTGGTGAATCGCAGAAGGCTTACTATGACCTAGAGCCTGACCAAGCAAAAGACTATGTGATGCTAAAAGCTGAAATATTGGCAAGGCTGGGTGTCACCCTGGCTGTCCGGGCTCAGCGTGTGCATAACTGGACTTTCCAGCTTGGAAAACCCCCCAGGTCTCAAATGTATGATCTCATTCACCTGAGCAGGAAGTGGCTACAGCCAGAGACTTTGTCCGCACCAGAGATTGTGGAACGTGTTGTAATGGATCGGTTTTTGAGAGCGCTTCCTACTGCCATCCAAAAGTGGGTAAGCCATGGAGACCCAGAGACGGCCGGTGGTCTTGTGGATCGTGTAGAGAAATACTTGGCTACAGAGAACCTGACGGCCTCTTCCAGAGACACTCGGACTTTCCACCCTAAGACCAGACCATCCCCAGGGGCGGATAAGAGGATTCCAAGGGGTGAGGGTGGAGAGAGTGAGAGGGTGGGAGCTCTACCCCAAGTTTGGCGAGAACAGCCTGGGAAATCAGCGGCTCAAGAGGCCGCAAGAAGGATCGTTTGCTACCGCTGCCGGCAAGCGGGACATATTGCAGCCAATTGCCCGGTTGTGGAGGAACCCATGCAGTGTGACTTTCTGACGGGCAGACGTCAGTCGCTGTGTGCGACAGTCGCATGCACTGCCATTCGAGGAACTGAGAAACATTTATGCAAAATGTGTATTAATGGTAGAAATGTTGTGGTATTACTGGATTCAGGTAGCCTTGTGACCCTGATAAAGGCTGAATTAGTTAAAACAGAGGTCTCTGGGAATAGCAAGGTAGCTGTTATTTGTGTGCATGGGGACACCCGAGAGTATCCAGTGACTACAGTGTGTTTCGAGACCCCCAAAGGTACCCTCTCTCATCCAGTGGGCTTAGTATCTCAGTTACCGCATGACGCCATTGTGGGAAGGGATTTTCCGAAGTTCTGGGAACTGTGGGATGATCCTGAGCCCCCCACTGGTGCCCCTATGTACCAGGAATGTGATAGCCAGAACTCCTCTGAGAGTGGTGAGGACTCTCCAGAATTTCCCTTGTCAGTATTTGCAGGGGAGACTCAAGAAACTGGAGAGGAGCCCACCTCCTCAGACGAAAACCTACCGTCTGTGGAGTTTTCTGATCTGGAGGTTCACAGGGAAAATTTTGCCACAGAACAGTTAAAAGACCCCGCCCTAATAAAGGCACGGGAAAACGTAGTGGAAATAGATGACGAGTTAGTGAACCCAGCTAATACCTGCACTTACCCATACTTCAGCGTAGAGAAGGACCTACTGTATCGGGTGGCAAAAAGGGCAGAAGAAACCGTTGAGCAGCTGGTGGTGCCCAAACCTTACAGGAAGTTGGTGTTGGAGTTGGCCCATGGGCACATTCTTGGAGGTCATCTGGGGACAGAGAAAACCCGAGAGAGGGTATTACAGAGATTCTATTGGCCTGGGGTGATGAAGGACATAGAAAATTATTGTTCCTCCTGCCCTGTGTGTCAGAGGTCGGCCCCGATGCCACATTTCCGTAGCCCGCTGGTCCCTCTACCCATCATTGAGGTCCCGTTTGAGAGAATCGCAATGGATTTGGTAGGTCCTATAATCAAGTCCGCTAGGGGGCACCAGTACATATTGGTTATAATGGACTATGCCACCCGTTATCCAGAAGCGATCCCTCTCAGAAATACCTCGGCCAAAACCATAGCCAAAGAGCCATCTCTTGTTTTTAGCCGGGTGGGTATTTGTAAAGAACTGCTTACGGACCAAGGTACACCCTTTATGTCGCGGGTTATGAAAGAGCTGTGTAAATTGCTCAAAGTGACGCAATTGCGTACATCTGTGTATCACCCCCAAACTGATGGGCTGGTTGAAAGATTCAACAAAACCCTAAAACAAATGTTGAAGAAAGTGGTGGATAGAGATGGAAAGGATTGGGACTGTCTACTTCCTTATTTGATGTTTGCTATTAGGGAGGTGCCCCAATCCTCTACGGGATTCTCCCCCTTTGAGTTACTGTATGGGAGACACCCAAGAGGGCTGTTGGATATTGCCAAGGAAACTTGGGAAAGTGAGAGTTCTCCCCACAGGAGTGTGATTGAGCATGTCGCCCTGATGCAAGATCGAATTGCACAGGTAATGCCCATCGTGAAGGAACATTTGGCCCAAGCGCAGTTGGCACAGCAGAGAGTGTACAACCGTGGAGCAAAGACCCGTACCTTTTCCCCGGGGGATAGGATATTGGTACTTGTCCCTACGGTTGAAAGTAAATTCCTTGCCAAATGGCAAGGCCCCTACGAGATAATGGAAAAAGTGAGAGAAGTGAATTACAAGGTCAGACAACCAGGAAGGCGAAAGCCCGAACAGATATATCACGTTAATCTGTTGAAAGCCTGGAGGGATAGAGAGTCCCTAGTCGCAGAAACTTGGTCACCAGCTCAAACTGGTTGCGTGATTCCGGAGGTTGGAATAGCAGCCACCTTGTCACAACCCCAACAACAGGAGGTTAAGGAGTTTGTGCTTCGCAACAAGGAGGTGTTCTCTGAGCTGCCGGGACAAACATCTGGGGTAGAGCATGATATTATTACCCCGCCCGGTGAAAGGGTGAAGTTAAAACCCTATCGGATCCCAGAGGCCCGACGGGAGGCAATACGGGAGGAAGTACAGAAAATGCTGAACTTAGGGGTGATAGAGGAGTCCCAAAGTGATTGGTCTAGTCCCATTGTGTTGGTGCCTAAACCGGATGGGAGCTGGCGATTTTGTAACGATTTTCGTCAGTTGAACAAAGTTACAAAATTTGACACCTACCCCATGCCACGTATAGATGAGTTGATCGACCGGCTGGGAACAGCCCGATACATGACGACTCTTGACCTCACAAAAGGGTATTGGCAAATTCCCCTGGCCAAGTCGGCCAAAGAGAAAACCGCATTTGTAACCCCAGACGGGGCGTTCCAATATAAGAGAATGCCGTTCGGGTTACAGAATGCGCCGGCCACATTCCAGCGGAAAATGGACCAGATACTGAGGCCCCATCGGAAGTATGCTGCGGCTTACCTGGATGACGTAATTGTCCATAGCACAGATTGGGCCTCACATCTGCCAAAAGTGCAAGCAGTCCTAGACTCTATCCGGGAAGCGGGGTTTACGGCTAACCCCAAGAAGTGTACCATTGGGCAGGAGGAGGCCAAATATCTTGGGTACACCATTGGCAGGGGAGTAATAAAACCCCAACTCAACAAAGTCGAGGCCATCCAGAGTTGGCCACGTCCCAACAGCAAGAAGCAGGTACGAGCCTTTCTGGGAATCGCGGGTTATTATCGGCGCTTCATTCCCCACTTTGCTTCTAAGGCTGTGCCCCTAACCAACCTGACGAAAGGGAAAGGGTCGGTCATGATTAAATGGACCCCCGAGGCTGAGGCAGCATTCCAATTCTTGAAACAAGCCTTATGTAGCCAGCCAGTGTTGTACTCACCCGACTTCTCTAAAGACTTTGTCGTACAAAGTGATGCGTCAGATGTGGGGTTAGGAGCAGTATTGTCCCAGGTCTGGAACGGGGAAGAGCACCCAGTCATTTACCTCAGCAGGAAGTTGAAGTCCCATGAGGTAAATTACGCCACGGTTGAAAAGGAGTGTTTAGCGGTGAAGTGGGCTCTAGATTCCCTTCGGTACTATCTGCTAGGTAGGCACTTTGACATGGTTACGGATCACGCTCCGTTAAAGTGGATGGCTCAAAACAAGGAGACAAATAGAAGAGTGAATAGGTGGTTCCTGGCCCTACAGGAATTCAACTTCACAGTAAAGCATCGCCCTGGCGTTCAAATGGGGAATGTGGATGCTTTGTCTCGAGTACATGAATGCCTGATTGCTGGTGTTCCAACCCCGAGGTTAAAACAAGAGGGGGGGTATGTGACAGCAGGAAGGTAAAGTCACCTGGTTGCATCCAGGGGGGTAGATATATTTCTCCCAGATTCAGGCTTTATGCCGACTTATACAACTAGGGAGTTGATGAAGCCCAGCTGAGTCTAGTGGGCTCATGAATGACTCATACCTCTAGGGAGAGTGCTGGGCGTCGTGCAGACAGAGATGAGGAGACCAGCTGAACCTTGTCAGCTCATTTAGGCCTCTATAAGAACTCCCAGCTTCATTAGATGTTAGCTCATGCCTGGAACCAGACCTGTGTGGACTGTCTAGGGAGAGTGAACCCCTGTGCGGTGAGGCAAAGCCTGTGTGGCTATTTGTTTGGACTTTTACTAAACCAGGGACTTAGGGACTAGGACAGCACCAGGCTGATCCCAGTTGTTAGTTTAGGAAACCTGCATGTTTAGTCAGAGGTCAAACTGACCAGGATTTATTTTGTTTGTTTGTTTTTGGCTTTGCTGTGTTTTTGTCACTGTACATAGAGAAATAAACCGCACCTTTTGATTTTGAAAACCACAACCTCCGTCTGCTGGCCCTGTTTTTGTGTGGGGAGCCCAACCAGGGGGTCACACACACCCGCTACCGAGTTAACCCCCTCACAATATATATATATATATATATATATATATATATATATATATATATATATTGTAAGATGGGGGTTGTTTAGCTCTCGTAGTAGATGCTTTTTTTCAGTGATGCAAGCCAGTCAGCAACTCTGTTTAAGGGCATGGTAGCCCATTTTTATTTAAAAGCACGAAAGTTCACAAACACATCTGTAGTATTCACAGGGGGGTTCCACCATTCCTGTATCTTTCATACTAACAGTAGCCTCGTAGCTTTACCTTCTAGCGATCCAGGCCTTTAGCCTAGGCCTGACGGTCTGTTCCTCAGACCCACACAGTGTCCAAGAGTTTCAGCTTTCTCCTAGCTTCTCCTGGTCAGCACCTTTGTTGCTATATCCCGAACGATGTCTGCCTCCTGCAGACATGCACCGCCTTTGACTCCACTTCAGAGGAAGAGAGCCCACCTGGCTCTCATGCACACAGACTTCCTCTCTGTTGGGTGGAGCCCTGTTCCATAATTACCTCTGAACTAAATAGCCCAAGACACAGGTGTTCCATCAGCGTGTCTTTCTTTACCAAATGTGGCAATAACCAACCCTCTTGAAGGTCACACAAAGTCGCACCCTCACATACCCTCCCTCCTTGTTTCGAACCGGAGGGGGGAACACATGATCCGTCACCATAAACGGGACACCACTGTGCCAGCCATTGGTTGCGTAGGCCCATTTCTTTTTCGGGGTATGTGTCCACCAGCACTTCACCTTGGCGCCTCTGTGCCAACTATCCGTAGCAGTAGTCCTAATCTACCCACATCTACTTCCGGGAGTACTTCCACCAGCCCTTCTTCCTGCACCATGGGCTCCCACTAATCTCTCTATCCCTTCTACCTTTTGGCCTCAGTTCACCAACCCCTGTGTGGTCACTCTTGGCCACCAAACCATCTGTGATTAATACCATATCCTCAATAGCAATGTTCCACAAGGGGTTATTCAACACAATATGGTCATTCGGACCTCTTGTCCTGTTTGCTAGGACAGTGTCTATGGAGAGACCATCTACAGGCAAGCAGTTACTCCCTATGGGACCGTCCCGTAGTTTCACATCGCCCCCTGTTGTCCAACACTCCAATAACAATTGTCCTACCAACGCACATGTTCCACCACATTTTCCAACACCAATCTCTTTAACCATTTCTGTGTCCACTGGTACCTCAACCAATAGCTCGGAGTTGTCCGACAGTGCTCCACAGTGCTTCTCATACATATTTTCGTTACAGTTACCATTACTGTTATTTCCTGTCAAAGTGTCTCCGGGTACCTCAAACTGCACCTCTCTGCACGTGATGGACTGAATTCCCACTACTGCCACGTCCATTCTGGGCCCTTCCTTTACATAAGGTGTAGCGGGTGAGACAGTACGCGCGCCACGTACCAACCACTGCTCAGCCGCACCTCGGACCGCACCAGCAGGAATACACCCAATTTGCGTCCTTTTCTTCCCACAAATAGAGCTTTATTTTAATGGTATTTGATTGCCTCTGCGATTTTTATTTTTTGCGATATAAACAGAAAAAGACCGAAAATTTAGAAAAAAAATGATATTTTCTACTTTTTGTTATAAGAAAAATCGAATAAACTCAATTTTAGTCATACATTTAGGCCAAAATGTATTCAGCCACATGTCTTTAGTAAAAAAAATGTCAATAAGCGTATATTTATTGGTTTGCGCAAAAGTTATAGCGTTTACAAACTAGGGTACATTTTCTGAAATTTACACAGCTTTAAATTTATGACTGCCTATCTCATTTCTTGAGGTGCTAAAATGGCAGGGCAGTACAAAACCCCCCCAAATGACCCCATTTTGGAAAGTAGACACCCCAAGGAAATTGCTGAGAGGCATGTTGAGCCCATTGAATTATTTTTTTTTTGTCCCAAGTGATTGAATAATGACAAAAAAAAAAATACAAAAAGTTGTCACTAAATGATATATTGCTCACACATGCCATGGTTATATGTGGAATTGCACCCCAAAATACATTCTGCTGCTTCTCCTGAGTACGGGGATACCACATGTGTGGGACTTTTTAGGAGCCTAGCCACGTACGGGACCCCAAAAACCAAGCACCGCCTTCAAGGTTTCTAAGGGCGCAAATTTTTGATTTCACTCCTCACTACCTATCACAGTTTTGAAGGCCATAAAATGTCAAAATAGCCCAAAACCCCCACAAATGACCCCATTTTGGAAAGTAGACACCCCAAGCTATTTGCTGAGAGGCATGGTGAGTATTTTACAGCTCTCATTTGTTTTTGAAAATTAAGAAAGACGTTTTTTTTTCTTTTTTTTTTTTTCTTTTTTTACATTTTCAAAACTTTGTGACAAAAAGCAAGATCTGCAAAATACTCAACATACCTCTCAGCAAATAGCTTGGGGTGTCTACTTTCCAAAATGGGGTCATTTGGGGGGGTTTTGTGCCATCTGGGCATTCCATGGCCTCCGAAACTGTGATAGGCAGTGAGGAGTGAAATCAAAAATTTACACCCATAGAAATCCTGAAGGCGGTGCTTGGTTTTTGGGGTCCCGTACGCGACTAGGCTCCAAAAAAGTCCCACACATGTGGTATCCCCGTACTCAGGAGAAGCAACAGAATGTATTTTGGGGTGTAATTCCACATATGCCCATGGCATGTTTGAGCAATATATAATTTAGTGACAACTTTTTGTACATTTTTTTTTCTTTGGTCATTATTCAATCACTTGGGACAAAAAAAAAAATATTCAATGGGCTCAACATGCCTCTCAGCAAATAGCTTGAGGTGTCTACTTTACAAAATGGGGTCATTTGGGGGGGTTTTGAACTGTCCTGGCATTTTATGCACAACATTAGGAAGCTTATGTCACACATCATCCACTCTTCTAACCACTTGAAGACAAAGCCCTTTCTGACACTTTTTGTTTACATGAAAAAAAAATTTTTTTTGCAAGAAAATTATGTTGAACCCCCAAACATTATATATTTTTTTAAAGCAAAGGCCCTACAGATTAAAATAGTGGGTGTTGCATTTTTTTTTTCCACACAGTATTTGCGCAGCGATTTTTCAAACGCATTTTTTGGGGGAAAAACACACTTTTTTTATTTTTAATGCACTAAAAAACACTATATTGCCCAAATGTTTGATGAAATAAAAAAGATGATCATAGGCCGAGTACATGGATACCAAACACGACATGCTTTAAAATTGCGCACAAACGCGCAGCGGCGACAAACTACATTCATTTTTAAAAGCATTTAAAAGCCTTTACAGGTTACCACGTTAGATTTACAGAGGAGGTCTACTGCTAAAATGACTGCCCTCGATCTGACCTTCGCGGTGATACCTCACATGCATGATGCAATTGCTGTTTACATATGACGCTAGACCGACGCTTGCGTTCGCCTTTGCGCAAGAGCAGGGGGGACAGCGGTGCTTTTTTTATTTTTTTATTATTTATTTGGCTTTTTTATTTTATTTTTAAACTGTGCCTTCCATATTTTATTTTTTTACCATTTTTATCGTTATCTCAGGGAATGTAAATATCCCCTATGATAGCAATAATTAGTGACAGGTACTCTTTTTTTGAAAAAAATTGGGGGGTTAGACCCTAGATCTTTCCTCTGCCCTCAAAGCATCTGACCACACCAAGATCGGTGTGATAAAATGCTTTCCCAATGGCGCTTTTTATATCCGGGGGGGGGGGACATTCCCTCCCACTGCTTGTAAAAGCAGTCTAGAGGCCAATTATCTGCTAGAATTGCTTTTACATGAAAGCCGGCTGCTGGCTGAAAAATAGGATTTTTATAACAGCTTACCTGTAAAATCCTTTTCTTGGAGTACATCACGGGACACAGAGCGACATAGTCATTACTAATGGGTTATATAGATACCTTCAGGTGCTGGCACAGGCAACTTCCAAAACCGGAAGTACCCTCCCCTATATAAGCCCCTCCCATCCGGGAGCACCTCAGTTTTGTAGCAAAGCAATAAGTGTCCCTAAAGAGGGGTGGGAGCTCTGTGTCCCGTGATGTACTCCAAGAAAAGGATTTTACAGGTAAGCTGTTATAAAAATCCTATTTTCTTTCTCGTACATCACGGGACACAGAGCGACATAGTCATTACTAATGGGATGTCCTAAAGCAATGCCCAACGAGGGGGGGGGATACACCATACATAAGCTGAGCGCTATCAGACATGAGGATCTTTTGCGGCCTGCAACACACTGCGCCCAAAGGCGACATCCTCCTGACTTCTAACGTCCACCTGGTAGAACCTAGTAAACGTGTGTACTGAAGACCATGTTGCGGCCTTACAGATTTGAGCCAGGGAGGCCTGGTGATGCACTGCCCATGAAGTTCCAACTGCTCTCGTGGAGTGCGCTCTAACTTTGAACGGAGGCGGTCTCCTTCTCAAGCCATAGGCTTGCATTATGACCTTTCGAATCCACTTGGCTAAAGTAGATTTTGACGCTGCCTGACCCCTTCTGGGGCCTTCCGGCAGAATAAACAAAGTATCCGTTCTGTGAATCTGAGCAGTGGCTTTTAGATAAGCTTTAACTGCTCTTACTACATCCAAAGAATGCAATAACTTTTCCTCTACCGAAGTAAGTTTGGGGAAAAAGGAAGGAAGAACCACATCTTGGTTCAAATGAAACCTCGATACCACCTTAGGAAGAAAGGCTGGATGAGGGCGTAACACTACTCTATCCTTATGGATAACCAGATATGGCTCCTTACAGGACATAGCTGCTAATTCCGACACTCTTTTAGCCGAACAAATGGCTACTAGAAAAATCAATTTCCTGGTGAGAAGAACCAAAGAAATATGCTGTAATGGTTCAAATGGTTGTTTCTGTAGAACCAACAGAACCAAGTTTAGATCCCATGGACATATGGGAATATTAACCGGAGGACTAATACGCATCACTCCTTGTATAAAGGCTTTGACTAGTGAATGCGAAGCCAAGGGCCTTTGAAAAAATATTGACAAGGCCGAAATCTGACCCTTGATAGTACTCAAGGCAAGCTTCCTATCTACAGCCCATTGTAGGAAGTCCAGAATCCTACCTATTACGTATTTACGTGGATGCCATTTCTTGGCCTCACACCAGGCGATGTACGCCTTCCAGATTCTATAGTAGATCTGCCTGGATACCGGCTTCCTGGCATTGATCATGGTAGATACCACAGAATTAGAGAGCCCTCTCTTTTTTAGAATGTGGGCTTCAATAGCCAGGCCGTCAAACCTAGGGCTGGTAAGGAAGGGTGGTATATCGGTCCTTGCGAAAGCAGGTCCGGACGACGTGGGAGAGTCCAAGGACTCCCCACTGACATTTTACAATCTCCGCGTACCACGCTCTACGGGGCCACGCTGGAGCCACCAGAATCACTGGTTTCTTTTCTACCCTGATTCTGCGGAGTAATCGAGGTAACCATTGTGGCGGTGTGAATGCATATATCAGCTTGAACTGATCCCAAGGGAACACTAGGGCATCCGAGCCGCAAGCTAGGGGATCCCTTGTCCGAGAGACAAACCTGTCCACCTTTGCGTTGAATCTGGATGCTAGAAGATCTACATCCGATGTTCCCCACCGCTGACATATTGTCCAGAAAACCTCGGGGTGAAGGGACCCTTCCTCTGGGCATAATTGCTGGCGACTTAGAAAGTCCGCCTTCCAATTCTCCACTCCTGGAATGAATACCGCAGATATGGCTGGGACATATCTTTCTGCCCATTTCAGGATGTAATTTACTTCCCTCTGGGCTGCACGACTCCTGGTGCCCCCCTGATTGATTGATTAATGCCACTGCTGTGGCATTGTCTGATTGAATTCTGACAGGGGACCCTTGGAGTTTGGATGTCCATGCTACTAGGGCATACCGGGTTGCTCGTATCTCTAAGAGATTGATGGGCAGGGCCTTTTCTGCATCCGACCATCTGCCCTGGAGAGACTATTGCTCCAGTACTGCTCCCCAGCCTATAAGGCTGGCATCTGTAGTGACCACCTTCCAAGAAATCGGACTGAAGGATTTCCCTTTTTCCAGATTCTGGGGAACCAACCACCAACGGAGGCTCTTGCGAACGGAAGGGGACAAGGACATTGTAAGTCTAGGGCCTGAACTTTTTTGTTCCAGGCTGACAGTATGGCCCCTTGCAAATTCCTTGAATGGAATTGACCGTAGGGTACTGCTTCGAATGATGCCACCATTTTTCCCAGCAGCCTCATGCACAGGCGTATGGACGGCTATCTTTTTTGTACCCACTAAGTGGATCAAATCTTTCAAAGACAACACCTTTCCTCGAGGCAAGAATATTTTTCTCTGGCCTGAATCCAACCTTAGCCCCAAGTATTCCAGACTTTTGACTGGTTTTTAGGGCTGACTTGTCTCGGTTGATAATCCAACCGTGAGATTCCAGATACTTGATTGTCTTGTGAACGACCACGTCTAGTTTTTTCACTGAGTGGTCTATCAGCAACAAGTCATCTAGATATGCCATTATCATTACACCTTGTGTTCTTAGATTGGCCAATAAAGGGCCAGAATTTTTGTAAACACTCGTGGTGCTGTGGCCAAACCGAAGGGTAAGGCTCTGAACTGAAAATGGCGCCCTTCTACTGCAAAGCGTAGAAATTTTTGGTGGACTGGAAAGATGGGAATGTGCAAATAAGCATCTTTGATGTCGATCAAGGCTAACCAATCCTCCCCTTGTAGGGCAGTGGCCACCGATCGGATCGACTCCATCGGAAAGTCCTGATATACAGGAATTTGTATAGCCCTTTTAGAATTAATATGGGCCTCCCGTCCGCGTTTGCTTCGGGACTGTAAAGAGGTTTGAGTAAAACCCGAACCCTCATTCTTCCAGGGGAACCTCCATAATTACTCCTTGGAGCAATAGTTGTTTTAGTGCCAACAGGAGGGACTCTATCTTCCGGGGATCCCTTGGCACGTTTGACCTCAAAAATGGGAAGGAGGAGAGTCTTTTAACTCCAAACTGTATCCCAAACATACTGCGGAGAGCACCTATCTGTCTTGATCGTGTCCCGCCAGGTCTCTTGCGAACAACTGGAGTCCTCCCCCCACCCGACTGAGTGGGGGCAACCCTTCAATGAATTTAACTTTGGGGGAGGTTTTGTACCTCCCCTGACCCAGGGTTTCTCATTACCCTGCTATTGTCCCTGTTTTTTACCCCCGGGAATTGACCGAGGAGGCCATCGGAACTGTTACACAGCCGATGCCCCAGGGACTGGAGAAGCAGGCCTCTTATAGAGGGACCTCTAACTCTGTTTTTAACCGGCAAGAGCGTATTTTTACCGCTGGAAATTTTCTGGATATATTTGTCCAGGTTTTCCCTGAATAAGCGTTCACCATGAAATGGGACGCTAACCAGCCATTCTTTACAGGGAGCTTCAGCAGACCAGTTTTTTTGCCATAGAAGCCTACGCATATGTACTATAGACAGCGTAAGGCGGGAGGCCTGATGGACTGAATCCTTTATGGCGTCAACCGCAAAGCCTAAGGCTCTAGGTAGATCAGCTAGGGCAAGGCCTGCTGATCTGTCAAGTCCCTCAAGACCTGTTTCAACTGATCCTTCACTGCTTAGCAGACCTCACTGCTGGTTATGTCACCAAGCTTGCTGTAGAAAGAAGCAGACTTTCATAAGGACTCCAATCTTTTATCTATTGGGTTCTTGAACATTTGGACATTATCCATTGGATATGTCAGTGATTTATACATACAAGAGATGGCTGTGTCCACTGTAGGGACCTTCCATTTTTTGATGAACTTATCCTCCATGGGATAGACCACCGGAAATCTCTTGGGGTAATAAATATTTTCTCAGGACGTTCCCAATCCTGGTAAATGAGCCCTTTCAGTAAAGGGTGAAGTGGAAAAGAACAGACAGTCTGGGGGCTTCTAGCGACCCCAACGAGGATACAGTAGTGGTTGATGGTTCCGCAAGGTGCATTTTTAAATGCTGATCGGACCATGTTAGACAGAGACTGAACCCATAATCTTTCAGCTTGAGATGCTGAGAAAAGGTTCCCCCACTGTTGATTCCTCTATAACAGAATCAACCTTATCCTGATCCCCTTCAGGCAGGTCGATCCCTGTATGGGACTGTTGCTCTGCTAACAGGCACTCTGAAGGAGGAGACGGAGATCGGGCGTGCTTTCCCTGACAGGGAGGCAGCGATCAATGTTGACAATCTCTCTCTAATCCTCCAAGAGCTGAAGAATAAAACCTCCTCTATTACATACACAGGAGCAGGTGAACTGAGGACAGCCACAGTACCAAGTACCCCTGCGGGGTCTCTACGGTCACTTACCTCTGAACTTCAGGGGAGACTGGTGCAGCAGAAGCATGCCCAAGATCCTCAGAGCCCGATGAGACCCCCTTCGCTTCCTGGAAGATTCAGTTCCGGAGCTTCTGGACGGCATATTCCTAAGCCTAAAGTTGAGGTATTCCAGCCGTAATACACCACTTTTACTGAGAATAGTCTAGCACAATTGCTGCTATATCACAGTTGGTGTCTACTAAAGTGCCTTTCTAGGGGATGCCTGCATCAACCGCCTCTGTGTGCCTTTATACTGTTGCTAGCTCTGTCTGTGCACTTCAATAGCCAGCTATAATGTGCTTTAAAACACGCTGGATGCCCGCACATGCGCAGTAGCGCCGCGGCGCACACCTGAGCGTCATCCACCCGCTCTGCCCCTTTTTCCAGATCGCCTCTATATATAGAGGCGCGTGCACGCGCGCGGGCACGTGCGCCTTCGGCGCCTTTTTTGAAAACAATAAAGGAGCTAGATGGGAGCCAGGGTCCCTTTGCCGCAGGGCCCGGGGATGGATGAGCGCAGCAACAGGGCAGAGGAGACAGCTTCCCAGCAGAGAACATACCAACTGCCTGGATTTGATTCTGGAAGAAAAAAATCCACATTACAAGAAAAAGAACCATAGCGGCCTCTAGTGTCTAACACAGGTACCGCGGTCTTACATTTTTTTAATTTTTTTTTTCCTTGCCTACTATTAAATTTTTTTACATTTTCTCAGTAGTAACAGGCATACACAGAATATTAGCGGGAATACCTTAGGTAACAGGCAGAAAGACAAAATAGGCTTGGGGGTCCCTCAATAGAACCAAGTTCCCGAGGGCCCCCACTTACCTTTTCCTCGCCGCAGGACTCTGTTTGGTCCACAGAAGCCCAAACTTCACCTATCACGGCAGGCATTGTAATCAAACCTTCAGGGACCGGGTTCCCAAGGATTCCACTCCCCTGGACCTGTATAGCACCCTGCACAGAAAACATCTTGGTCGTGGGTATGACCAGAGCTCTGGATCCCAGGGTCCAGCCCTCCTAAGAGAGGCATTACAGGCAAAACCTTGCTCTTCTCTGCAAGGCCCGGGTACCGACCGTTTAGCTATGAAGCTTTTTTGGTCGGATCCGGAATAGCTTACTGAGGCCCAAAAGAACCTGTACGCAAGCTCAGTGAAAAACACATGTTTCTTCTTGGCCAACACCTTAGACACTGGCAAAAAACTGAGGTGCTCCCGGATGGGAGGGGCTTATATAGGGGAGGGTACTTCCGGTTTTGGAAGTTGCCAGTGCCAGCACCTGAAGGTATCTATATAACCCATTAGTAATGACTATGTCGCTCTGTGTCCCGTGATGTACGAGAAAGAAAGAATGATACCAAGATGATACCTAAACCCGCAGGCATCATTCTGGTATAAACATTCAAAGTCCAGCAACATACCAGTACGTTGCTGGTCCTTGTTGGACATGTATTGTAATCTTTTTTTTCATACAGCCTATTGGCTGAACGAAAAAAAGAGATTGATTGGTGGGTATGCCCACCATTAGAATACCTCCCTTCATCCACCCACTTCTAATGATGGGCATATATGCCGAAGCATGGGGGCATCCTCCCGCAAAAAAGTTATGCCGCGTACACACGGTCAAGCCTTCGTCGGAATTTCGACCGTATGTACGCGGCATAAAAGGTTATGCCGCGTACACACGGTCGGACTTTTCCACGGGCAAGCCTCCGTTGGAATTTCGACCGTATATACGCAGCATTAGGAGCAAAATCGCTCCTCCGCCCCTGCTGCCCCCATTCTTCGGCATATATGCTCTTTTTTTTAATTGTGGTGGTGAAATCACCTCCTACAGCGTTGGAGTCACGGCTTTATGTATCGTGGGAGCAAACGCTGTTGCTGTCAAGATAAATAGATCCGCGCTGCAACTGAATGGCGTACCTGCTAAGCAAATGGTGGTTAACATTAAAACAAAGTAACATTACAGTACAACAGTAAGACCTTACCATGCCATACCTGCAAAGCAAATACCAAAACAAAACCTAGTAAAAAATAAAAAAATGTTTTAACGCAACCTGTGCCTAAAATATATATATGCCGAAGCATGGGGGCATCCTCCCGCAAAAAAGTTATGCCGCGTACACACGGTCGGAATTTTCCACGGGCAGGCCTCCGTCGGAATTTCGACCGTATGTACGCGGCATTAGGAGCAAAATCGCTCCTCTGCCCCTGCTGCCCCCATGCTTCGGCATATATGCTCTTTTTTTTAACTGTGGTGGTGAAATCACCTCCTACAGCACTGGAGTCACGGCTTTATGTATCATGGGAGCAAACGCTGTTGCTGTCAAGATAAATAATTCCGCGCTGCAGTTGAATGGCGCACCTGAAAACAAAAAATTACATACCTGAAAAGCAAGCATGATAAAACATTGCAGAATAGAATACAGTAAAAAAGAGCAGAACAATAGAGAGAAAATAGAGAGAGAACAATAAAACGACAACTATTTTTGGTTTTTTTATTTTATATTTTTTTTGTGTTTTACGTTTTTTTTTTTCTTTTTTACACTTTTTTTTGTAACTTTACAACTGTAATGGTTCGGGTCTCTCAAAATGTAATGGCATCTTGGGAGACCCTGTGTAAGTGTGTCCTTGTCTGTGAAATGCTGTACCCTACGCTAAAACTTCACTTTTGAGTGGTAGCGTTCAAAACATTCACCTTGGCAAAGACCAGGCTTGTCAGGACAGAGTGGACAAAAACTACGGGTGTCACGCCTAAATCCGCGCTTGCTACAGACACAACATCTTTTTTGGGGGTGGCTTTGGGTAGGGGTACTCGGGAGGACATACGAATAATGCCTCTCATGCAGCCGGCTTACTGCATTTGGTAGGGGATGGTGAGGTGCAGAACCGCCTGGATACAGGAGTTCTGTGACTATCTCATTCTGGAATTTTAGAAGAGATAACGTCCCGCCTGAAGCTCTGTATAGCACATGAGCGTTCAGCAAAGCCAATTGGAATAATGATAGAGACACTTTTTTGTACCAGCGTCTCGCCTTACGGTCAATTAGATACGGCGCCATCAACTGGTCGTTGAGGTCCACCCCTCCCATATTTTGGTTATATTCGTGGACACAGAGGGGTTTCTCCACAACACCAGTCGCCGTACGAATTTGGACTGTCGTGTCTGCATGAAGGGAGGTAAGAAGGAAAACATTCTTATTGTCCCTCCACTTCATAGCGAGCAAGTTATTACACTTCAAGCAGGCTCTCTCCCCCAGCCTAAGACGGGCATCTACAAGCCGCTGGGGAAAGCCCCGGCGATTAGGTCGCACGGTGCCACATGCTCCAATCTGATGATCAAACAAGTGACTAAACAGTGGCACGCTCGTGTAATAATTGTCCACATACAAGTGGTACCCCTTTCCGAATAAGGGTGACACCAAGTTCCACACTATCTTGCCAGCGCTCCCTATGTAATCCGGGCAGTTGACCGACTCAATCTGACTATCTTTTCCCTCATAAACCGTAAAGTTCACTACATAGCCTGTTGCCCTGTCACAGAACTTGTAGAGCTTGACCCCGTATCTGGCACGCTTGCTGGGAAGGTACTGCTTGAAAGACAAGCGGCCAGAAAATTTAATCAGGGACTCATCAACGCAGACAACTTGATCGGGAGTAAACAAGGCTGCAAAACGTTCGTTGAAGTGGTTTATGAGGGGCCGAATTTTATAGAGCCGGTCGTATTCAGGGTCCCCACGTGGACGACAAAGTTCATTGTCGTTGAAGTGCATGAACCGCAAACTCTGCTCGTATCGTGCCCTGGACATGGAGGCAGAGAACACGGGCATGTGGTCAATTGGGTGCGTGGACCAATAAGCACGCAATGACGGAAATTTATGTGTGCCCATGTTGAGGGAAAGGCCCAGAAAGGTCTTAAATTCGGAAACCGTAATTGGTTTCCAATTTCTGGCAATTTTAGGCAACTGGGGGTTAGCGCCGATAAATTGACCAGCATATAAATTACTCTGGTCCACAATAGATCTATAGAGATCTTCCGTGAAAAACAGCGAATAAAAATCAATTGGAATAAAATCAGCTGTTTCCACCTGAATACCGGGTTGGGCAGTGAATGGGGGAAGTACGGGTTCTGCAGAAGTGGTGGGGACCCAATCAGGATAGGCGAATTCTGCAGGAAGGGCAGTATGGGCACGACGGGCCTGCCTTTGTCTTCTTGGTGGCAGCGGGACACTACTTGTGCTTGCCACCTCGCCAGCTTTAACTGCACTTATGGGACTCGCCACGTCACCAAGTGTTACTGCAGTGCTGGATGTACGTCCAGGCTGTACTAGGCCGCTGGTGCTTGCCAGTTCACCAGAAGGAATAGCGGCGCTAGTACTACTCTGCTCCATGATACGAGAGACCTGCGGTTCTTGCTCCTCAACAACCTCAGAAGATCGGGATCGGGTACACCTGACCTTAGCAGGGACCTCAACTTCGTCGTCAGAGCTATCTGACGTGGGGCCGCTGACGTCACTGTCTTCTACGGGAAGATATTCTGAGCCTGAATCTGACAGATACGTGACCTCCTCTTCACTATCTGTCATGCTCAGAATCTCGTAGGCCTCTTTACTAGTGTACCTTCGTCTTGCCATTTTGGGCTCTAAATTTAGGGGTACACTAGTAAGATTCACAGGAAAAAAAGCACCTGACTGTCGTCAGCAAATATATCAAACGCTACATAAAAACTGTTAGCGATCGCAGGGATCAGGCCTGTCTCTGCGAACGTTGCAGTTATGTGTGTTGTGTTTGGTAAGTGACAGTGATCGATCGATACTGCACTTGGGTGGGCTGGGCTGGGCTGGGCGGAGGGGCTAAACGCAGGCGCTAGCAGGTATCTGGGCTGATCCCGCTAACACTGCGTTTTTGGGAACCCTAAACCGCTGGGGATGCTAGTATAGATCTGATCAGATACTATACCACTAAGGGGGGTGTATGCTTTGCGCGTGGGTGTTAGCGTTACTGGCACTAACCTAACACTGCCTGGGGCGACGCAGACCCTCTCTGGCGCTAAAACCTAATTGATCTCACCCGCCGGGCGATCAGGGGGGTTAAACCTTTATTGGGTTATATACGGCGGGCGCCCTGATGCTATAAAAAGCAAACTAATCAACCAGCGTCACCCGTAACCTTTATATGGTGATCACTGGTGAAAGGGTTAACTAGGGGCAATCAGGGGGTTAAAACCTTTATTAGGTTAAATATGGGGGTACCGGACACTATATAAAAACCTGACGGGTAACCTAAATAACTAAATAACTTACTGGCTAACCAGTGACACCAGTGACGCTTATACGGCGATCACTGGTGAAAGGGTTAACTCTAGGGGCAATCAGGGGGTTAAAATAATATATGGGGGTACCTGACACTAATAAAAACCTGCGGCGAACCTAAAAAAAAATAACTGCCTATCTAAAACACCAGCGACACGAATACAGCGATCGGAAAAACAATCGCTTAGTGACGCTGAAGTTAGGGGGTGAAAGGGTTACCTGGGGGGTGATCAAGGGGTTAAACCTTTATTAGGGGGGGTTAGGGGGCTACCCTGGACCTAAAGGGGCCTAATCCTAACTGCCCTGCAACTTTTTACAATCACAGATGACACTAAATGCAGTGATCAGTAAAATAAATGATCACTGCAATCAGTGACACTGTGATTGGGGGCTTTGGGGTGACCTGGGGGGTGATTTGTGTGCCTATGTGTACCTAAGTGTCAGTGGACTGTTGGTGCACTAACCTGCTTCCTCTCTCCTCGGCGCCGGAATCGAAAAGACCGCCGCGGGGGAGATGACATCACTTCCTCCTGCCTGTGTTTACATCACATGGCGGAGGAAGCATTTTCATTGGCCGGGAGCGATCGCGAGGGGGGGGGCGGAATCGAGCGGCCGCCCCCTCATGCCTGATCGCTCCCGAACACTTAACGGCCGCTCACTGCAGTGAAGGGGGGTCCGGATGGACCCCTCAACTGCACAAAGGCGATCACGTAGATCTACGTGATTCTGCCTGTCGGTGCCATTCTGCCGACGTAAATCGGCGGTGGGCGATCGTTAAGTGGTTAAAGAGACCTCTACTTCAGAGGCAACTAACAAAATTTGCGGCTCCCGCCGAGCACTGCCAATCGCATGTGTCACACTCATCCTCTCACCTTCAGCAACACTGAGCCCTTCCAAATCGCTATCCACTACCTCATCAATCTGACATTCAACATTACTCATCTCTTTTGCTGTGGACAAAACCTCTGCTATGTATGCGCCCTTTTCAGATCCTTCCAACTGGAGAGGGTTAATTTCTGCAAAATCCAACGCACCCGTGTCTACCGGCCCTGCAGCCTCTCTATTTAGCATAGCAGAAATTGTGTCCACTCCACTGTTACCCACTAAGCCTTCCTTGTTTAAATGCACTTGTGGCAAAACATTTTCAAACACAACAGGCTGCAATAACATAACTTCACCACTTTGCTCGGGTGGCGCTTCACTAAACCCATGAGGACTGTCAGCAGTGACAGACGGTAACAACTTATTATCAGTACAAGCAATTTCAAACATTTGAGTTTTACAATTTTTCTCATCACCAAGGTCAATTACCCTCTTATCTATCAGAGCGGCACCACAGTTGTCCCAGGCAACCTCTGGCTCCAACACACAGAGATCCCTGCAGGTTTCTAAGGACACCTCTGCAGCCTTAGATACTGTTGCCAAGGGGAATCGCATATCCTGCTTAGCGATCACCCCTACCTCATTAAGCATCACATTACCATCAGCATTCATAAACATAGAGTTTATAAAACTGCTATCAAATTGTCCTTTGTCAAAACGCATGGCACCATGCGTGCCACCCAGCACACCACCCTTCCTCTCCACAGGATTTATTTTGCCCACTAGGGCGTCTTCACAGTTGTCCTGGGAAACCACTTGCCTCACCACTGCAGGCTCCTTGGTGGTTTCCCTTGGCAACTGCACAGCACCTGTCACTAGGGAACATGGCATACCAACTGCTTTGGTCACCCCTAGCACATCCTTTCCAGCACTCCGCTGGATTACCTTAGCTGTACCCAGAGTCCATATGTCCCTTTCAATTTTTGACCTCGCTGCAAGCAGGGTTTTAACCTGCGTCTCCCCACTGATCTGGGTAGCACACTGCAGCAAGTTCATTTTTTCACCTTCATTGTGAGGAACCACACAGTCAGCCTTTCCCATGATTTTAACAGGAATAGTCTTACCATTCTCTTTAGCATGGGTTGAAGATTTCAATTGAGGGCGTTGTCCCTTCTTTGCCATGCTCTCACAAGATGACGCCCCCTCTTGGAAACAGGGTAACATTACATCCATCTTGGATTTTCCATCATCGCCTGCAGGCAAAGCATTAAGCCCAACAACACGATCAGCAGCTGTATTCCACAAGCTTGGACAAGAAAAGATCCCGTGGCCCAGCTGACCACATTCCAGGCATGGAACTTGGCGACTTTCTCCTGTTGCTATGGGAGACCACCTTCTCCCCGCTGATCTCTGGTAGCGCTCTCTAGACTGGACTGCTCCTAGAAAATTATCATAGACATCTCGGTTACTATACATCCCACGGTACACCTCCTGGTACTCCTCCATCAGAAAAGGTTGCACCAACTCAACCCAGCGATTTCTGGGTCATCTTCTGTAAGAAGCAATCATCGCAAACTCATCCAAAAAGTCCTCAACACATTCCGAAGGCAACATAGGCCGTATGAAGTCAGCTGTACGGATTTCTGCTTTGTTGCCATTGGCAACCACACCCATCTGCTCACTCTTTACACTCAGAGCAGGCTTCTCATACCTTTGCTTTGGTGAAGCCTGGGACAAAGGGCATTTAGAAACTTCATGCCCCCACTCACTGCACCGCAAACAGCGCACTTGGTTCTTAACCCTTTGCACCTTGATAGCTGGCCATCTTGCACCAGCGTTGCCAGGGGCAACACCCGCTCTGTCTCTCATTTCAGCAAACCTTGCTTCCTTTTCACACAGGAAAATTTTAAAGTACTGTCTCCAAGACTTTGCAAACAGCACATTTTCACATGCAGACTTCACTCTCTGCTTGAGCTCACTTCCACAGGCACATCACCTGTATACAACACAGTCCATTAATTGAACTCCTGTGCAATGCAGTTCGCCTGGCTGCCACACACAGCTAGCAGCAGATCACCACAGAAAACATTAACTTTTCCTTCAGATAGGCTGTTCATCACAGTATTGCTGTTAAACACAGTTTCTTTTTACTCACTGTTTTTGGTATGCGGGGATCTGGAACTCTTCCAAAAACTGCCCAAAGCAATATCTCCACCACTTGTAAGATGGGGGTTGTTTAGCTCTCGTAGTAGATGCGTTTTTTCAGTGATACAAGCCAGTCAGCAACTCTGTTTAAGGGCATGGTAGCCCATTTTTATTTAAAAGCACGAAAGTTCACAAACACATCTGTAGTATTCACAGGGGGGTTCCACCATTCCTGTATCTTTCATACTAACAGTAGCCACGTAGCTTTACCTTCTAGCGATCCAGGCCTTTAGCCTAGGCCTGATGGTCTGTTCCTCAGACCCACACAGTGTCCAAGAGTTTCAGCTTTCTCCTAGCTTCTCCTGGTCAGCACCTTTGTTGCTATATCCCTAACGATGTCTGCCTCCTGCAGACATGCACCGCCTTTGACTCCACTTCAGAGGAAGAGAGCCCACCTGGCTCTCATGCACACAGACTTCCTCTCTGTTGGGTGGAGCCCTGATCCATAGTCACCTCTGACTCCACTTCAGAGGACGAGAGCCCCCCTGGCTCTCATGCACACAAACTTCCTCTCTGTTGGGTGGAGCCCTGTTCCATAATTACCTCTGAACTAAATAGCCCAAGACACAGCTGTTCCATCAGCGTGTCTTTCTTTACCAAATGTGGCAATAACCAACCCTCTTGAAGGTCACACAAAGTCGCACCCTTACATACACTCCCCCCTTGTTTCGAACCGGAGGGGGGAACACATGATCCCGTCACCATAAACGGGACACCTCTGTGCCAGCCATTGGTTGCGTAGGCCCATTTCTTTTTCGGGGTATGTGTCCACCAGCACTTCACCTTGGCGCCTCTGTGCCAACTATCCGTAGCAGTAGTCCTAATCTACCCAACCATTTCTCTACCCACATCTACTTCCGGGAGTACTTCCACTATATATATATATATATATACACACATACAGTATATCTATATCTATATCTATATATATAGAATACTTCACACCGTGTATATATAATACTTCACACCCGGAATGTACATGGCCGACAGTGCCGGTACGCTCCTTTCTGCTCACCTCAGGCTACGAGCGACCTCCGATGCTGCAGCTGAGCTTCTTGTTCTTCCCTGATGATCGACATCTGCCACCGCTGTGGAGTTGTCTGACTGGATCCTGACTGGATGTCCTTGCAGCCTCTGAAACCATCTGAAGAGGCGCCACCTGATCGTCCAGAGTTCCAGGACCTTGATCGGCAGGCGGGCTCCTGTAAGGCTGGCGTCCGTCGTGATCACAATCCAATGAACAGGAAGGAATGACCTCCCGGCCAAGAGAGCCGGTGAGTCAGCCACCCTATCAGGGATCTCCTGACTAGGTGGTTTACCCGAATTAGATAATCCAGAGATGATGGGCATCTGTTCCATCTGGACAGAACCTGATTCTGTAACACTCGAGTGTGATCTTGAGCATATGGGACCGTCTCGAAGGAGGCTACCTCTGAGGTATCCAGAATCAACCCCAGATACACTAGGTGTTGAGTCGGCACCAATACTGACCTTTGCGTGTCTTATACCCAACCACAGTCTCGGAGAGTCTGATAGGTTATGGACACGCTTATCTCTGATTCTGAGCTTGAAGAGGCCTTCAGAAGAAGGTCGTCCAAGTAGCCCATGATAGCGATGCCCCTCTGTCTTAGAAGGGGCAGACACTGGTCGAGCTCTGGAACTGGCTTGTAGCCTGAGATCACTTCGCAAACCAACTGGTCAGAGATGTCCACTGAGTCACATTTTTGCGAAGACGTCCCCCCCCCACCCGAGAACTGGGTGGGGGCGGACCTTCATGCAGACGCAGATTTGTCCGCAGGCCTGTTGGGCTTGCGGGACCAAGAACGTCTGTGTCCTTGCGCAGGCGCTTTGTCAGCCTGAAGGGCTTTTTTCTGTCACCCTAGGCGGACGAGAAAAACGCTTGTGTGCAGTAAAGGAGGGCCCTTGCCCTGGTCCTTTACCCTTTATGGTTTGAGGAAGCAACGTGCTTTTACCTCCTGTGGCATCCTTGATGATGTCATCAAGAGAGGCTCCAAAAAGTCTGTCGCCCTTAAAAGGGCAGATCCAACAGGGCCTTCTTGGAAGCCTGGTCCGCAGACCAGCCCTTTAGTCAGATCAGGCGGCGTATAGCTACTAGAGGTGCGCATCTTCACTGGCCTCTCGATTCGATTACGATTATCAGGTCAACGATTCGATTCGATTCCGCGATGCATCACGATTACAGCGCAAGTGCGCATGGTTTTCATCCAAAAAATTCAAGCAGTCAGGAGAACTCCATTTTTTTTATTATAACTGTTTTTTTTTTTAAAAGGACAACACTCCCTGCATGTAGCAAAGTCTAAACAAAGCAGACAACAACTTGTACATAGTACAGGAGATGGTCAGAGGCTGCAGACATAGTACAGGAGATGGTCAGAGAGTGCAGACCTAGTACAGGAGATGATCAGAGACTGCGGACATGCTACAGTAGATGGTCAGAGAGACTGCAGACATGCTACAGGAGATGGTCACGGACTGCGGACATGCTACAGGAGATGGTCACGGACTGCGGACATGCTACAGGAGATGGTCAGTGACTGCGGACATGATACAGGAGATGGTCAGTGACTGCGGACATGCTACAGGAGATGGTCAGTGACTGCGGACATGCTACAGGAGATGGTCAGTGACTGCGGACATGCTACAGGAGATGGTCAGTGACTGCGGACATGCTACAGGAGATGGTCAGTGACTGCGGACATGCTACAGGAGATGGTCAGTGACTGCGGACATGCTACAGAAGATCAGCAGGTAAGTATAATATCTGTTTTACTTTAAAGAAAAAATAATACTGATTTATGATACTTACTAAAATGTGGCACTTTAATGAACTTTATTCACAGTACACTAAAAATATGTAAGCGGCCTTTAATTGTACTGTAACTCTTTACCCTATTATAATCCCTAACCTAATTCCTAATTCCAAACTAACCTTTTCTGCAGCAGTGAGAATTTTCTGGGTGATCCACCTGTGCCGAGAATGGTTCCCCCCGTCTCTCGGCTCCTAATCGGAACTCCGCCCCCCCCAGCCCTGTACATTGCCGCTCCCTCCTACTGTTCCTCACAAATGCAAATGCTCCTAATACCACCCGAACAGTGTGTATATGCCGCGCTCATGTGACTGCCCTCTCTCCTCTCTGCTTTCACCTCTCCCCTGAAAGCAGAGAGGAGAGAGGCGGGCCGGGCAGTCACATGAGCAAGTCATAGAAAAAAAATAACCAATGAGGTAACAGCTCTCCCGGGAGGGGAGGGGCGGGGCTAGACATCGGGGATAATCGATTATTAGGTTTCCCTGCATTGGTGCCGCATCGGGGACGCCCGAACCGCGATGCACCGATTAAATTCCGCACCCCTAATAGCTACCGCATAAACCAAAGCTTTGGACAGCATTGCAGTGTCATTGTCTGACTCGCAGACAAACTTAAGGCCTTGTACCAACTGATCGGCCAAAGTTATATCATTAGGAGGAGCATTTTGCTCTTTTAACCCCTGGAGCAGCAATTTTGCCCACTCCGTAATTGTCTGGGACACTAAGGCCCCAGCCAAGGCCGGGCGCACCGCTGAGCCTACCACTGAGTATAGGTAGCGAGTGAGTGCTTCAGCTTTCTTATTCACAGGGTCCTTGAAAACAGGAGCCCCTTCCACTGGAATTGTGGTAGCTTTATTAAGTCTGGACACCAAAGGGTCCACTATCGGGGGAGAGGTCCATTTCTTCAGAAAACTCTCCTCAAAGGGGTACCGTACCGCAAGATTCCTTGGGGGCGTAAAAACCCTTGATGGGTTCTCCCACTCCTTGTACAAGAGCTTATCAAAATAAGACACACAAGGAAACACCTTAGTAGTGCCGGTAGGTTTACGGAACCCCAAGGCGATCGGAGTCCCTGCTGTTTCTGCAGTAATAAGGTCAGATACCAAAGCCTTTTCGCGTACTGACCTGGACTTGGAGTCATTCTCACTGTCCGCTTGGTCATGGTCTGCAGTCTCTGATGCATCATGCTGGGCCTGGTTCTGCATCAGAATTATTCCCGGAAGATTGAAGGGGACGGAAGCGTTTACTACCTCCCACGTTCCCGTGTGCTGCTTCCACCCTGGCAGCAAAAGCCTCTAGGATTGCCGACATAGCGTCCATAGGAACATCAGGGGCACCAGCCAACCAAATCAGGTGTTTTAGGGGAAGAAATGTCTGCTTCAAATGCCATGCTGACCCACGCGCTGACACCCACAGGGCTCCAGGCAAGGTATTAATAGGCCACCCTCCTAGCTGATACAGAGATGCAGGGTCTCCCGGAGGACTCACCACCCTTGGAACGGTACTGCTATGCTGCGCCTGCGATGCTATCCCACCGCTGTCTGTGTCAGTCTGATTCTTATCAGCGTCTTCTGTGAAAATTTGTGCCAGAGAAATGCACCCTAGAGGCCGGAGACTACCGCAAAATGGCCGCCAAATGGCTGTATATAACAATGTGGGCTCTAAGAAAATGGCCGCCGAGCCTGAATATAGAGGCAAAAAGCGCCCCTGGACCACAACAAAATGGCCGCCGACCTTTCATTTTGATATCTTTAATACCATTTTGGACACCAACAGGTTTGTCAGGAACCTCTTGCTGCGGAAACACTTTCAACAGGGAACAGAAGAACAGGTGGATGACCCACTGACATCAGAGATGGTGAGTGAATCTAAAGGGCGATCCAACTACGGGTGATGTTTCTACATGGTGTGTTTTAATCATATGTATGTGTGCATGCATGGCTGCGTGCATACATGTACATATAATCACTATATGGTGTGTGAAAAATAGTGGCATACACATGGATCGCCCAATATGCATTGCAGCTGATTCCCCTTTTGGATAATTGCCTGCAGTCAATTTACACGATTAATGGGTGGAGCCAGTTATCCTCAGAGCTACTATTTATTTCACAAGTTTCATGTCTGTAATGTGGTTATGACTAAGGCCTTATAGGCTGAAACGCGTCAACCTTTCCTATTTGCGTTTGTCTACTGTGGCTTGTCAATAAATACGTACATTTTTTAAGAGCAACGACCGGAGTGCGGATCATCTTTTCTTCATTCACTTCTACTCAGCCAGCAACTGTGGATCGAGCACCTGGGAGCTCTGCTTTCTATGTGATGTATGGGTAGTTGCACTGACTTTTTTGTTTATAGGAGCGGCAGTATATACATACAGGCGAGAATCCTAAGAAACATGGCCGCCGAACAGTCGGTAGAGGCCAAAGCGGGCGCGGGCTACAAGAAAATGGCCGTCGGGCGGCGATTTTAAAGCTATTGGCGGAAACTACAAGAAAATAGCCGCCGGACAATCACTAGAGGCCGAAACAGGCATGGACCATTGCAAAATGGCCACTGACAGCATGGAGGGAGAAGCACGCACACACACACACACACACACACACACACACGTAAGCAAAATTACATTATTTTTAAATGACAAACACAGCGCAGCCCCGCTCCAGATGGAGCCCCCCTCCATGGTGACCAGCACCCAAGCAACCTTAGCTCAGAGCCCAGGGAGGAGGGAAGGTAGGGAGAGAGGAAAGAAAGGGGTCATAACCACTTGCTTGATCTCTCCAGGAATGTCCAGCCAATGTCACCCTGCCGAAGCGGGGGAGCTACTTACCCTTCCTGCGTGTCTCATGCTGGAAGACATTCCGGACAGATCATCATCCATGCACGGAGGTGACTGTCGGCCAGGCATGCTGTGATTGAACCCTGGGGAACGATCCTATGCGTGCCCTGGAGCGTTAGCTCACCGGACAGGCTGCTGTGACTCGGCCGTAAGGTCAGCCGAAGCTGAGCGGACCGATGCAAGCCTAGGAACGTAAAGCTCACCGGACAGGCTACTTCGATTCGGCCGTAAGGTCAGCCGAAGCCGAGCGGTCCGATGCAGGCCCTGGAGTGTAGGCTCACCGGCCACCCGTAGAGCGACGGGTATGTCGTGGAAAACCCAGCGCGTAGCTAGGGTCGGCACACGCTCAATGGCCGAAACTGGGGGACTACAAGGATCGAGGACCCAGCCTGTCACCCAGTTGATCGAAGATCGCAGGAACCAAAAAAAAATATTTTTTTTTTCCCCTGGACCAATGGGCCCGAAGGGAGCCATGTCCTACTCCTTGCTAGACAGAAAAAATCTGATCTGCAAGATGCAGAGTGAGGGGATATACCCGGGGGGGTCCACCCCCTGGGCGGTACTGTAGAAGGTGTGATGCAACACTTTTTACAAGTTTTTTTTCTGCCTAGTCACCCCTAAATAATGGAGAATACCCACTTTGTCAATAGAGAAGCTGTGCCAGTCCATGAACGAAAGAGTAATTTAGAAACAGAATGGAAAGTGTAGTGCCATTGGCTGCTGCTGCTGTCACAGTCAGCTAGCCAATTAGGGGAGGGAGGGGGCCGGGTCGGAGCTGCGTGTCTAAATGGATACGGGGAGCTGTGACTGGGCTCGGGTTCCCCCATAGAAAGCTGCTTGCTGTGGGAGCACTGAACAGGAGGAAGGGTCCAGGATCACAGAAGAAGAGGATCCGGGCTGCTTTGTGCAAATCCACTGCAACAGAGCAGGCAAGTATAACATGTTTGTTATTTTTTATTTATTTTTCCTATAAAAAAACGGAGCATTTAGGCCGCTTTCACATTGAGGCGGTGGGGGCGTCGGCGGTGAAGCGCCGCTTTACTGTAGTTTTTGCGGTGCGCATTTAACCCCCGCTAGCGGGCAAAAAAGGGTCAAAACCGCCCGCAAAGCGCCGCTACGGCAGCGCTACCCATTGATTTCAATGGGCATCGGCGCTGTAGGAGCAGTGTATACACTGCTCCTACAGTGCCTCAAAGATGCAGCTAGCAGGACTTTTTTTACCGTCCTGCCAGCGCACCGCTCCAGTGTGAAATCCTTCGGGAGTGAAGGGAGAGGCTCCTTCAAGGCACTTTGCAGGCGCTATTTTTAGCGCTATAGCGCCTGCAAAGCGCCTCAGTGTGAAAGCAGCCTTACAATCACTTTAAGGCCTCATGCACACTGGATGTTTTTACAGCAGCTGTTTTTGTCAGTAGACGTTTTTTTCTACGGTCATTAAACTCTCCATCATGTTATCCTATGTGTCCATACATACATAGGCTGTTATCAGCCTATGTGTGCATGGACTAGTGGGTTCTGAGTGACGTTTTTCAGCTGTAAAAATGCTCCAACGCTGATAAACGTCGATAAACGCTCAAAAACTACGCTCAACGGTGTTCAACGTTTTTGATTCATTGAAAAAAAAATTAAAAATAACTAAAAAACGCGAATGAACGCAAAAACTTTAAAAAAACGTTGAAAAAATCTAAAAAAAAATAAAATTGAAAAACTCACTGCAAAGCTACTGGCGTTTTTTGCCAGAAATCTTTCTAATTGATAGGGGATCAAATACTTATTGTACTCATTAAAATGCAAATAAATGTATAACTTTTTTGAAATGCGTTTTTCTGGATATTTTTCTTGTTATTGTCTCTCACTGTTAAAATAAACCTGCCATTAAAATTATTAGAACACCTGTCAGTCTTTATTGCCGACTGTGCCTCCATTAGGGAGATTCACCCTCTCTATTGGTCCTGTTTACCATTTATCACTGAAAGTAAAAGAAAATCCCAAATTTTTGGTTGTCCCCAGAAAAGTAATAGAGGGGAAATCTTCCAATGTGGACACTAGTTCTGGTGACCAGGGGGTCCCCAAGGGATTCCCCTAATTTGCAGCGATTTTGTCTCATTTCCTGTTTTGGCTATGGAATAGGAAGTAAAAGGGAAATCTCCCCAATGGGCACAGAGGGTAAAAATAAACTTTACAGGGAGTACCCACCCTAACTCTATACAAAAGAATAAGTTCACCTTTTAAAAAATAAGGGCATTATTTTTTTCTGCAGGAGCCTGGAAAGCATTGCAACCATGATCAGTGGATCACGGGTGCAATGTGAGTCTTCTACAGACAAGTCCTGCAGCTTTCAGCCTGTACCTCTGATATGGGCTGCAGGGCTTGCGAATGAACTACAAGAGCGCTCAGCAGTGCCCTCGCAGTCCATTCAGAACTACAAGCAGTCAGCCACAATGGCTGATGGTAGTTGTAATCTATCCAATCACAAAAAATTGTGAATGAATAACACAGCCAAGTGGGCCGAGGCACGTGGTTTCTGAATTGTGACAGCGGATGTGGGGAGTAGATCAGTCACCCACTGTCACACTGTGGCGGGGAGGGGGGAGAGAGGTTGCAGGAGCTGAAACATGTTACATTTTCCAAAGAGCGAACTTTCCCTTTAAAGTGTAGTCAATTTTTTTTTAATTTTGGAAAGACTGGGGAAGGGCTGGAACAGATGTAGGGTTTTTACTGCTATCCGGGGCTTCATGTGAGAGATGTGCCTTTACTTCCAGTCCTGCTAACAGCATTTTACCAGGCAGAAAGTGAGAGGGAACCATACAAGAGCAACACAGATAAATCAGAATGACTTTTTTTAGTAGAATAAGTTAAGACTACAACCCTCATCTGATTGTTTGTTTTTTCGGGCTGTGTCCCCATTGCAGATTATCTTTCTCTTACGGTCCGATAAAACGTCTCCTCAGGACAGAAGGTAAAAGGAAAAATCTTTCTAATGGAGCCCCAGCTTGATCAAGCAAGCTAGACAGGGGTTGTTAATGCACTATGGCTAGATTCACACTCATGCGGTGCAGGAAACGCAGAGAATCCGTGAGCCTTTCCTGCACCACATTACAATTTGCTGCAGTTGTCAATATAAAATGAATGACACGCCAAATGCAGTACATTTGCATGCATCGGATCACATGGTACAAAATGACCATGCGATCCGGTTCGGTGTGGCTCCAAAAATAAAAAAAAGTGCCTGTGCTTCTTTGGCGCGATCCAGTGCGATTCAAAATGAATGGGCTCAAATCACACCACACTGAAACGCATGTGAATTGCTCAGGAATGTGGTGTGGTTCCCGGGCAATTCACATGCAGCGTACAGTGTGAACTGAGCCTAAAACTAATTTTTAGGTTTGATAAAAACACTTTAAAAGTAGTAGGTGTATGCAGTGGAGGTACAATAACCCATTCATTCTTCATCCTGATCTGCTAGTTTCCAGGTTTGGCTAACAAGTTTTCCTAATGCTGGCCATACACGCTTAGTTTATTTTCGATCAGCCAGTAGGGTGGGGATGAAGGCAACGTTCAGCCACAAACAAGGTGGATGGAGGAATTCTCACCACGACAGGACACAGTATTCTAACAGAAGCACCCACTTTATGAAGTGTCTTTAACCACTTTTCTACCAGGGCAATTTTTCAGTTTTTCACACATTAAAATCTGTGTTTTTTGCTAGAAATTACTGATACAAAATTAATTAGGGCTATTGAAAAGTACCTCACTGGTACCAGAAAAGGGACGGCCACGTGGGTAATATAAAAATATAAAAATTTATTATACACAAATATTACAAAAAAGAGAAAATTGTTAAAAACATGCATCAATGTGACAGAAAAATAGGATTTTTGTACTCACCGTAAAATCCTTTTCTCTGTCGTCCATGGACGGACACAGCTCCTTTATTCTTGACAGTTGGGTTATGTTCCTGTTCATAGGAGAGGACTAGGCAGAACATGTTAGTTATCTTAAAACATGTAACTTTAACAGAGTTGAACAGCACCGCCCAGGGGGCGGTCTCTCCGTACATAACCCTCCTACCTGCAGTCAGCAGCCTCAGTTCGTAGTAAGGAGTACAAACTAAAAAAGGAGGGGTGGGTGCTGTGTCCGTCCAAGGACGACAGAGAAAAGGATTTTACGGTGAGTAAAAAATCCTATTTTCTCTTTTCATCCATGGACGGACACAGCTCCTTAATTATTGACAGTTGGGACGTCCCAAAGCAGTGTCAAAAAAACGAGGGGTGGGCACAGCATCAAAAAAAATAGGATTTTTTGTACTCACCGTAAAATCCTTTTCTCTGACATCCATGGACTGACACGGTGTGTCTTTACACTTTACACGTGGGTTATGTCCCTGCTTGCAGGAGAAGACCTAGGCAGAATGTGAGATGTTATACATACATTCTAAAAGCCAGAGCTGAACAGCCCCACCCAGGGGGCGGTCCCTCCGGGCATAACCCTCCCACTACAGTCAGCAGACTTCAGTTCGTAACAAAGCAGTACAAACTTAAAAAGGAAGGGTGGGTGCCGTGTCAGTCCATGGATGTCAGAGAAAAGGATTTTACGGTGAGTACAAAAAATCCTATTTTCTCTTATCATCCATGGACTGACACGGTGTGTCTTTACACTTTACACGTGGGATGTCCCAAAGCAGTGTCAAGAGGGATGGGAGCAGTATAAATGGAAAAAACAAAAACTTTCACTCCAAGAAGGCAGATCTCCTCAACGGAGGAGTCGCAACTTTAAACAGCGGCCTGCAGCACCCTGCGTCCGAAGGAAGCATCCGAAGATGCAGCCACATCAACCTTATAAAAAAAGGTATGAACAGACGACCAGGTCGCCGCCTTGCACACTTGTGCAACCGACGCTTGATGTCGGAAAACCCAGGAAGCACCAATTGCCCTGGTGGAATGCGCCGTAACCGGAAAGGGAGGCGCCCGCCCTTTGAGAGCATAGGCTTGAATGACGGTTTGTCTGATTCCCCTAAACATGATGGCAGACGAAACCGCTTGGCCCTGTTATGGACCAGGGGCAGTCACAAACAGTGAGTCGGACTTCCGAATAGAAGCAGTAGCAGACAGGTACACCCGTAAGGCTCGTACCACATCCAATATGTGCAGCGCAAACTCTCTGGGATGCGATGGGTGAGGACACAAGGACGGGAGGACAATGTCCTCATGTAGGTGAAAGGTCGACACCACCTTTGGCAAAAGGGAAGGTCGCGGATGCGACACCGCCTTATCCTTATGGATGACTAAATATGGCGACTTGCAGGACAAAGCCGCCAACTCAGACACTCGTCAAACAGAAGTGATTGCCACTAAAAGGCTACCTTCTGAGACAAGACAAGAGAGGAATATCCCGGATATTCCCAAAAAGGAGGTTCCTGGAGGACCTAGAGCACCAAATTCAGATCCCACGGTGGGAGAGAAGGCTTGACAGGAGGGAGCACATGGCGAACCCCCAACACAAGGTGCTAACCAGGAAATGACCCGCTAGAGGTCGCTGAAAGAAGACGGCCAAGGCCGAAATCTGATCCTTGATGGTACTCAAAGCAAGCTTTTGGGTCACTCCACACTGTAGAGGACGCAGGATTCTGGGGACGGAATACGTCCGAGGACGCCAGTCCAGCGCTTTGCATATGGCGATATAAGCTTTCCAGGCACGGTGATAGATCTGCCTGGAGGAAGACTCTTAACATGGTCAAAATGACAGAGTCCGAGAGACCTCGGTCCCTCAACACCTGGCTTTTAACAGCTCTGCCGTTAAAGCCAGAGACTGTAAGCCGGATGAAACATAGGACCTTGAGACTGAAGGTCCTCCCTCATCGGCAACCGCCAGGGAACGTCCGCAACGAGACGTACCAGATCAGCGTACCAGTGACGCTGAGGCCAATCCGGAACAATTAGGATCACCGGAGTTTATATCAGGCGATAAGGACCCTATGGGGCCACCAACGCATCCGAGTCATCGCCCAAGGATCCCTGGATCTGGCCACAACCTCGACCCTTGCGACTGAGTCGAGAGGCCATCAGGTCCACATCCGACGTGCCCCCCCGTCGGCAAAGGAGTTGAAATATGCAAGGACCACTCTTCCTGGTCCGGCGTCTGGCGATTGGCGACTCAGATAGTCCGCCCCTACAGAGCCGGCACGTTTCTTCCGGCCCACTTCAGGATACGGATTACCTCGGAAGCCGCAGCTGAGCTCCGAGTCCCCCCGTGATGGTTTACATACGCCACCGCCGTGGCGTTGTCCGACTGGCTCCTGATGGAGCGACCCCGTACTCTCTTCGACCTGAGGAGAGACACAGTCTGATGGCCCGCATTTCCAGAACAGTGATTGGTAAACGGGCTCGTCCGGAGTCCAAGGCCTTGAGCCGACAGGACTCCCCAGACTCCACCCCAGCCCGTCCGGCTGGCGTCCGTCGTGAGTACCGTCCATTGGATGGGAGGGGAACGACTTTCCGGACCGAAGAGCCGAGGGTCCCAACCACCCTGTCAGGGACGCCCTGACCAGGTGAATCACCTGGATCCGAAGATCCAGGGACAACGGGGATTTGTCCCAGGTGGACAAGATCTCCTTCTGCAATGCCCTGGTGTGTGATTGGGCATACGGAATGGCCGCGAAGGAGGCCACCAGGAGTCCCGGGACTCTCATGCAAACAACGGATTGACAACCATGATCGGGATGTCAGCACCCTCACCGCAGACTGAAGTGTCAGCAACTTCTCCAGAGGTAGGATACCTTTGCCTCCAAGGAGTCCAGAACCAGAACTAGAGACTCCAGACACTGAGTCGGGACCAGGACTGACTCCTGAATGTTCAGGAACCACCCGAAGTCCCTGAGGGTCTAACTGACGATAGTCACCTTTCCTCTAAGTCTGAGCCACTTTCTGCTCATAGCAGAAGACCGTCCAGATAGCCCACGACAGCAATACCTCGCTGTAACAGAAGGCTAGAACCGGAGCAAGCACCTTGGTGAACACCCTTGGTGCCGAGGCAAGGCCGAAAGGAAGAGCCACAATCGAGAGTGGACTTCGCTGATCGCAAGGCGCAGAAACTTCTGGTGACTTGCGCAGATCGGAACATGCAAGTAGGCGTCCTTGAAGTCCAAGGACGCCAGAAGAAAATCCCTTTGGTGGAGTGTAGCGATCACCGTGCGAATGGATCCCATGCGGAATTTCTGCACCTTCTCGAAGGCATTCAGGGCCTTGAGGTCCAGGATAGGTCGAACCACGTCCTATTTTTGGGACGACAAACAGATTCGAGCAGAATCCCTGAAAACTCTCCTGTGATGGAACCGGCACAATCACTCCGGACCTGATCAAATCCTGTACAGCCCCCAAGAGGGCTGCCCGACAGGTAGGAAGGAGAGGAAGATTCAAGGGAAAGAATCTGTGTGGGGGCCAGGATCCGAATACTATCCTATAACCTGAGGTGACCACCTCGCACACCCACCAGTCGGAGATTCGGGAGGTCCACCGATCCGTGAACCTGCGAAGTCGTCCCCCCACCCCAGAGTCGGGCGAAGGCAAGACTTCACGCGGAGGCGGGCTCGGGAGCCGCTTGTTTGGCTTACGCACCCAGGGGCACTTGTGCCCACCAGTCGCACCGCCGTCAGTCTGAGAGGGCCTACCTGTGGACTCTGACGAAAAAACCCCTGTTTTCCTTGAAAGGAAGGCCCCTGTTTGCGGCGGGCCTCCTCACCCTTGCTAGTCTAAGGAAGAAGAGTGCGTTTACCTCCCGTGACATCCATGACGATGTCATCCAGAGCAGCACCGAAAGGTCTACCGCCTTTAAAATAGTAGATCCGTCAGGAGCTTCCTATGGCTAGGTCAGCAGACCAGCATTTCAACCAGATAAGACGACGCAATACCACCGCCGAGACAGAGGCCCTGGATATTAAAGGGGCCGCGTTCAGCGTGGCGTCGCACACAGAAACCAGGCCCTGAACCAGTTGGTGGGCCAGAGCAACTGTGTCTGGAGGAAGAATATGCTCCTGTACAGCTAGGTGCAACATTTTTGCCCAACCTGTGTTTTAAACACAAGGGTCGCCGCTACCACAGGTCGTAGGGCGGATCCCAACAAGGCAAACATGGTTCTGCTCACCACTTCCGACCTCCTGTCAGTGGGGTCCTCAAATGCAGGAGTCCCCTCCATCGGGAGAGTGATGGCCTTGTTCAACCGGGCGACTGGAGAGTCGACCACTGGGGGAGAAGCCCACTTTTTAAGTAGGGCATCTTCAAGGGGTACCTGATAGACAAACGCCGCGGGACCATAAAAAAATTCTTCTGCGGCTTTTCCCAGACCTTATCAATGAGCTGGTCAAAGAAAGTACAATGGAAAAAACCCCTTTAGAAGGCCTGGCCTTAAAAGAACCAAAGGAGACAGTATCCGCCTGAGGTTCTGCATCCGCAGCATTTGAGCTTGAGAGTGTCCCTCACCGCAGTCATGAGCACACTAACAAGCGCCCTGTCATTTACTGACTCAGAACTGGAGTTTCCCTCATAAGGAATGTCCTGTTCAAAACCATCCATACATTCAGAACTAGGGTCCTGAGCGATAGTGGCTAGGCCCATATTTGAATCAGCGCACTGCCCTCGAGTAGATAAAGTGGGGAGAGGGCGCCTTTTTTGCACCTTGCGCTTGCACACAGCTCCCATCCTGGTCAGAAAATGATTCCAGGGCTGCCCACAACAGGTCCATAGGGACCGCAGTGCTGAAGCACTGCCTGTTGCCACTGACATTTTTAGGGGAAGCTGGTGACACAGACTCCATATTGTCCCTCTCTGAGACTCTCTCAGATAAAAAGTCCACCCACAGGCTGTGCTGACTGAGGAGGGGGCGCCCAGGGGACTCACCAAACCGGACCAGGGACCGCTTAGTTCCGCTGTCTGTACCGCGCTGTGTCAGCGCTGGTAAGCTGTGAGGAGACTGTGAGGAGATTCGCGCTGCTATAGCAGCGCTAGAGGCCAAACTAGTGCTGAAAAGCGCGCGGGCTACAAGAAAATGGCCGCCGCACTTCACTGAGGCGATCCGCGGCAAGATGGCCGCCATGACGCAGTGAAAATGAACAGCACACACGCACAGCGCCACTCGGCGCTCAGGCCCCAAAACAAAAACCACACAAAAAAGCCCCAAGGCATACATTGCAGACCAGCATGAGCCCCCCAAGAACAGTGTGACCCCCAAGCACCCCACACAGTCAGCGCCAGTAATGGTGACAGAGAGCGACAATAAAATACAGGGGGAGACAGGGAAAATCCCCCACAGAGAAACACACAGCCTTTTGTACTCACCTGCAGGCAGGAGAGACTACTTACCCGTCCCCTGAGGGACACACTGGTGTTTCTGACAGGACTATCACAGTGCAGTACTGAGTAGCTGTCAGCCCGGTCCACCGCGAAAGATACAGTCAGTCAGGAGCTGTTCAGTCTTGAGAGGACCGTGGGAGCATTAAAGCAAACCCGGCCACCCCTGGAGTCATGGGGCCTGTCGTGAACTGAGTCTCACGCACAGAAGGCGAGGATCAGCACGCTCGATGGTCGGACAGGGAAGACTACGAGGATATCTTGTACCCAACCTGTTGCCCAGCCGACAGTTGATAGAAGATTCTCAAAAATAAAATAAAAAAGAATTCCAAAAAGGAATAAAATAGGTCAGGAGACTGGCTCCTGAGAGAGCCACGTCTTCTCCTTCTGCTAGGCAGAAAAAAACTGAAGTCTGCTGACTGTAGTGGGAGGGTTATGCCCGGAGGGACCGCCCCCTGGGTGGGGCTGTTCAGCTCTGGCTTTTAGAATGTATGTATAACATCTCACATTCTGCCTAGGTCTTCTCCTGCAAGCAGGGACATAACCCACGTGTAAAGTGTAAAGACACACCGTGTCAGTCCATGGATGATAAGAGAAATAGGATTTTTGTACTCACCGTAAAATCCGTTTCTCTGACGTCCATGGACTGACACAGCTGGATTCTGTAAACGTGTGGGTATATGTCCCTGCTTGCAGGAGAAGATCTAGGCAGAATGTTAGATGTTAGAAACATACATTCTAGAACAAATCAGAGCTGAACAGCCCCACCCAGGGGGGCAGTCCCTCCGGACATTACCCTCCCACCTGCAGCCAGCAGCCTCAGTTCGTAACAAAGCAGTACAAACCTTAAAAGAAGGGTGGGTGCTGTGTCAGTCCATGGACGTCAGAGAAACGGATTTTACGGTGAGTACAAAAATCCTATTTTCTATTATCGTCCGTGGACTGACACAGCTGGATCCTGTAAACGTGTGGGACGTCCCAAAGCGTGATCAGAAGGGTGGGAGCAGTAGTAAAGGAACAACCAAAACTTCACTCCAAACAAGCAGAGCTCCTCAACGGAGGAGTTGCAACATTAAACAGCGGCCTGCAACACATTGCGGCCGAAGGAAGCATCCGAAGATGCAGCCACATCAACCTTATAGAACAGCCTTTCTCAACCTTTTCAACACAGAGGAACCCTTGAAATAGTTCTCCGGTCTCAGGGAACCCCTGCTAAAAATCAGAAATCTACAACTCATGATACATTAGTGTGATGGTCAGTGGGAAGAATGGTCCTTACACTTGTGGTCATTGGGAAGAATTGCCTCCTTACAGATAGCTAAAAAGATCAATGGTGTCAGTGGGAACTTATCTGAGGCCAAAATTGCCCAATGCTGGAGGAACCCCTAGCAACCTCTGGAGGAACCCTAGGGTTCCACGGAACCCTGGTTGAGAATCACTGTTATAGAACTTAGAAAAGGTATGAACGGACGACCAGGTCGCCGCCTTGCATAACCGACGCTTGATGTTGGAAAGCCCAGGAAGCACCAATTGCCCTAGTGGACGGCGCCATAACCGGAAAGGGAGGCGCCCGCCCCTTAATGGCATAGGCCTGTATGACGGTCTGTCTGATCCACCTAGAAATGGTGGCAGACGAAACCGCTTGGCCCTGTTTTGGACCAGAGACAGACACAGTGAGTCAGACTTCCGAATGGACACAGTAGCAGACAGGTACACCCGTAAGGCTCGTACCACATCCAAATTGTGAAGCGCAAACTCTCTATGATGCAATGGATGAGGGCACAAGGACGGAAGGACAATGTCCTCATTAAAGGTGAAAGGCCGAAACCACCTTTGGAAGGAAAGACGGTCACGCGCGCAACACCGCCCTATCCTTATGGAGGACCAGGTAAGGCGACTTGCATGACAGAGCCGCCAACTCAGACACCCATCTAACAGAAGTGATGGCCACTAAGAAAGCCACCTTCTGAGACAAGGTTAAAAGAGGAATATCTCTGATATTTTCAAAAGGAGGTTCCTGAAGAACCGAGAGCACCAAGTTCAGATCCCAAGGAGGGAGCGGAAGCTTGGCAGGGGGAACCACATGGCGAACCCCCTGCACAAATGTGCTAACTAAAGAATGACCTGCTAGGGGTCGTTGAAAGAAAACAGCCAAGGCCGAAATCTGACCCTTAATAGTGCTCAAAAACAGCCTTTGGGCTACACCATGCTGCAAGAACCGCAGGATTCTAGGGACAGAGTACGTCCGTGGACACCAGTCTAGCTCTTCGCACATAGCGATGTAAGCTCTCCAGGTACGGTGATAGATCTTTCTAGAAGAAGACTTCCGTGCCCTAAGCATGGTAGAAATCACTGAATTCGACAGGCCTCGGTCCTTCAGCACCTGGCTCTCAATAGCCATGCCGTTAAACCAGAGACTGTAAAGCAGGATGAAAGATAGGACCTTGAGACAGAAGGTCCTCCCTCATGGGCAGTCGCCAAGGGACGTCCGCGATGAGACGTACCAGATCGGCGTACCAATGACGCCGAGGCCAATCCGGGGCAATGAGGATCACCGGAATGCTCTCGGCCATTACCCTGCGCAGCAGACAAGGAATCAACTGCAGTGGAGGGTAAGCGTATATCAAGCGATACTGACCCCACGGGGGCCACCAACGCGTCCGAGGCATCCGCCCAGGGGTCCCTGGACCAGGCCACAAACCTCGACACCTTGCGATTGAGTCGAGATGCCATCAGGTCCACATCCGGTGTGCCCCACCGCCGACAAAGGAGTTGAAACACCTCCGGATGCAAGGACCACTCCCCCTGGTCCAAGGACCGGCGACTCAGATAGTCCGCCTGCCAGTTTTCTACGCCCGGAATGTAGACGGCTGACAGCGCCGGCACGCTTCTTTCCGCCCACTTTAGGATGTGGGCAACCTCGGATGCCGCAGCCGAACTCAGAGTGCCCCCCTGATGGTTGACATACGCCATGGCCGTGGCATTGTCTGACTGAATTCTGATCGAGTGGCCCTGTAGTCTCTTTGACCACGTAGAGAGACACAGTCTGATCGCTCGCAATTCCAGAACGTTGATTGGGAGACGAGATTCGTCCGGAGTCCAGAGGCATTGCGCTGACAGGACTCACCAAACTCCTCCCCAGCCCGTCAGGCTGGCGTCCGACGTGACCACTGGATGGGGAGGAACGACTTCCCGGCCCGAAGAGCCGGGGATCTCAGCCACCACGTCAGGGATGCCTTAACTGAGTGACTTCCAAATAGACAAAATTCCCTTCTGCAATGCCTGAGTGTGTGATTGGGCATACGGGACCGCCTCGAAGGAGGCCACCATTAGTCCCAGGACCCTCATGCAGAAACGGATTGACGACCATTTTCGGGCCGTCAGGACCCGCACTGCCGACTGAAGTGTCAGTAACGTCTCTGCGGGTAGAAACACCTTCGCTGCCGAAGTGTCCAGGATCAGACCCAGATACTCCAAACGTTGAGTCGGGACTAGAACCGACTTCTGCATGTTCAGAAGCCACCCGAAGTCCCGGAGGGTCTGGCTGACTATTGTCACATTTTCCTCCAATTCTGAGCCAGTTCCTGCTCTTAGAAGGAGGTCGTCCAGATAGCCCACGATAACAATTCATCGCTGTCTCAGCAAAGCTAGAACCGGGGCAAGCACTTCAGTGAAAACCCGTGGTGCCGATGCTAGGCCAAAGGGAAGAGCCACGAACTGATAGTGGACTTCGCCTATGGCAAAGCGCAGAAACCTCTGGTGACTTGCGCAGATTGGGACGTGCAAGCAAGTGTCCTTGATATGCAAGGACGCCAGGAAATCCCCTTGGTGGAGGGTCGCAATCACAGTGCGAATGGATTCCACCCGGAATTTTTGTACCTTCACATAGGCCTTCAAAGCCCTGAGGTCCAGGATTGGCCGTACCCCGTCCTTCGGGGCAACAAACAAGTTCGAGTAAAACCCCTGAAACCTCTCCTGTGACGGAACCGGCACAATCACTCCGCACCCGAGCAAATCCTGTACGGCCCCCAAAAGTGCCACCCAGAGGGCAGGAAGGAGAGGGAGGTTTGAGGGGAAGAACCTGTTTGGGGGCCATGAGCGGAACTCTATCCTGTATCCGGAGGTGACCACCTCGCACATCCACCGGTCGGAGATCCGGGAGGTCCACCGAACCGTGAACCTGCAAAGACGTCCCCCCACCCCATGGTCAGGCAGGGGCAAGACTTCATGCGGTGGCGGGCTTGGGAGCTTGATTGGTAGGTTTACGCACCCAGGGACGCTTGTGTCCCCCTGCTAGGGCTGGGAAAAAAATCGATTTTAATCTTGAATCGAGTTTTGAGCTCAAATCGATTCAGATTTGAAGAAAATCGATTTTTTTAGTTTTTTTTTTTTTCCCTTCAAAGTTTCCATAGCAGGACTGCAGGGGGCGTATCCGGAATGGCACTGGGCAGCGTTACCCCAATTACATCTACTCGCTGCAGCCGCCGTCTGCCTACCTGATCAGCGTGTCATGCAGACAGACGGCGGCCATTGCAGTGTTCAAAAGCCGCGCCTCCCGAGTCCTCGTCGTCTGTGATAGGCGGAACACTCAATTTCACAGCAGGCAGTATTCAGCCTATCACGGACATCCTCTCATCCTCGTCTGTGTTATGAGGATGACCATGATAGGCAGAACACTGAATGCTGGGAAATTGAGTGTTCCGCCTATCACAGACGAGGAGGAGGCGCGGCTTTTGAATACTGGAATGGCCACCGGTGTAGCAGTAAAATCCGTATACCATTAAAATATGCATCAGGTACGGGCACAGTGATTGAAGCATGGGCACAGTGAAGCACGGGCACAGTGAGACACGGGTACAGTGAGGCATGGACACAGTTCAATTCAACTAAGAGTAACCTCAGGATTTTTTGTTGTTTTATTAGCTAAATCCAAATACAGTATTAATAATTTGGATGTTTAACAATCTTTGTTGCACACTGCAAAAAACAACAAAAGGTCACAAGCGCTAAATTGGTGGATAAAGAAAAAAATATAATGGATGATAATAATAATAATAAGAAAAAAAATACCAAATATTTTGGGAAGTACAAAGTATCCAAAAAGGGGGAAAAAACAGGATCCAGCGCAGCAAGAAAAAATCCGGACCCAGAAGTACAAAATACACAACATGCACACAATATAATCCAGCGCTCTTGGAACATACATTATTAACTATTGAAAACTCTTGAAGAATTGATAAAAAAGCTTAGTCCATTTATCACAATAAAGAGAGGGATCCAATCCCCATTGTGCAGAGGGCAAATGAATCTTAACTCTCCAGTTGCCAGTGGTGACAAACTTGTTAAACTTGCAGTGACATCTGTGGAGCAAGGAGGGGTTAAAAAAGTCAAAACAAAGCCTGTGGCATGATCTCCGTGTGAGCACAGTACCTTGAATGATGGACAACAACAGGCAGACCAGAGTGTGGAGGGCCCTCCAACCCAAAAGGATGCAGAGCCAGGATCGCAGCAAGGCTGGGACAGAAGGAATCACACACAGAGTTTCAAGAGTTTTCAATAGTTAATAATGTATGTTCCATGAGCGCTGGAATATATTGTGTGTTTGTTGCACACTGACTTTGCAGTTAGAGAAAGGGTTTGCCTTTGCAATTTTGTTTGTTGATGCACTTTAATTAATATAATAATAAAAAAAAAAAAATCGAATCGTAAATCGAGTTTTTTTATAAAAAAAAAAAAAAATCGCAGATTTTTTTTTGGGGGAAAATCGCCCAGCCCTACCCCCTGCTGCACTTTTTTCAGTCTGGGCGGGCTTACCCGTGGATTCTGACGAAAAAACGTCTTCTTCATCGGAAAGGAAGGGCCCGACCTGCGGAGGGGCTCCTTTCCCTTAACAGACTGAGGGACTGTGACATCCTTAATAATGTCATCCAGGGCGGCCCCAAACAGTCTACCGCCCTTAAAGGGCAAGTCAGCCAGGAGCTTTTTGGAAGCTAGTTCAGCCGACCAGCATTTTAGCCAGATAAGGCGACGCAGCACCACAGCAGAGATAGAGGCCCCAGATATTAAAGGGGCCGCATCCAAAGTGGCATCGCACACATAGACCAGACCCTGCACAAGTTGATGAGCCAGGGCAATGGTCTCAGGAGGGAGATTATGCTCCTGTACCGTCTGGTGCAAAATCTTTGCCCATCCTGTGAGTGTCTGAGACACAAGTGTCGCCGCCACTATAGGGCGTAAGGCAGACCCCAATAATGCAAACATAGTTCTACTCACCGCCTCAGACCTCCTGTCAGTGGGATCCTTAAATGCAGGAGTCCCTTCTTTTGGGAGCGTGGTAGCCTTATTCAAACGGGCGACCGGAGGGTCGACCACAGGGGGGTGAGCCCACTTCTTAACCAGGTCCTCCTCAAAGGGGTACCTTATGGCTAGGCGCCGCGGGACCATCAAAGTCTTCTGCAGCTTATCCCAGACTTGGTCAATAAATGTATTTAAAAAAAGGCACATATGGAAAGACCTTTTTTGAAGAGACGGCTTTAAAAGGAACCAAAAAGGAGACAGTTTCCACCTGGGGTTCCTCAGTCTCAACATTCAGCTTGAGAGTGTCCCTCACAGCATCAATGAGTTCACTTACAAGCACCCTGTCAGTTACTGGTTCAGAACTGGAGTCTTCCTCACAAGGAATGTCCTGTCCAAAAACATCAAAATCCTCAGAGCTAGGGTCCTGAGCGGCAGTAGCTAGGCCCATATCGGAGACCGAGCACTCCCCTACAGGAGAATGTGTGGGGAGGGGGAGCTTTACAGCTCCCTTGCGCTGACACACCGCTTCCATTCTGACAAGGAATGATTCCAGGACTGCCGACAACTGGTCCATAGGGACCGCAGGAGCACTGCCAGTTGCCTCAGGCAAGTGTGGAGAAGCAGGTGTACCAGACTCCATATCGCCACCCTCTGAGACCTTATACACTACTACAGTGAATATACAGTCCACCCACTGGCTACGCTGAGGGGATACCCGGAGGACTCACCAACCCTTAAGGACCGCTCAGTTCTGCTGAAGAAACCGCGCTGTGAAGCCTGAGGAGAGTGAAGAATCTGTGAGGAGATTTGCGCCGCAGCGCCGCCACTAGAGGCCGAAACCGAAAGTAAAAGAGCTGCGGCTTCAAGAAAATAGCCGCCGGCCGCAGATATAACTGCGCCATTGAACCATGGCAAGATGGCCGCCAAGCGCATTATTAAAAAAAAATCCAGCGCTAATGGCGCATGCAATAAGTCCCCACCTCACACTGCTCCTCTTCCCAGAGTCCACTAACAGACATGAGCGCCCCCAGCCAGGCCAGAGTGACCCCCAAGCACCCCCACAGCACAGCACCAGTACAGGGTGCAGAGAGCAGCATAACAGGGGGGAGACAGGGAGAAACCCCCCCATATAAAGAAACACAGCCAGCATGTACTCACCTGCAGCAGGAGAGACTACTTGTCCGTCCCAGAGGGACCCACTGGCTTGTTTCAGACAGACCTATCACAGAGCAGTACTGCGTAGCTGTCGGCCCGGTCCACCGCGAAAGATACAGTCACAGTCAGGTACTGTTCAATCTTGAGAGGACCGCGGGAGCATAAAAGCAACCCGGCCACCCCTGGAGTCATGGGCATGTCGTGAACTGAGTCTCACGCACACAAGGCGAGGATCAGCATGCTCGATGGTCGGACAGGGAAGACTACGAGGATACCAGTGTACCCAACCTGTTGCCCAGCCGACAGTTGATTGAAGGTCTCAAAAAATAAAATAATAAAATTCCCAAAGGAATAAACGTAAAATCTTCCAGGAGATTGGCTCCTGAGAGAGCCACGTCTTCTCCTTCTGCTAGGCAGAAAAAAACTGAGGCTGCTGGCTGCAGGTGGGAGGGTAATGTCCGGAGGGACCGCCCCCCTGGGCAGGGCTGTTAAGCTCTGGTTTGTTCTAGAATGTATGTATCTAACATTCTGCCTAGATCTTCTCCTGCAAGCAGGGACATATAACCCAGGGTTCATACACATTTTTACCAATGAAATTCCATGACTTTTCCATGACTTTTCCATGACTTCACGTGTAAATATTCATGACCTTATGTTTCATGAAATGTCTATGTATACATGTTAAATAAGAAGAAAATCCATGTCACACCCAGCATATTTTTACTAATATAAATTAGGGCTGTTACTGATTAAAATTTATATGTTCGATTAATCGTTTTTTCTTTTAAATCGATTAAACGACTAATTTTGATTAATTAATTATAACGCACGCACAGATCCAACTACTTTAGCTGATCTCCTTGCATTGCAACTCTGCATTAGTCAGTGGTAAATGTGGTATACACTATATACAATCACCCGACACTAGTTAGTTTCCACAATCCATGACTTAACTTCACAGTTCACACAAATAAATTCAAACTGTAGTACTGACGTCAGTACAGACACCCCCAGTGCAGACCTCCCAGTACAGACACCCCCAGTAGTACAGCCACCCCCAGTGCAGACCTCTCAGTACAGACACCCCCAGTGCAGACCTCCCAGTACAGACACCCCCAGTGCAGACCTCCCAGTACAGACACCCCCAGTGCAGACCTCCCAGTGCAGACACCCCCAGTAGTACAGACACCCCCAGTAGTACAGACACCCCCAGTGCAGACCTCCCAGTGCAGACACCCCCAGTGCAGACCTCCCAGTACAGACCTCCCAGTACAGACACCCCCAGTGCAGACCTCCCAGTACAGACACCCCCAGTAGTACAGCCACCCCCAGTGCAGACACCCCCAGTGCAGACCTCTCAGTACAGACCTCCCAGTACAGACACCCCCAGTGCAGACCTCCCAGTACAGACACCCCCAGTAGTACAGCCACCCCCAGTGCAGACACCCCCAGTGCAGACCTCTCAGTACAGACCTCCCAGTACAGACACCCCCAGTGCAGACCTCCCAGTACAGACACCCCCAGTAGTACAGCCACCCCCAGTACAGACCTCCCAGTACAGACACCCCCAGTGCAGACCTCCCAGTGCAGACACCCCCAGCGCAGACACCCCCAGTAGTACAGCCATCCCCAGTGCAGACCTCCCAGTGCAGACACCCCCAGTAGTACAGACACCCCCAGTAGTACAGACACCCCCAGTAGTACAGCCACCCCCAGTGCAGACCTTGCAGTGCAGACCTCCCAGTACAGAGACCACCAGTAGTACAGCCACCCCCAGTGCAGACATCCCCAGTGCAGACACCCCCAGTACAGCCACCCCCAGTGCAGACACCCCCAGTGCAGACACCCTCAGTACAGACACCCTCAGTACAGACACCCCCAGTGCAGACCTCCCAGTACAGACACCCCCAGTAGTACAGCCACCCCCAGTGCAGACACCCCCAGTGCAGACCTCTCAGTACAGACCTCCAAGTACAGACACCCCCCAGTAATGCAGGCACCCCCCCACCCCTTACAGACCTCAGAACAGCAATACACGGCGCAGTGTGTGTCCCTCCAGTTCCTGCTGACGTCAGCGTGCCGCTAAGCCAATAGGCTGCCGCCGGGTGTACCAAGATGGCCGCGGCTCCGGAGATAGGCCGAAGCCGCGGCCTTTCCTAATGGCCGAGGCCCCGGAGCGCTCCGGGGATCGCGCCGTGTGCCGATCCGAACAGGATGACCTGTTCGGATCACGGATCGCTTACGATCCGTTGCACGACTAGTAGTGACTAAAATATTCCATGACTTTTCCAAAACTTAGTGGATTCAGTCATTTTCCAAAACTTTTCCAGGCCTGGAAAGTGCCATGTCAAAATCCCATGACTTTTCCAGGAATTTAATGACCGTACGAACCCTGATAACCACACGTTTACAGTATCCAGCTGTGTCAGTCCATGAACGATAAGAGAAATAGGATTTTTGTACTCACCGTAAAATCCGTTTCACTGACGTCCATGGACTGACACAGCTTCTCTTACACTTTACACATGGGTTATGTCCCTGCTTGCAGGAGAAGACCTAGGCAGAATGTGAAGTGTTATACATGCATTCTAAAAAGCCAGAGCTGAACAGCCCTGCCCAGGAGGGGTGGTCCCTCCGGACATAACCCTCCTACTGCAGTCAGCAGACCTCAGTTCGTAACAAAGCAGTACAAACCTTGAAAAGAAGGGAGGGTGCTGTGTCCGTCCATGGACGTCAGAGAAACGGATTTTAAGGTGAGTACAAAAATCCTATTTTCTGTCATCGTCCATGGACTGACACAGCTTCTCTTACACTTTACACGTGGGATGTCTCAAAGCAGTGTCAAGAGGGATGGGAGCAGTATAAATGGAAAACCAAAAACTTCACTCCAAACAAGGCAGAGCTCCTCAACGGAGGAGTTACAACATTAATCAGCGGCCTGCAACACCTTGCGGCCGAAGGAAGCATCCGAAGACGCAGCCACATCAACCTCATAGAACGTATAAGAGGTATGAACGGACGACCAGGTCGCCACCTTGCACACTTGTGCAACCGACGCTTGATGCCGGAAAACCCAGGAAGCACCAATTGCCCTGGTGGAATGCGCCGTAACCGGAAGGGGAGGCGCCCGCCCCTTGAGGGCATAGGCCTGTATAACGGTCTGTCTGATCCACCTAGAAATGGTGGCAGACGAACCGCTTGGCCCTGTGTTGGACCAGAGACAGACACAAACAGTGAGTCATACTTCTGAATAGAATCATTAGCAGACAGGTACACCCGCAAGGCACGTACCACATCCAATGTGTGAAGCACAAACCCTCTGGGATGCAATGGGTGAGGACACAAGGACGGGAGGACAATGTCCTCATTTAGGTGAAAGGCCGAGACGACCTTTGGTAAAAAAAAGAAGGTCGCGGACGCAACACCACCGTATCCATATGGATGACCAAATAGGGCGACTTGCAGGACAAGGCCGCCAACTCAGACACCCGTCTAACAGAAGTAATGGCCACTAAGAAGGCCACCTTCTGAGACAAGGTCAAGAGGGGAATATCTCTGATATTTTCAAAGGGAGGTTCCTGGAGAACCGAGAGCACCAAATTCAGATCCCAAGGAGGGAGAGGAGGTTTAACAGGAGGGAGCACATGGCGAACCCCCTGCACAAGGTACTAACCAAGGAAAGATCCGCTAGCGGTCGCTGAAAGAAGACGGCCAAGGCCGAAATCTGACCCCTAAGGGTACTCAAAGCAAGCTTTTGGGTCACACCATGCTGCAAGAACCGCAGGATTCTGGGGACAGAATACGTCCGTGGACGCCAGTCCAGCTCTTCGCACATAGCGATGTAAGCTTCCCAGGCACAGTGATATATCTTTCTGGTGGAAGACTTCCGTGCCCTCAACATGGTCGAAATGACCGAATCTGAGAGACCTCAGTCTCTCAGCACCTGGCTTTCAATAGCCATGCCGTTAAGCCAGAGACTGTAAAAAACAGGATGAAAAAAATAGGATTTTTTGTACTCACCGTAAAATCCTTTTCTCTGACATCCATGGACTGACACGGTGTCTTTACACTTTACACGTGGGTTATGTCCCTGCTTGCAGGAGAAGACCTAGGCAGAATGTGAGATGTTATACATACATTCTAAAAGCCAGAGCTGAACAGCCCCACCCAGGGGGCGGTCCCTCCGGACATAACCCTCCCACTACAGTCAGCAGACTTCAGTTCGTAACAAAGCAGTACAAACTTAAAAAGGAAGGGTGGGTGCCATGTCAGTCCATGGATGTCAGAGAAAAGGATTTTACGGTGAGTACAAAAAATCCTATTTTCTCTTACCATCCATGGACTGACACGGTGTCTCTTTACACTTTACACTTGGGATGTCCCAAAGCAGTGTCAAGAGGGATGGGAGCAGTATAAATGGAAAAACCAAAAACTTCACTCCAAGAAGGCAGAGCTCCTCAACGGAGGAGTCGCAACTTTAAACAGCGGCCTGCAACAACCTGCGGCCGAAGGAAGCATCCGGAGATGCAGCCACATTAACCTTATAAAACTTAAAAGGCATGAACAGACGACCAGGTCGCCGCCTTGCACACTTGTGCAACCGACGCTTGATGTCGGAAAACCCAGGAAGCACCAATTGCCCTGGTGGAATGCGCCGTAACCGAAAAGGGAGGCGCCCGCCCTTGGAGAGCATAGGCTTGAATGACGGTTTGTCTGATTCCCCTAGAAATGATGGCAGATGAAACCGCTTGGCCCTGTTATGGACCAGAGACAGTCACAAACAGTGAGTCGGACTTTCGAATAGAAGCAGTAGCAGACAGGTACACCCGTAAGGCTTGTACCACACCCAATATGTGCAGCGCAAACTCTCTGGGATGCGATGGGTGAGGACACAAGGACGGGAGGACAATGTCCTCATGTAGGTGAAAGGTCGACACCACCTTTGGCAAAAAGGAAGGTCACGGATGCAACACCGCCTTATCCTTATGGATGACTAAATATGGCGACTTGCAGGACAAAGCCGCCAACTCAGACACCCGTCAAACAGAAGTGATTGCCACTAAAAGGCCACCTTCTGAGACAAGACAAGAGGGGAATATCCCGGATATTCCCAAAAGGAGGTTCCTGGAGGACCGAGAGCACCAAATTCAGATCCCACGGTGGGAGAGGAGGCTTGACAGGAGGGAGCACATGGCGAACCCCCAACACAAGGTGCTAACCAAGAAATGACCTGCTAGAGGTCGCTGAAAGAAGACGGCCAAGGCCGAAATCTGATCCTTGATGGTACTCAAAGCAAGCTTTTGGGTCACTCCACACTGCAGAGGACGCAGGATTCTGGGGACGGAATACGTCAGAGGACGCCAGTCCAGCGCTTCGCATATGGCGATATAAGCTTTCCAGGCACGGTGATAGATCTGCTTGGAGGAAGACTTCCCTGTCCTTAACATGGTCAAAATGACCGAGTCCGAGAGACCTCGGTCCCTCAACACCTGGCTTTCAACAGCCCTGCCGTTAAAGCCAGAGACTGTAAGCCGGATGAAACATAGGACCTTGAGACTGAAGGTCCTCCCTCATCGGCAACCGCCAGGGAATGTCCGCGACGAGACGTACCAGATCAGCGTACCAGTGATGCTGAGGCCAATCCGGAACAATTAGGATCACCAGAGTTTATATCAGGCGATAAGGACCCTATGGGGCCACCAACGCATCCGAGGCATCGCCCAAGGATCCCTGGATCTGGCCACAACCTCGACCCTTGCGATTGAGTCGAGAGGCCATCAGGTCCACATCCGGCGTGCCCCACCGTCGGCAAAGGAGTTGAAATATGCAAGGACCTCTCTTTTTGGTCCGGCGATTGGCGACTCAGTCCGCCTACCCATGGTCTATGCCCAGAATGTAAATGGCCTACAGAGCCGGCACGTTTCTTCCGGCCCACTTCAGGATACGGACTACCTCGGAAGCCGCAGCTGAGCTCCGAGTCCCCCCTTGATGGTTTACATACGCCACCGCCGTGGCGTTGTCCGACTGGCTCCTGATGGAGCGACCCCGTACTCTCTCCGACCTGAGGAGAGACACAGTCCGATGGCCCGTATTTCCAGAACAGTGATTGGTAAACGGGCTCGTCCGGAGTCCAAGGCCTTGAGCCGACAGGACTCCCCAGACTCCACCCCAGCCCGTCAGGCTGGTGTCCGTCATGAGTACCGTCCATTGGATGGGAGGTGAACGACTTTCCGGACCGAAGAGCCGAGGATCTCAACCACCATGTCAGGGGCGCCCTGACCAGGTGAATCACCTGGATCTGAAGATCCAAGGACAACAGGGATTTGTCCCAGGTGGACAAGATCTCCTTCTGCAATGCCCTGGTGTGTGATTGGGCATACGGAACGGCCGCGAAGGAGGCCACCACGAGTCCCGGGACTCTCATGCAAAAAAACGGATTGACAACCATTTTCGGGATGTCAGCACCCGCACCACAGACTGAAGTGTCAGCAACTTCTCCAGAGGTAGGATACCTTTGCCTCCAAGGAGTCCAGAATCAGAACTAGATACTCCAGACACTGAGTCGGGACCAGGACTGACACCTGAATGTTCAGGAACCACCCGAAGTCCCTGAGGGTCTAATTGACGATAGTCACCTTTCCTCTAAGTCTGAGCCACTTTCTGCTCTTAGCAGAAGATCGTCCAGATAGCCCACGACAGCAATACCTCACTGTAACAGAAGGCTAGAACCGGAGCAAGCACCTTGGTGAACACCATTGGTGCCGAGGCTAGGCCGAAAGGAAGAGCCACAATCGATAGTGGACTTCGCTGATCGCAAGCGCAGAAACTTCTGGTGACTTGCGCAGATCGTAACATGCAAGTAGGCGTCCTTGAAGTCCAAGGACGCCAGAAGAAAATCCCTTTGGTGGAGGGTAGCGATCACCATGCGAATGGATTCCATGCGGAATTTCTGCACCTTCTCGAAGGCATTCAGGGCCTTGAGGTCCAGGATAGGTCGAACCACGTCCTATTTTTGGGAAGACAAACAGATTCGAGTAGAATCCCTGAAAACTCTCCTGTGACTGAACCGGCACAATCACTCCGGACCTGATCAAATCCTGTACAGCCCCCAAGAGGGCTGCCCGACAGGTGGGAAGGAGAGGAAGATTCGAGGGAAAGAATCTGTCTGGGGGCCAGGATCGGAATACTATCCTGTATCCTGAGGTGACCACCTCGCACACCCACCAGTCGGAGATTCGGGAGGACCACCGATTCGTGACCTGCAAAGTCGTCCCCCCACCCCAGAGTCGGGCGGAGGCAAGACTTCACGCGGAGGTGGGCTTGGGAGCCGCTTGTTCGGCTTACGCACCCAGGGGCACTTGTGCCCACCAGCCGCACTGCCATCAGTCTGAGAGGACCTACCCGTGGACTGACTGACGAAAAAACCCCGTTTTGCTGGAAAGGAAGGCCCCTGTTTTCGGCGGGCCTCCTCACTCTTGCTAGTCTAAGGAAGAGAGTGCTTTTACCTCCCATGACATCCATGACGATGTCATCCAGAGCAGCACCGAAAGGTCCTACACCTTTAAATGGTAGATCCGTCAGGAGCTTCCTAAGGCTAGGTCAGCAGACCAGCACTTCAACCAGATAAGACGATGCAATACCACCGCCGAGACAGAGGCCCTGGATATTAAAGGGGCCGCGTCCAACGTGGCGTCGCACACATAAACCAGGCCCTGAACCAGTTGGTGGGCCAGAGCAACTGTGTCTGGAGGAAGATTATGCTCCTGTACAGCTAGGTGCAACATTTTTGCCCAACCTGTAAGTGTTTAAGACACAAGGGTCGCCGCTACCACAGGCCGTAGGGCGGATCCCAACAAGGCAAACATGGCTCTGCTCACCACTTCTGACCTCCTGTCAGTGGGGTCCTCAAATGCAGGAGTCCCCTCCATCGGGAGAGTGATGGCCTTGTTCAACCGGGCGACTGGAGGGTCGACCCTGGGGGAGAAGCCCACTTTTTAAGTAGGGCATCTTCAAGGGGTATCTGATAGACAAACGCCGCGGGACCATAAAAAAATTCTTCTGCGGCTTTTCCCAGACCTTATCAATGAGCTGGTCAAAGAAAGTACATATGGAAAAACCTCTTTAGAAGGCCTGGCCTTAAAAGAACCAAAGGAGACTGTATCCGCCTGAGGTTCTGCATCCGCAGCATTTTAGCTTGAGAGTGTCCCTCACCGCAGTCATGAGTACACTAACAAGCGCCCTGTCATTTACTGACTCAGAACTAGAGTTTTCCTCATAAGGAATGTCCTGTTCAAAACCATCCAATACATTCAGAACTAGTGTCCTGAGCGGTAGTGGCTAGGCCCATATCTGAATCAGCGCACTGCCCTCATGAAGTAAAGTGGGGAGAGGGCGCTTTTTTGCTCCCTTGCGCTTGCACACAGCTCCCATCCTGGTCAGAAATGATTCCAGGACTGCCCACAACTGGTCCCTAGGGACCGCAGGTGCTGAAGCACTGCCTGTTGTCCACTGACATTTAGGGGAAGCTGGTGACAGAGACTCCATATTGCCCCCCTCTGAGACTCCTCAGATAAAAAGTCCACCCACAGGCTGTGCTGACTGAGGAGGGGGCGCCCAGGGGACTCACCAAACCAGACCAGGGACCGCTCAGTTCCGCTGTCTGTACCGCGCTGTGTCAGCGCTGGTGAGCTGTGAGGAGATTGTGAGGAGATTTGCGCTGTTACAGCAGCGCTAGAGGCCAAAACTAGTGCTGAAGAGCGCGCGGGCTACAAGAAAATGGCAGCCGCACTTCACTGAGGCGATCCGCGGCAAGATGGCCGCCATGACTCAGCAAAAGTGAAAAAAACAGCACACACACACACACACACACACACACACAACGCCACTCAGGCCCCAAAACACACAAAAAAAGGCCCCAAGCATATCTGCAGACCAGCATTAGCCCCTCCAAGAACAGTGTGACCCCCAGGCATCCCACACAGCACAGCGCCAGCAATGGTGACAGAGAGTGACAATGAAATACAGGGGGAGACAGGGAAAATCCCCCACAGAGAAACACAGCTTTTTGTACTCACCTGCAGGCAGGAGAGACTACTTACCCGTCCCCTGAGGGACCCACTGGTGTGTTTCTGACAGGACTATCACAGTGCAGTACTGAGTAGCTGTCGGCCCGGTCCACCGCGAAAGATACAGTCAGTCAGGAACTGTTCAGTCTTGAGAGGACCGTGGGAGCATGAAAGCAAACCCGGCCACCCCTGGAGTCATGGGGCCTGTCGTGAACTGAGTCTCAAGCACACAAGGCGAGGATCAGCACGCTCGATGGTCGGACAGGAAAGACTACGAGGATATCTTGTACCCAACCTGTTGCCCAGCCGACAGTTGATAGAAGATTCTCAAAAATAAAATAAAAAAGAATTCCAGAAAAGGAATAAAAATAGGTCAGGAGACTGGCTCCTGAGAGAGCCACGTCTTCTCCTTCTGCTAGGCAGAAAAAAACTGAAGTCTGCTGACTGTAGTGGGAGGGTTATGTCCGGAGGGACCGCCCCCTGGGTGGGGCTGTTCAGCTCTGGCTTTTAGAATGTATGTATAACATCTCACATTCTGCCTAGGTCTTCTCCTGCAAGCAGGGACATAACCCACGTGTAAAGTGTAAAGAGACACCGTGTCAGTCCATGGATGGTAAGAGAAATAGGACCTTGAGACAGAAGGTCCTAACCTCATTGGCAACCGCCAAGGAACGTCCGCGATGAGACGTACCAGATCGGCGTAACAATGACGCCGAGGCTAATCCGGCGCAAGAGGATCACCGGAATCCCTTCGGCCGCCACCCTGCGCAGCAGGCGAGGAAGCAGCTGCAGCGGAGGATAACATATATCAGGTGAGAATGACCCCATGGGGCCACCAACGGATAAGAGGCATCCGCCCAAGGATCCCTGGACCTGGCCACAAACCTTGACACCTTGCGATTGAGTCGAGAGGCCAGCAGGTCCACATCCCAATTGTCTACGCCCGGAATGTAGACGGCCGACAGAGCCAGCACGCTTCTTTTGGCCCACCTTAGAATGCGGGCGACCTCTGAAGAAGTCGCAGTTGAGCCCCGAGTCCCCCCTTGATAGTGGACATACGCCACCGCCGTGGCGTCGTCTGACTGGATCCTGAGGGAGCGATCCTGTAGACTCTCCGACCACAAGGAGAGGCACAGTCTGATTGCCCGTATTTCCAGAACATCACTCGGTAAACGGGCTTCGTCCGGAGTCCAAAGTCCTTGGGCTGACAGGACTCCCCAGACTCCACCCCAGCCCGACAGGCTGGCGTCCGTCCTCATCACCGTCCACTGGATGGGGAGGAACGACTTCCCGGACCGAAGAGCCGGGGACCTCAACCACCACGCCAGGAACGCCCTGACTGGGTGACTCATCTGGATCTGAAGATCCAAGGACAACGGGGATTTGTCCCAAGCGGACAGGGTCTCTTACTGTAGTGCCCGTGTGTGTGATTGGGCATACTGAACGGCCCCGAACGAGGCCACCATAAGTCCCAGGACTCTCAGACAAAAACGGATTGACGACCTTTTTCGGGACGTCAGGACCCGCACTGCAGACTGAAATGTCAGTAACTTCTCAAGAGGTAGGAATACCTTCGCCTCCAAGGAGTCCAGGATCAAACCGAGATACTCTGAATGCTGAGTTGGGACCAGGGCCGACATCTGAATGCTCAGGAGCCACCCAAAGTCCCTGAGGGTCTGACTGACGATAGTCCCACTTTCTTCTAATTCTGAGCCATTGTCTGCTCTTAGAAGAAGATCGTCCAGATAGCCCACGATAGCAATGCCTCGCTGACTCCGTAAAACTAGAACCGGAGCAAGCACCTTGGTAAACACCTTTTGGTGCCGAGGCTAGGCCGAAGGGAAGAGCCACAAATTGATAGTGGATTTTGCCGATTGCAAAGCGCAGAAACTTCTGGTGACTTGCGCAGATCAGAACATGCAAGTAGGGGTCCTTGATGTCCAAGGATGCCAGAAAATCCCCTTGGAGTGTAGCGATCACCGTGCGAATGGATTCCATGCGGAACTTTTGTACCATCACAAAGGCAATCAGGCCTTGAGGCCCAGGATTGGCCGAACCCCATTTTTTTGGGGACTACAAACAGATTCGAGTAGAACCCCTGAAACCTCTCCTGTGACGGAACCGGCACAATCACTCCGGACCTGATAAACCCTGTACGGCCCCTAAGAGGGCCGCCCGACGGGCAGGAAGGAGAGGGAGATTTGAGGGAAAGAATCTGTCTGGGGGACAGGAACGGAACTCTATCCTGAGGTGACCACCTCGCACACCCACCGGTCGGAGATCCGGGAGGTCCACCGAACCGTGAACCTGCAGACGTCCCCCCACCCCAGAGTCGGGCAGGGGCAAGACTTCATGCGGCAGGGGTCTTGCGAGCTTGCTTGGTAGGCTTACGCACCCAGGGACGCTTATGTCCCCCAGCCGCACTTTTTTCAGTCTGGGCGGGCTTACCCGTAGATTCTGACTGACGAAAAAACTACTTCGCCGAAAAGGAAGGACCCGGCCTACGGTGGGGCTCCTTTTCCTTAACAGACTGAGGAAGGAAGGTGCTCTTACCCCCTGTGACATCCATAATGTCATCCAGGGCGGCCCCAAACAGTCTACCGCCCTTAAAGGGCAAGTCAGCCAGGAGCTTTTTGGAAGCTAGGTCGGCCGACCAGCATTTCAGCCAGATAAGGCGATGCAGCACCACAGCAGAGATAGAGGCCCCAGATATTAAAGGGGTCGTATCCAAAGTGGCATCGCACACAGAGACTAAACCCTGCGCAAGTTGGTGAGCCACGGCAATGGTCTCAGGAGGGAGATTATGCTCCTGTACGGTCTGGTACAAAATCTTTGCCCATCCTGTGAGTGTCTGAGACACAAGTGTCGCCGCCACTATAGGGCATAAGGCAGACCCCAATAAGGTAAACATAGTTCTACTCACCACCTCTGACCTCCTGTCAATGGGATCCTTAAATGCAGGAGTCCCTTTCATAGGGAGCGTGGTAGCCTTATTCAAACGGGCGACCGGGGGGTCGACCACTGTGGGGGGGGGGAGCCCAATCCTTAACCAGGTCCTCCTCAAAGGGGTACCTTAAGGCTAGGCGCCGCGGGACAGTCAAAGTCTTCTGCGGCTTATCCCAGACTTGGTCAATGAATGTATAAAAAAAAAAAAGGCACCTATGGAAAGACCTTTTTTGAAGAAACGGCTTTAAAGGAACCAAAGGAGATAGCTTCCACCTGAGGTTCCTCAGCCTCAACATTCAGCTTGAGAGTGTCCCTCACAGCATCAATGAGTTCACTTACAAGCACCGTCAGTTATTCAGAACTGGGATCTTCCTCACAAGGAATATCCTGTTCAAAAAACATGAAAATCCTCAGAGCTAGGGTCCTGAGCAGCAGTAGCAAGGCTCCCTTGCGCTCTCACACTGCTTCCATCCTGACAAGGATGATTCCAGGACTGCCGACAACTAGTCGCTAATGTAATAGGTTTAGGAATGAAGCGTTTGAACCAGTAGGTAATGGGCAGTTACCACTATTTCCAATCACATCCTGGTTAATTTGAAAAATTAGGAAAAGGATTGCCTGTGGGATGGTGTGGATTGGAAAATTAACATGGATTGCCACCAACGAGTATATATAAAAGTAAAAAAGTTTTATTTATACAGATTTTCATGAGAATTTAACAAGGATAAATAAGGAGATTTGAAACAAGAACTGACATGCATTTATGTTGAAACCAAATACATACAATCGCCCTATACTAGTGACATATGGGTCATTTACACGTAGCGGCGAAAAGCAACCGACATGTTTCGGATATTGGTAGCTATATTCGTATTAGCTTCCATTGAATTTCCTTCTTCAGGGTTAATGTATTGGTTGTACATAGATTGGTATTTCTAAGAAGAGAGAACATAGTATATAGTAACAGTGTATTACAATACAAAATCATTGCACATCTTCCAATTCTAGGCATCTCCCAATTTTTTGGCACCAATCGACCAGTCTATCCCGATTGGCTGTATTATCAGCCACGGTTTTATATATAAAGCACCACTTGAGGCTGTTAGATTGCTACACAGACAGAGAGTGGATGCTTACTGGTTTGGTCTATCAGGTATGGGAATTTCTTTCATTAAATATCCAAACTTAACTTATTCCCTTAAGGGGATGCCAATGCACTCTCCTTTGGGGGTGGGAATTTTTGTTTAAAGGTATCTCATTTATATTTATATATAAGTATCTACATATACTGTATATTCTGCTTTTCCTTAGAAACCAGCCATAAGCCCTCCCTTATTTTTGGGCTTCCCTGTGAGATTTGATGGGCTGTTTTTGAGTCCAACTCCGGAATGTCCTGCTTGCTTCCACTACGGTCGCTGGGCTTTCTCTGCTAAAGTCGTGCTGCGACTATCAATTTGGAATTTTGGCTGTATCAGATCTGGTTGGGCTTCCATACCACTGAGATAGCCCCTCCAACTGGCTGGCTCCTCTGTTTTGAACCTAGACGGATGCATTTATGAAATTTTTCCTATAGTGGGACGTAAGTACTCTCACATGAACATGATCATGTACTATATAATATGTATCCCTGTATTGTCAAAAAATACTTATGGGGTTTTTTTTTTTGTTTGTTTTTTGTACTATGTGTGTTTAAATCGCCCATATATGGGAGATGCCTAGAATTGGAAGATGTGCAATGATTTTGTATTGTAATACACTGTTACTATATAATATGTTCTCTCTTCTTAGAAATACCAATCTATGTACAACCAATACATTAACCCTGAAGAAGGAAATTCAATGGAAGCTGCTACGAATATAGCTACCAATATCCGAAACATGTCGGTTGCTTTTCGAAAGCTACGTGTAAATGACCCATATGTCACTAGTATAGGGCGATTGTATGTATTTGGTTTCAACATAAATGCATGTCAGTTCTTGTTTTAAATCTCCTTATTTATCCTTGTTAAATTCTCATGAAAATCTGTAGAAATAATTTTTTTTTTCATATACACACACACAATATACATTATATATATAATATATATAAATTTTGGCAAGACAAAAGTTTTGTCGCCTATACAGAACATGAACAACTTTACTGAAAATCCCAAAATATGTCAGCAAATTAACCACTTAAGCCCCGGGCCATTTGGTAGCTAGAGGACCAGAGGTGAATTCAGAATTTTGCACTGCGCTGCTTTAACTGTAAATTGTGCGGACATGCAATGTTGTACCCAAACAAAATTTGCGTCCTTTTCTTCCCACAAATAGAGCTTTCTTTTAATGGTATTTGATTGCCTCTGCGATTTTTATTTTTTGCGATATAAACGGAAAAAGACCGAAAATTTTGAAAAAAAATGATTTTTTTCTACTTTTTGTTATAAGAAAAATCGAATAAACTCAATTTTAGTCATACATTTAGGCCAAAATGTATTCAGCCACATGTCTTTAGTAAAAAAAACGTCAATAAGTGTATATTTATCGGTTTGCGCAAAAGTTATAGCGTTTACAAACTAGGGTACATTTTCTGGAATTTACACAGCTTTAAATTTATGACTGCCCATCTCATTTCTTGAGGTGCTAAAATGGCAGGGCAGTACAAACCCCCCCCAAATGACCCCATTTTGGAAAGCAGACACCCCAAGGAAATTGCTGAGAGGCATGTTGAGCCCATTGAATATTTTTTTTTTTTTGTCCCAAGTGATTGAATAATGACAAAAAAAAAAAAATTACAAAAAGTTGTCACTAAATGATATATTGCTCACACATGCCATGGTTATATGTGGAATTGCACCCCAAAATACATTCTGCTGCTTCTCCTGAGTACGGGGATACCACATGTGTGGGACTTTTTAGGAGCCTAGCCACGTACGGGACCCCGGAAACCAAGCACCGCCTTCAGGATTTCTAAGGGCGCAAATTTTTGATTTCACTCCTCACTACCTATCACAGTTTTGAAGGCCATAAAATGCCAAAATAGCACAAAACCCCCCCAAATGACTCCATTTTAGAAAGTAGACACCCCAAGGAAATTGCTGAGAGGCCTGTTGAGCCCATTGAATATTTTTTTTTTGTCCCAAGTGATTGAATAATGACAAAAAAAAAATTACAAAAAGTTGTCACTAAATGATATATTGCTCACACATGCCATGGTTATATGTGGAATTGCACCCCAAAATACATTTTGCTGCTTCTCCTGAGTACGGGGATACCACATGTGTGGGACTTTTTAGGAGCCTAGCCGCGTACGGGACCCCGAAAACCAATCACCGCCTTCAGGATTTCTAGGCACAAATTTTTGATTTCACTCCTCACTACCTATCACAGTTTCGAAGGCCATAAAATGCCAAAATAGCACAAAACCCCCCCAAATGACCCCATTTTGGAAAGTAGACACCCCAAGCTGTTTGCTGAGAGGCATGGTGAGTATTTTACAGCTCTCATTTGTTTTTGAAAATGAAGAAAGAATATTTTTTTTTTCTTTTTTTTTTTTTTCAATTTTCAAAACTTTGTGACAAAAAGCGAGATCTGCAAAATACTCACAATACCTCTCAGCAAATAGCTTGGGGTGTCTACTTTCCAAAATGGGGTCATTTGGGGGGGGTTTGTGCCATCTGGGCATTCCATGGCCTCCGAAACTGTGATAGGCAGTGAGAAGTGAAATCAAAAATTTACACCCTTAGAAAGCCTGAAGGCGGTGATTGGTTTTTGGGGTCCCGTACGCGGCTAGGCTCCCAAAAAGTCTCACACATGTGGTATCCCCGTACTCAGGAGAAGCAACAGAATGTATTTTGGGGTGTAATTCCACATATGCCCATGGCATGTTTGAGCAATATATCATTTAGTGACAACTTTGTGCAAAAAAAAAAAAAAAAAAAATTGTCTTTTTTCCACAACTTGTGTCAACATATAAAATATTCCATGGACTCGACATGCCTCTCAGTATATAGCTTGGGGTGTCTACTTTCCAAAATGGGGTCATTTGGGGGGGTTTTGAACTGTTCTGGCATTTTATACACAACATTAGGAAGCTTACATCCACTCTTCTAACCACTTGAAGACAAAGCCCTTTCTGACACTTTTTGTTTACATGAAAACATATTTTTTTTTGCAGGAAAATTATGTTGAACCCCCAAACATTATATATATTTTTAAAGCAAAGGCCCTACAGAATAAAATGGTGGGTGTTGCATTTTTTTTTTCTACACAGTATTTGCGCAGCGATTTTTCAAACGCATTTTTTGGGGAAAAAATACACTTTTTTTTATTTTAATGCACTAAAACACACTATATTGCCCAAATGTTTGATGAAATAAAAAAGATGATCTTAGGCCGAGTACATAGATACCAAACACGACATGCTTTAAAATTTCGCACAAACGCGCATTGGCGACAAACTACATACATTTTTAAAAGCCTTTAAAAGCCTTTACAGGTTACCCCGTTAGATTTACAGAGGAGGTCTACTGCTAAAATTACTGCCCTCGATCTGACCTTCGCGGTGATACCTCACATGCATGGTGCAATTGCTGTTTACATATGACGCCAGACCGACGCTTGTGTTCGCCATTGGGCAAGAGCAGGGCAGGACAGGGGTGCTTTTTTTTTTTTTTTTTTTTTTTTTTTTTTTATTATTAATTTTGCTTTTTTTTTTTTTAAATTGTTCCTTCCATGTTTTTTTTTTTTTTATCATTTTTATTGTTATCTCAGGGATTGTAAATATCCCCTATGATAGTAATAGGTAGTGACAGGTACTCTTTTTTTGAAAAAACTGGGGTCTAGACCCTAGATCTTTCCTCTGCCCTCAAAGCATCTGACCACACCAAGATCGGTGTGATAAAATGCTTTCCCAATTTCCCAATGGCGCTTTTTATATCCGGGGGGGGACATTCCCTCCCACTGCTTGTAAAAGCAGTCCAGAGGCTAATTAGCCACTAGGGTTGCTTTTACATTAAAGCCGGCCGCTGGCTGAAAAGAATGATACCAAGATGATACCTAAACCCGCAGGCATCAATCTGGTATAACCATTCAAAGTCCAGCAACATACCAGTACGTTGCTGGTCCTTGTTGGACATGTATTGTAATCTTTTTTTTTCATGCAGCCAGGTGGCTGAACGAAAAAAAGAGATTGATCGGTGGGTATGCCCACCATTAGAATACCGCCCTTCATCCACCCACTTCTAATGATGGGCATACATGCACCATTTATATATGCCGAAGCATGGGGGCATCCTCCTGCAAAAAAGTTATGCCGCACACACATGGTCGGACTTTTCCACGGGCAAGCCTCCGTCGGAATTTCGACCGTATGTACGCGGCATTAGGAGCAAAATCGCTCCTCCGCCCCTGCTGCCCCAATGCTTCGGCATATTTGCTTCTTTTTTTTTTTTTAACTGTGGTGGTGAAATCACCTCCTACAGCACTGGAGTCGCAGGGATCAGGCCTGTCTCTGCGAACGCTGCAGTTATGTGTGTTGTGTTTTGTAAGTGACAGTGATCGATCGATACTGCACTTCGGTGGCCTGGGCTGGACGGAGGGGCAAAACGCAGGTGCTAGCAGGTATCTGGGCTGATCCCGCTAACACTGCGTTTTTGGGAACCCTAAACTGCTGGGGACGCTAGTATAGATCTGATCAGATCAGATATTGATCTGTTCAGATACTATACCACTAAGGGAGGTGTATGCTTCACGCGTGGGTGTTAGCGTTACTGGCACTAACCTGACGCTGCCTGGGGTGTGACGCAGACCCTCTCTGATGCTAAAACCTAATTGATATCACCCGCCGGGCGATCAGGGGGTTAAACCTTTATTGGGTTATATACGGCGGGTGCCCTGACACTATAAAAAGCAAACTAACTAACCAGCGCCACCCGTAACACTTATATGATTACTGGTGAAAGGGTTAACTAGGGGCAATTAGGGGGTTAAAACCTTTATTAGATAATATATGGGGGTACCTGACGCTATAAAAACCTGCGGCGAACCTAAAAAAAAATTACTGGCTACCGATCTGCATCACCGACGCTAAGACATCGATCAGAAAAATGATCGCTTAGCGACAGTGGTGATAGGGGGTGAAAGGGTTACCTGGGGGGGCGATCAAGGGGGTTAAACCTTTATTAGATAATTTATGGGGGGTACCCGACGCTATAAAAACCTGCGAACCTAAAAAAATTACTGGGTACCGATCTGCATCACCGACGCCAAGACAGCGATCAGAAAAATGATCGCCAAGCGACGGCGGTGCTAGGGGGTGAAAGGGTTATCTGGGGGGTGATCAAGGGGTTAAACCTTTATTGGGGGGGGGGTTAGGGGGCTACACTGGACCTAAAACTAAATGTAGTGACACTTTTACAGTCACAAATGTCACTGATTGCAGTGATCAGTAAATAAATGGTCACTGCAATCAGTGACACTGTGACTGGGGGCTGGGGGGTGATCTGGGGGGGGCTGGGGGGTGATCTGGGGGGGCGATTTATGTGCCTATGTGTGCTGGTGTTAGTGTAGTGTTAGTGCACTGACCTGTGTGTCTTCTCTTGTACGACGCTCGGTATATGTGAGCGCCGCACAGGAGATGACATCACTTCCTCCTGCTTTCTCTATCTGTGTAAACAGTACACAGACAGAGGGGGCATTTCTATTCGCCGGGAGCGATCGCGGGGGGGTGGTCGGAATCGAACGGCCGCCCCCCCATCTCGGAACGCTCCCAGACGAATTCCGACCGCTCACTGTACAGAAGGGGGGTCCGATCGGACCCCCCAACTGTACAAAGGCAATCACGTACACTCTACGTGATTGTGCCTGTCGGTGCCATTGTGCCGACGTATATATACAGTGAGCGGTCGTTAAGTGGTTAAGTAGTGGTGCTGTGAGATCCAAATTTATTATCTTGTATGACTTCCATGAGCTTGAAGGACAGCATCCATGCGGTTTGGCAAGGATTCATACAATTTATTGATGAAGTCATCAGGAATAGCAAAGAAAACAGTCTTGCATGCCTCCCAGAGTTCATCAATAATCTTTGGCTTCGTGTTCCATGCTTCATCTTTCATCCTACACCACATATGCTCAATGATGTTCATGTCTGGTGACTGGGCTGGCCAATCCTGGAGCATCTTGATCTTCTTTGCCTTAAGGAACTTTGATGTGGAGATAGAAGTATGCAATGGAGCACCATCCTGCTGCAAAATTTGGCCTTTTTTATGGTTGGGAATATAAGAGGTAGCTAAGATTTCTTGGTATTTTAGACTATTGATGTTGCCTTCCACCCTGCAGATCCCTCGCACACCCCCATACTGGATGTAACTCCAGACCATGATTTTGCCTCCACCAAACTTCACTGTTTTCTGGGTAAATCTCGGCTCCATGCGGGTTCCAGTTGGTCTCCTGCAATATTTGCGGCGACTGTGGTGTAATTCAACAGAAGATTCATCTGAAAAATCTACCTTCTGCCACTTTTCCAGAGTCCATCCTTTTAGCAGGCTGTGGCCCTTGGCAAATGCCACACGGTATTTCAATTGTCTTTTGTTTAGTGCTGGCTTATGGGCACTGATTTGACCATGGAGGCCATTTTGAGACAGAATCCGACAAACTGTTCTGGTTGACACAGGGACTTCAGGTGACCAGGTCTCGTGGAGCTCTGCTGCAGTGGAAAATGGGCTGGCCTTGGATTTTCGAGCCAACAAACGGTCATTTCCAGCAGTTGTCTTGCGGGGTCGGCCTGACCTGGCCTTGTCCAAAACGTCTCCAGTCTCTTCAAATCTTTTTTTTATCCTCTGAACTTGACGCTGAGACACATTGAAGGTGTCTGCCACATCAGTAGTGGATCTGGTCTTCAGCCTCTTGATAATCAACACTTTAGTCTCCGGGTGAATCTTAGGCATGTTTGCAGAGGTCTAGTTGCAGTTGAGAAGGACTCTAGTGTACTGGTGCTCTTTTTATACACACCTGAGACCTAATTGATCCATTATTAGTCACAGGTGAAGCTCATATAACAAGGCGACAACACTTATGTCTTGGCAAAAATTGACTGAATGGGCTTTACCAAGCTGTGAATATTAGAATACTTTTTGTCAGTTTCGTTTTGCACTGAAACATTATTACAAAAGCTCTTGGGATTAAAATGACCCATTTCTTGTAACAAAATCTTGATTAGAAATATATTTTAGCAGCACTTCAGGTCAATTTGTACACAAGCGACAAGACTTTTGTCAGGGACTGTGTATATATATATATATATATATATATATATATATATATATATATAAAAATTTCCAATCCACACCATCCCAGGGGCAATCCTTTTCCTAATTTCTCACAACTAGTCGCTAAGGACCGCAGGTGCAGGAGCACTGCCAGTTGCCTCTGACAAGTGTGGAGAAGCAGGTGAACTAGACTCCATATTGCCACCCTCTGAGACCTTATACACCATTACAGTGCATAATACAGTCCACCCACTGGCTGGGCTGAGGAAGGGAAACCCAGAGGACTCACCAACCCTCAAGGACCGCTCAGTTACGCTGTATGAAACCGCGCTGCAGCGCGAGTGAAGCCTGAGGAGAGTGTGAGGATATTGTGAGGAGATGAGATTGTGAGGAGATTTGCGCCGCAGCAGCGCCGATAGAGGACGAAACTGAAAGTGAAAGCGCCGCGGCTTCAAGTGAAACACTCACACACCAGAACACTGCTCCTCTCCCAGAGTCACTACACAGACATGAGAGCCCCCCGCTAGGCCAGAGCGACCCCCAAGTACCCCCACACAGCACAGCACCAGTACAGGGTGCAGAGAGCAGAACAGGGGGGAGACAGGGAGAAACCCCCCATATAAAGAAACACAGCCAGCATGTACTCACCTGCAGCAGGAGAGACTACTTACCCATCCCAGAGGGACCCACTGCCTTGTTTCAGATAGACCTATCACAGAGTAGTACTGAGTAGCTGTCGGCCCGGTCTACCGCGAAAGATACAGACAGGTACTGTTCAATCTTGAGAGGACCACGGGAGCATAAAAGCAACCCGGCCACCCCTGGAGTCATGGGGCATGTCGTGAACTGAGTCTCACGCACACAAGGCGAGGATCAGCACGCTCGATGGTCGGACAGGGAAGACTACGAGGATACCAGTGTACCCAACCTGTTGCTCAGCCGACAGTTGATTGAAGGTCTCAAAAATAAAATAATAAAATTCTCAAAGGAATAAAAATAAAAATCTTCCAGGAGACTGACTCCTGAGAGAGCCACGTCTTCTCCTTCTGCTAGGCAGAAAAAAAACTGAGGCTGCTAGCTGCAGGTGGGAGGGTTGTGTCCGGAGGGACCACCCCTGGGCAGGGCTGTTCAGCTCTGTTTTTTTAGAATGTATGTTGTAACATCTAACATTCTGCCTAGATCTTCTCCTGCGAGCGGGGACATATACCCACGTGTTTCAGTATTAGAAGCTGTGTCAGTCCATGGACGGTAAGAGAAACAAGTTTTTTAAAACCACTCCATGCTGTAAAAACAGCAGGACCCTGGGAACCGAACACGTCCATGGACGGCACTTCATCTACACGCACCTGGAGACGTAGGCCCTCCAGGTGCGATGGTAGATCTTGCAGGAGGAAGAATTCAGTGCCCTCAGCATGGTCGAGATGACCGAATCCGAAAGACCTCAGTCCCTTAGTACCTGGCTGACGATAACCATGCCATACGCCCAGCGGCTGTAAGGCAGGATGAAGTGTGGGACCTTGAGACAGAAGGTCCTCCCGCATTGGCGTCCGCCACCAGGTGTACTAAGTCGGCGTACCAAGGATGCCGGGGCCAATCCAGAGCGATTAGGATCACCGGGAATCCCCTCGATCAGCACATTGAGGAGCAGCCGAGGTAGCCACAACAGTGGAGGATAGGCATAAACTAGCCTCCACGCGTCTGACGCATCTGTCCAGGGATCACTGGACTGGACCCCGAATCTCAGCATCATGCAAACGAGACGCGAAGCCAGGACGTCCACGTCTGGTCACTATAGGTCCACTACGATGTGGACGAGAAGGCCAGGCATGGGCTTCGCCGGAGTAGAGCACCCCCCACAGAGGAACAAGCTACGACACCACACAGACCCCCACTGGGACCCAGAGCCCCCCCACAGGTACGCCCGGTCGCAGCCAGCCCCGCTGGGGCAGAAGGGATAAAGGTGACAGAAAACAGAAAGGGGAGGACACGAGAACCCCCTTTCCCAGGAATGCCCAGCTGTTCACACCCGCCGAGGCAGGGGGAACTGTACTTACCCGTCCAAACGAGGACCTGTTGGTGCGTTCCTGACAGGCCTACAACCAAGCGGTACGGAGTAGCTGTCGGCCCGGTCCACTGTGAGTGAGACAGCAAGCAGCCCAGTCATATGTGGACCCTGGATCAGAAGCTCACCGGCCAGCCCTGGAGTCATGGGGTATGTCGTGACAGACCCAACGCCTATTTGCAAGGGACTGTAACACGCTCGATGGTCGGACTGGGGGGGGGGGGGACTACAAGGATCTATAAATATCCTGCCTGTCATGCCCAGCCGGCAGTTGATAGAAGATCTTAAAAATAAAATAAGATAAAATAAAATAAAAATTTCTTCAGGACTCAGGTCCCAAAAGGGAGCCACGTCCATCTCCTCTGCTAGGCAGAAAAAAACTGAGGCTGCTGACTGCAGGTAGGAGGGTTAAAGTACGGAGGGACCACCCCCTGGGGGGAGCTGTTTAACTCTGTTAAAGTTACATGTTTTAAGATAACTAACATGTTCTGCCTAGTCCTCTCCTATGGACAGGAACATAACCCAACTGTCAAGAATTAAAGGAGCTGTGTCCGTCCATGGACAAAAAGAGAAATATACGCCATTAAGGAGAAGCCAACGTGTCTATGCCAATTCCAAAAATGTTGACGCGTTTCACATAGTCTCTTCCTCAGAACCCCATTGATTTGGTAGCAGAGATAATGGCGGGTCATCACAGGGGCGTAGCACAAAGATAGTGGAACATATAGTGCAGACAAGATAAGTAGTGTGGGGCAGTAGAATAACATATACAAATTTAGCCATGTCTACAGATCTATAAAAAAGGTACAGTATGGAAAAGACAGCAAACGTAGGGTCATACCCCAGATGTACAAGGTTATTGTCTAGATCAGTGTTTCTCAACTCCAGTCCTCAAGGCGCCCCAACAGGTCATGTTTTCAGGATTTCCCTCAGATGAAACAGCTGTGGTAATTACAAGGCAGTGAAACTGATCAAATCACCTGTGCAAAATAATGGAAAGCCTGAAAACATGACATGTTGGGGCGCCTTGAGGACTGGAGTTGAGAAACCCTGGTCTAGATCAGTGTTTCTCAACTCCAGTCCTCAAGGCGCCCCAACAGGTCATGTTTTCAGGATTTCCCTTAGATGAAACAGGTGTGCTAATTACTAAGGCAGTGAAACTGATCAAATCACCTGTGCAAAATAATGGAAAGCTGGAAAACATGACCTGTTGGGGTGCCTTGAGGACTGGAGTTGAGAAACACTGGTCTAGATATCTGTAAATAGTGTTAAAGACCATATTGCCTTATTAGTATCATTTAGCACTTCCCAAGATGGATGAGAAGGGGAGAGGAGAGAAAGGCCCCAGAGCGGAAAGGCCCACCAGACTTTGTATTCAGTCCTATAAAAAGGAGGATATTACTTTCAAAAATCCAAACCAGATAGCGAAACCACCCCACAGTCTGCATACAACAATGTGTCCACCAGCAGAATGCTGGTGGGCACATTATTGTATGCAGACTGTGGGATGGTCTAATGTCTGCCCTGCACTTCACTGCAGCTAATCAGGGCCGGCCCTATGATGGGACCGGGTGGTACCATGGTACCAGGCGGCACTTTTAGGGGGGCGGCAAACTGACGCCCGCCAGCCAGCCTGTTCCGCCCGATCCGCTGCCTGTGAGGAACCCGACGCCGCTGCCTGTGAGGACAGTCGCAGCCCAGGGGCGGGGGGGGGCAGTCAGCGAGTGAGCGGGCAGGCGCCGCTGCTTGTGAGGACACTCGCATCCCGGGGACGGGGGGGGGGCAGTCAGCGAGCAGGCGCCGCTGCCTGTGTGAGGACACTCACAGCCCGGGAGGTGGGGGCTGTCAGTGAGTGAGCGGGCAGGCGCCGCTGCCTGTGAGGAGCCCAGCGCCGCTGCTGTTAGTGGTGACAGGGGCAGCCGCGGGCAGAACACTCGCAGCCCGGGGGGGGGCTAGGAGCAGTCAGTGAGTGAGCGCGCAGCGGAGCAGAGAGATGATGTCATCTCTCACCGCCCGCCCTGAATCACCACAATTCCACCCTCACTGTGCAGCCGTGTGCACTCTGGGACACAGCAAGTGACAACGCGCAACGTGTGGCAGGTGATGTTGTGACAATCCGCAACGTGTGGCAAGTGACAATACGCAACGTGTGGCACGTGACTATCTGCATCGTGTGGCATGTGATGTGGCAAGTGACAACCCGCAACGTGTGGCATGTGACGCAAGTGACCATGCGCAACGTGTGGCAGGTGACAATCCGCAACGTGTGGCAGGTGACAATCCGCAACGTGTGGCAGGTGACAATCCGCAACGTGTGGCAGGTGACAATCCGCAACGTGTGGCAGGTGACAATCCGCAACGTGTGGCAGGTGACAATCCGCAACGTGTGGCAGGTGGCAATCCGCAACGTGTGGCAGGTGGCAATCCGCAACGTGTGGCAGGTGGCAATCCGCAACGTGTGGCAGGTGGCAATCCGCAACGTGTGGCAGGTGACAATCAGCAACGTGTGGCAGGTGACAATCAGCAACGTGTGGCAGGTGACAACCCGCAACGTGTGGCAGGTGACAACCCGCAACGTGTGGCAGGTGACAACCCGCAACGTGTGGCAGGTGACAACCCGCATCTGGTGGTGGAGTCCAAAGCAAAACTGTAAGTACAAACACACATCACAAGTTGTATGAGACATGAGAGCCTGAGAGGGACTTGCCTTGCCCAGCCCTGATTAACCACTTAAGGACCGGAAGGATTCGCCCACTTAAAGCGATTGTATGGCTTTGTTTTTTATTTTTTTTTAAATAAAAAAACATGCTATACTTACCTCCACTGTGCAGTTAGTTTGGAAAAGAGTGGCCCCGATCCTCTTGTTCTCGGGTCCCTCGGCGGCTGTCTCGGCTCCTCCCTGCGTCAGATAACCCCCTTCTGGGAAGCGCTCTCCCAAGGAGGTTAGCTTGTGGGCGCGCTCCCTGTCATACACACTGCGTCCATAGACACAGCGTGTACGACTCATTCCCGCCCCCCCACGGGCCGCGTCATTGGATGTGATTGACAGCAGCGCGAGCCAATGGCTGCGCTGCTATCAATCTATCCAATCTAGCCAATAAACGGCCAGCCTCCGTGGAGAAGAGGACGCCGGGGGACGCGCACAGCAGGTGAACGGGCTCAGGTAAGTAAAACGGGGGGCCTGGGGGGCAGTACTTGCCAGGTGTTTTTTCACCTTAATGCATAGGATGCATTAAGGTGAAAAAAAAACAAATCTTTACAACCCCTTTTAATGACCAGGCCATTTTTTGCGATACGGCACTGTGTCGCTTTAACTGACAATTGCGCGGTCATGCGACACTGTACCCAAATAAAATTGATGTCCTTTTTTTCCCACAAATAGAGCTTTCTTTTGGTGATATTTGACAATATGTTTTACTTTTTGCTATGATAAATATCCAAAAAAATTATAAAAAAAAAAATATTTCTTCATCAGTTTAGGCCAATATGTATTCTTCTACATATTTTTGGTACCAAAAAAACACAATTAGCGTACATTGATTAGTTTGCGCAAAAGACATTGCGGCCGCCCGCCATGCACAGGTCCCTTCATACTCCTATATACACGTATAGAGCCATGACAGGTCCTCTTTATACTCCTGGTACAAGGCGGCACTTTTAGGGGGGCGGCAAACTGACGCCCGCCAGCCAGCCTGTTCCGCCCGATCCGCTGCCTGTGAGGAACCCGACGCCGCTGCCTGTGAGGACAGTCGCAGCCCAGGGGCGGGGGGGGGGCAGTCAGCGAGTGAGCGGGCAGGCGCCGCTGCTTGTGAGGACACTCGCATCCCGGAGACGGGGGGGGGCAGTCAGCGAGCAGGCACCGCTGCCTGTGTGAGGACACTCACAGCCCGGGAGGTGGGGGCTGTCAGTGAGTGAGCGGGCAGGCGCCGCTGCCTGTGAGGAGCCCAGCGCCGCTGCTGTTAGTGGTGACAGGGGCAGCCGCGGGCAGAACACTCGCAGCCCGGGGGGGGGCTAGGAGCAGTCAGTGAGTGAGCGCGCAGCGGAGCAGAGAGATGATGTCATCTCTCACCGCCCGCCCTGAATCACCACAATTCCACCCTCACTGTGCAGCCGTGTGCACTCTGGGACACAGCAAGTGACAACGCGCAACGTGTGGCAGGTGACGTTGTGACAATCCGCAACGTGTGGCAAGTGACAATACGCAACGTGTGGCACGTGACTATCTGCATCGTGTGGCAGGTGATGTCGTGGCAAGTGACAATCCGCAACGTGTGGCATGTGATGTGGCAAGTGACAACCCGCAACGTGTGGCATGTGACGCAAGTGACCATGCGCAACGTGTGGCAGGTGACAATCCGCAACGTGTGGCAGGTGACAATCCGCAACGTGTGGCAGGTGACAATCCGCAACGTGTGGCAGGTGGCAATCCGCAACGTGTGGCAGGTGGCAATCCGCAACGTGTGGCAGGTGGCAATCCGCAACGTGTGGCAGGTGGCAATCCGCAACGTGTGGCAGGTGACAACCCGCAACGTGTGGCAGGTGACAACCCGCAACGTGTGGCAGGTGACAACCCGCAACGTGTGGCAGGTGACAACCCGCAACGTGTGGCAGGTGACAACCCGCAACGTGTGGCAGGTGACAACCCGCAACGTGTGGCAGGTGACAACCCGCATCTGGTGGTGGAGTCCAAAGCAAAACTGTAAGTACAAACACACATCACAAGTTGTATGAGACATGAGAGCCTGAGAGGGACTTGCCTTGCCCAGCCCTGATTAACCACTTAAGGACCGGAAGGATTCGCCCACTTAAAGCGATTGTATGGCTTTGTTTTTTATTTTTTTTTAAATAAAAAAACATGCTATACTTACCTCCACTGTGCAGTTAGTTTGGAAAAGAGTGGCCCCGATCCTCTTGTTCTCGGGTCCCTCGGCGGCTGTCTCGGCTCCTCCCTGCGTCAGATAACCCCCTTCTGGGAAGCGCTCTCCCAAGGAGGTTAGCTTGTGGGCGCGCTCCCTGTCATACACACTGCGTCCATAGACACAGCGTGTACGACTCATTCCCGCCCCCCCACGGGCCGCGTCATTGGATGTGATTGACAGCAGCGCGAGCCAATGGCTGCGCTGCTATCAATCTATCCAATCTAGCCAATAAACGGCCAGCCTCCGTGGAGAAGAGGACGCCGGGGGACGCGCACAGCAGGTGAACGGGCTCAGGTAAGTAAAACGGGGGGCCTGGGGGGCAGTACTTGCCAGGTGTTTTTTCACCTTAATGCATAGGATGCATTAAGGTGAAAAAAAAACAAATCTTTACAACCCCTTTTAATGACCAGGCCATTTTTTGCGATACGGCACTGTGTCGCTTTAACTGACAATTGCGCGGTCATGCGACACTGTACCCAAATAAAATTGATGTCCTTTTTTTCCCACAAATAGAGCTTTCTTTTGGTGATATTTGACAATATGTTTTACTTTTTGCTATGATAAATATCCAAAAAAATTATAAAAAAAAAAATATTTCTTCATCAGTTTAGGCCAATATGTATTCTTCTACATATTTTTGGTACCAAAAAAACACAATTAGCGTACATTGATTAGTTTGCGCAAAAGACATTGCGGCCGCCCGCCATGCACAGGTCCCTTCATACTCCTATATACACGTATAGAGCCATGACAGGTCCTCTTTATACTCCTGTTGACATGTATAGAGCATGACGGGTCCCCTTTAGTTATCATGATATAAAATAATGAATGTGGGGGCCTTTTGGTGGGCGTGATTTTTTTTTTGGGGGGGGGGGCAGCATTTAATTCTTGGTCCCAGGCAGCACAATGTCTTGGGCCGGCCCTGCAGCTAATCAAACACATTTCATGCTCGAGTACCTGCTACCCTGGCTACAGTAATGAGGGAATAAGATCTGTGAACCTGGAAGTGACATAATACACATTGCTTCAAGATTCATTAGGTGCAGTGGGGATCAGGGAATAGATGTTCCCAATTCTAGAGTGGGCTCTCTGGAAGAACAGGACACCAAGGAACCACCACGGGTGCCGGCCTGGATCACTTTTACCTGAAAGCCAATCACCGGCTGAAAAATGTCATACCAAGTTCACGGCTGCAACAGCAGCCGTAAGCTTGCTTTAATCCGTTAACTACCGGGAATTTGGTAGCAAAGGGGTCAGAACACCTTAGAAAGCTCTTGACAACATTATCAAAACTTGAGTATATAAATGCAAAGTAGAAAATTATCCAAAAACTGAACAACTCAACCCATCATTAAACCATTTTACAGTTAGATAAAAAAAATCCTGGAGTTGTGTACTTACCTCTTATGGAACAGGTGAATTACAGGGTAATAGAAGAAGCTCTTTTGTTTCCTGCACTTTCCCTGGTGCCACCAGCAGTTGACAGCCACAAACAGTACCTGAGGGAACCAAAATAATCTTTAAAGCGGAAGTAAACCCATCGATTTAACAGTTTAAAAAATAGGATTTTTATAACAGCTTACCTGTAAAATCCTTTTCTTGGAGTACACCACGGGACACAGAGCTAGTCATTACATAATGGGTTAAGGGTCACCAGCGGTGATTGGACACTGGCACAACCAATGGAAGACAGTTCCCCTCCATATAACCCCTCCCATCAGGGAAGTACCTCAGTTTTGTAGCAAAGCAGTAAGGTTCCCATAAGAAGGGGGGGACCTCTGTGTCCCGTGGTGTACTCCAAGAAAAGGATTTTACAGGTAAGCTGTTATAAAAATCCTATTTTCTTTATCGTACACCACGGGACACAGAGCTAGTCATTACATAATGGGACGTCCCAGAGCAATGCTCATATGAAGGGGGGGAGACACAGATCAAAACAGGCCGCTTGCGGACCAGAAGCCCTATACTGCTGCCTGCAGCACACTTCGCCCAAAGGCGGAATCCTCATGTCCTTTCACATCTATTTGATAGAATTTGGAAAATGTATGGACTGAAGACCAAGTTGCAGCTTTACAGATCTGAGCCATCAAAGCCTGGTGGTGCACTGCCCATGAAGCACCTATCGCCCTGGTAGAGTGCGCCTTAACAGGAAAAGGAGGAGTCCTGTTCTTTAAACCATAAGCTTGAATAATTACTTGTCTAATCCACCTGGAAATGGTGGATCTTGATACCGCTTGGCCCTTCTTGGGCCCATCTGGTAAAATAAACAAAACATCTGTTTTACGTATCTGAGCGGTTGCTTGCAGATACACCTTTACCGCTCTCCCTAGATCTAGAGAGTGTAATAATTTTTCCCCCGCCGTCCGCGGGTTTGGAAAAAAGGAAGGCAGAACAATGTCTTGATTCAAGTGAAAAGCCGACACCACCTTAGGTAGAAAAGCCGGATGGGGTCGTAGTACGATTTTGTCCTTGTGACAAATTAGACAAGGCTCTTTACAAGAAAGAGCTGCTAGCTCTGATACTCTCCTAGCAGAAGCTATAGCAATCAGAAAAGCCAACTTCCTACTTAATATAATTAAAGGAATATGGCGAATAGGTTCAAAAGGTTGCTTTTGCAACACTGACAATACCAAATTCAAATCCCATGGACACAAGGGAGTCCTAACTGGAGGATTTATCCTCAGTACCCCCTTAATGAATGTCCGAACTAGGGAGTGAGATGCCAATGGTCTCTGAAAGAAGACTGATAGAGCCGATATTTGCCCTTTGATGGTGCTAAGGGCTAAATTCATATCCACTCCTAACTGGCAAAAAGCAAGAATCCTGCTTATTTCATATTTCTGAGGATTCCAACTTCTGGATTCACACCAGGAAACGTATGCTCTCCAGACTCTCTGATAGATGAGTCTGGAGGCTGGCTTTCTAGCATTAATGAGCGTAGAAAGAGCCGGACCAGAGACCCCTCTCTTTTTAAAAATGTGGGTCTCAGCAGCCAGGCCGTCAACTTTAGCCTTTGTAAGGAAGGGTGGAATACTGGACCCTGTGACAGCAGGTCGTGTCGGAGTGGAAACTTCCAGGGCCTTCCTATCGCCGTTTTTACAATCTCGGCATACCAAGGCCTCCTGGGCCAGTTTGGGGCCACTAGGATTACTGGTATTCCCTCCTCCTTGATCCTGCGAAGCAGTCTTTGTAGAAGAGGGATCGGAGGGAATGCCTAGATCAGTGAGAACTGATTCCATGGAGTTATTAGAGCGTCTGTATTATTAGAGCGTCTGTCCCGTAGGCTAGAGGATCCCTCGTTCTGGACACAAAGTTGTCCAATTTCTTGTTGAACCTGGCAGCTAGCAGGTCTACATCTGGGTTTCCCCATCTCAGACATATGGCCTGAAAGATCTCGGGGTGAAGAGACCACTCCCTGGTAGCAGCTGCTGACGACTCAGGTAGTCTGCTTGCCAATTTTCCATCCCTGGAATGAAGATTGCAGAAAGGCAAGGTACATGCTCTTCTGCCCATGCCAGGATCCGGTTCACCTCTCTTTGGGCTGCCCGACTGCGGGTGCCTCCTTGGTGATTGATGTAAGCTACTGCAGTAGCATTGTCGGATTGAACCCGAACTGGGTAGCCCTGTAACCTGTATGTCCAGGTTTTGAGGGCTAGATATACCGCCCGGATCTCTAGCACATTGATGGGCAGGATCCCCTGAGTCTTGGCCCAGGTTCCCTGGGTAGAAGCCTCCTCGAATACTGCACCCCAGTCCGATAGGCTGGTATTCCTAGATACCACCTTCCAGGCCACTGGGAGGAAGGACTTTCCCTTCCGTAAATTCCTGGCTTCTAGCCACCAATCGAAGTTGTGGCGTACTTGTGAGGACAGGCGCATGGGTATATCCAGAGCTTGGCTCTTCCTGTTCCAGGAAGCTAAAATATTGCCTTGAAGTAGTCTCGAATGAAACTGGGCGTAAGGGACCGCCTCGAAGGAGGCTACCATCTTTCCCAATAGTCTCATGCAAAGGCGAATAGACGGCCTCTTGTTTGCTTTGACCTTGTGGATCAGGTCTTTCAGAGACTGTATCTTCGGTTCTGGCAGGTATACCTCATTTTGGGCTGTATCTATGATCATGCCCAGGTACCCTATCCTTCTTTGGGCCTGGAGAGAGGATTTTTGTAAATTTATAATCCATCCTAAATGCTCCAGGTATCCTACTGTAGTGTGTACAGCGTGACCCAATCCGTCCTTTGACTGATCTATTACTAGTAGATCGTCCAGATAGGCTGTTACCGCAATGCCCCGTGTTCTTAGGTTACTAACAGAGGAGCTAGCACCTTTGTGAACACTATGGGCGCGGTGGCTACACCAAACGGCAGAGCCACAAATTGAAAGTGGCGATCTTCTACCGCAAACCTTAGGAATCTTTGGTGAGCGGGGAGGATGGGTATGTGTAAATGTGCGTCCTTGATATCTATGGACGCCATGAATTTTCCGCCCTTTAAAGTGGCGGCCACGGATCGGATCGTTTCCATTCGAAAATGGCGATCGTTCAGGAACCGATTTAGGGATTTTAGATCCAGGATGGGTCTGACATCTCCATTTGGCTTTGGAATCACAAAGAGGTTTGAGTAAAAACCTGAACCTCGCTCTTTTTGGGGTACGTCTGTAACTACCCCTTGAGCCATTAAGTGATTCAAACCTTTGAAGAAGGATTCTCTTTTTTGTGGATCCTTGGAGAGTCTTGAACCTCGGAATTGAGAAGATGGGATCTCTCGAAATTCCAGTTTGTACCCTGAGGATATTGTGGATACTACCCAATTGTCCTGGATTTCTGACCACCAAGTTGCTCAGAACTGACAAAGCCTTCCTCCCACTCGGCCGAGCGGGGGCGCCCCTTCACTGAGAGGCTTTGGGGGCTTGCTTATTAGCTCTTGCACCCCACGGCTTCTTGTTCTTCTGAGCTTGCCCCTTGATTTTGTGGGCGGCTAAAACAGGCCGCCGCCACTGGTTGGAGTCAGATTTCCCGGGAGCTGGGGAGAGAGCGTTTAAAACAAGATCTCTTGTTTTTCTTTCTCTCAGGTAAAAGTCATTTTACCACTTGATCTTCTGTATATATTTTTCTAAATCTTCCCCAAATAGGCGTTCGCCATGGAACGGGAACTTGCCAACAGCTTTTTGCATGGGGTCTCCGCTGACCAATGCTCAAGCCAAAGTACTCTGCGCATCTGTACCAGCTGGAGTGTAAGGCGTGATGCCTGTATGATAGAATCTCTCATGGCATCCACTGTGAAGCATAAGGCTTTTAGGCAAATTTTTCTCAATTTCTAGCCTGCTCTGAAGGCAGTTCCTTCAGCCCCTGCTTTACCTGTTGGCTGATGACCTGACCCATACCGACTGCTGCTACTGCAGGTTGGGTAATTGAGCCGGCCAAAAGGAAGGAGGATTTCAACTTCCTCTCAGAAGGATCTTTTTAAACCCTTGTACATTATCCACCGGACATGTCAGGTTTTTATTTACACAAGAAATAGCCGCAACTACCGCAGGCAGGCTCCATTTCTTAAAAAAAAAAAATTTTTCCCCCATAGGATAAAGAATGTTAAACCTTTTTGGAGGTGAGAAACGCTTATCTGGATGTTGCCAGTTTGCGTATATTAGATCCTCTAGTAACGGATGAACCGGGAAGGAGCATGCACCTTGCAGGGATCTTAATGACCCTAGGGAGGAGACAGGTAATTCCGTTACCTCCGCAGAGGTTAACTTAAATGCACTGCTATAGCATTGTACCTGTGACCTTAAAATCTGGCTCCTCATCCTCTGCTGATGTAGCCTCCTCCTCCTCATCCTCCTCCCTCAGGTACTTCTGAAGGGAGGTCCCATACTGGAAGAGACCTGCTTCGCTTATTGTTCCTTTTTAGAGGACTTAGCGATTAAGGTAGCAATTTTTTCCTCCAGATTATTTAGGGCAGCTGATAAAGTGTCCTCAGTGACATATACAGGCCCAGGCTCCACTGGGGAAGCCGCCATACCTGACAGAGGTAATGGCTCATCCTGAACAGGTGCATTTAGCAACCCAGGAGAGAAAGGTACCGAGTCAGCACAGTTAGAGCCTCCTCTCAGGCGGTGGTGCTTTCTTATCTCTTTTTGTCCGTATTACTTCCCCTGGAAGGCTTACCGTTTAGACAAAATACAAGGTACCTAAATGCATATACTACCGTGTTCAGTTTAGCAAATACATTAAGTATGCAACTTTTAACACATAACTATGCATAACATGGATGTCTTCTAGGAAGTACCCAATCCAACCACATGGAGTCTTACGTCCCTGTATAGCTGCTGTGTTTCTCTGCCAAGAATAAGAGAACTAACGAGCTTGCTTGCTGCTGCAGTGCTTCTCACACTGACAGTCTTTTAAAATTGGCGCCGTTTCTGTGCCTGCGCGCGCCACGTGCCCGCGCACGCCTTCGCCCCCCCCCCCCCCTCCGATAAAGCGCGCTCCCGCGCGCGCGCGCGGCCCTTAGCGCTATGGCGGTGGCCATAGTGAGAGAGGACTCTCATCAGCCCTTGTTCCCACTTACCTGCATCTGCAGGTGTCTGGTCGGCCACCGAAAGGAGGATCGGGGTGCCCCAGCAAGCTCAGCAGCGGAGGTGACGAGCAGTGTACTTCGCCGAAGCCGACACTGAACAGAGTGAGGTGAGTATATTCAGCTCTTTACTCCCCCCAGTGGTGGAAAAAAAGAAGACATCCACTTTTTGAAAAAGGTCCCAACCTAGTTATGGACCTTCTAATCTCACCTTATCCACGCCGCAGGTTTTTCTGCTGAAAGATTTCAGACAGATACCAAACTTCACCCTTCACGGTGGGCTATGTGTGCCAACCTTCAGGGATATGGGTTCCTATTTAAAGGATACCTCTCCCCTGGGCCTTGTACAAGACTCTTACCAGGACTTTATAGCGAAATAGCGAAAGTGCTGGATCTTAGAGCCCAGTCCTCCGAAGAGAGACATTACAGGCGACGCCTCATGGATGAGGCCCGGATCCCATCCAGATTCAGCTCATTTGTAGGCGTCTTGGATGGATCCGAAAGCATAGCTCTTTTACCCCCAGAGGGTCTCTTTGGTAGAGCTTTCCTTTAGCACCTCCTAACGCGTCCAACACCTTTCGACACTGGCGAAAAAACTGAGGTACTTCCCTGATGGGAGGGGTTATATGGAGGGGAACTGTCTTCCATTGGTTGTGCCAGTGTCCAATCACCGCTGGTGACCCTTAACCCATTATGTAATGACTAGCTCTGTGTCCCGTGGTGTACGATAAAGAAAATCAGTTACATTCCCGGCATGCCGGGAATGCCAACTGTCACATTGGTTGTGCTCTCAACCAAACTGTCAAACCTTCCAATGGCTGGTGTCATAACTGATCACATGTGCAGCATCATGGCAGTTGAAGATTAAACAGAGGCCAAGATGGCAGCTTCCTTGCCTGAAAATGATAGGAGGGTTTACTTCCACTTTAAACAAAGTCTGTTTAAACACTGTTTAGGCTAATAAAACGATGTTAATCTTTCATGTCTTGTTGAACACACAATTTGACCATTCATAGTCTAAGCTGGAGAAAACATCTGAACATTACTTTGTATTTAGCAACATCTCTGTCTACCTCTATCCTTAGCAATCCTTAGAAATCCCCTCCACCAGGCATTTTAAAAAGCTGCTGGATTGGCTCCTGGAAACATCAAGGTAATGTCTAAACTATTTCTCTTACAAAAGTCTTAAAAGAGAAAACATAATACTCACTGAGGGGGGTGAGAAACACTGCTGATCACTCAGTTCTCCCCACTGGACTGTGGAGGGGGCGGGAGAGGCTGGCTCAGGCTTTCAGCTGATCACCGGTAGGCTAAGCCAGGTGCGGTCCAGGCATCTTTAGCCCACTGTCCGCTGAAAATGGGTCACAGGAGTGCAGAACAAACTGCACTCCTGTGACCTACAGGAGAAGTATAGCCAAAAAAGCTTTGACTATACTTTCCCTTTAGTCTAGATTTCTTGTTTATAGCACATCATTTCCGATGGGTTGACATCTGGACTATACCTTGGCCCTTCCACAGAAAACAAAAATTACTTGTTTATTGGGAAATCCCATTTTTCAGGTCATGTGCTTTTTGCATCACCTAAGTTCTATTTTATGAAATGTACAATGTTAAATGTATTTTTATTTTATGATAAAATTCTGTATAGCAAGGCAGCCCCAAATCCATTATGCTAGCACCATACTCTACAGCTGGCATGAGTATTGGAATGTAGAGCTTTTTGTGTTGTAGGCTAAGCACATCTTCAGAATAGGCGAGAGCCCTAACACATATCAAATGTACTCATTCCACATCATATCAGGCAGTATTAGGGTACTTTCACACTGGGGCGTCGCGGGCGTTGGCTGTAAAGTGCCGCTATTTTTAGCGGCGATTTACCGTGATTTTCGGCCACTAGCGGGGCGCTTTTAACCCTCGCTAGCGCCCGAAAAAGGGTTAAAACTGCCCGCAATGCACCGCTGCAGGCGGTACGGCCGCGCTGCCCATTGATTTCAATTGGCAGGGGCACTGTGTTTACACCGCTCCTACAGCGCCTTAAAGATGCGGCTAGCAGGACTTTGTTTACCGTCCTGCTAGCGCACCACTCCAGTGTGAAAGCCCTCGGGCTTTCACACTGGAGTGAAAGGAGCGGCTCTTTCAGGGCGCTTCGCAGGCGCTATTTTTTGCGATATAGCGCCTCAGTGTGAAACCAGCCTTAGACACATGTATAATACAGGCTGTACTACTCAATTATTACTAGACTTCCCTAAAAACAATTTATACATGACACACTCAATTCACTGGTGAGATTACCTGGTCTGCAAGCCTACTAGCCACTTGCTCAATTTCTGCTCTAGCAGTAATAGACTGTGCGCACCATGGAGCATACAGGAAATACAAGGTTATCTCAGATTCCCGGCGAAGGTACTCGGCATAGTCAAGCTGACCAAGGAAGAGATCCACCACTGATGTCTGAGTGGTGAAAAAGTGCACAGGTGGTCTTGCTGGCATATTGACATCTTTAGCTCGACTGGAAAGAGAAGGAGAGGGATCAGGAGGGAAAAAAAAAATGGAAATTATAGAGCATGCCAAACAATGGTACATGTGCAAATTATACCTAGGAACAAATGCTTTAACCCAATACTAAGGTCTAACACTATAAAAGAGTGGCTTGGCCTTACTGCAGACATAGTTCTGCATAAAAAAAAACACACATTTATAAAGCTTTAGATGTAATTTGCCATTTGTCTCCTGACAGGTTCCTAGTAACGGACAAGAATGTGACCCTTTAAAGCAGTCATTTTTAACCTGGGTTCCTTCAGAGGTTGTAGGGGATTCCTTGAGCTGATCTACCTCCTATTTGATGGTGCCTTCATACATACAGTATATCATATCAATGGAAGAAAAAATATATATAGTAGCGCTAAACTCAAACTAAATTAAACAGCAAAAAGTTCATGTGTCGTACTTGATTCACCACACATATACAGTGCATGAATCCAATGATGAATCCAATGATAGTAACACATAAACTGATAAGTGATTGTGAACAAACCTAAACCTAATGATCAAATTAAGTAAAATATGATACACATGCAAGTATTACAAAAAATAAATGAACATCTGTAAATAACTTCCAAATGTGGCACACCAAGGCGTCAGTCCATGTGTGCAAAAACAGTGTTAAAGTCTCGTGCTCTGCTCTTGCTGCACTGACTAAGAGCACAAGCTTGTGCAACCACAGTGGCCAGCAGATCTTCAGCAGCAAAAGAAAATGTTCTTTGCCTGAAAAAAGGAAAACTAAAGCAGCCACCACCACATCTAAGGACTGCGCCGAATGAAGAGGTGGCTATAGGCGCTATTATCATCCTACTGTGTTCATTAGATGCGGTTTGAGGTCCTCCGTAACAGGGGACCAACTAGCTCTGGTAAGCTGCTGACCTTTTTATGGTGGTGGATGTCACTCTTCAGACAACACGTTGGAATCTGGAATTTAATTTCTTGCACGGGTGTTTTTATCATAGTATTTATTTGGACTTTAGGCCTCATGCCCACTGGCGTTTTTACAGCTGCGTTTTTTGCAGCTTAAAAACGCCTGTCCATGTTATTGTAAATATTTTTTTTTTTTTTTTTGAAAAAAAAAAAAAAAAAAACAAACAAAAAAAAAACGTCGGAGCTAAAAACGCGACCGCGCGTTAGTGCGCGTTTTTTGCGCGTTAGTGCGCGTTTTTGCGCGTTTTTTGACGCTCGCGTTTTTTTCTGCCTAATTCTGACGCTTAGGAACGCACTGGTCCTGGGTTTTTTTTACAGCTTACAAAACGCCTATGCTCTTTACAGCTCAAAAACGCCTAGGTGGGCATGAAGCTATAGACTAACATGGACAGGCGTTTTTAAGCTGTAAAAAACGCTCAAAAATGCGGCTGAAAAAACGCCTGTGGGCATGAGGCCTAAACACTGTTTTTGCACACATGGACTGACGCCTTGGTGTGTCACATTTGGAAGTTATTTACAGATGTTCATTTATTTTTTGTAATACTTGCATGTGTATCATATTTTACTTAATTTGATCATTAGGTTTAGGTTTGTTCACAATCACTTATCAGTTTATGTGTTACTATCATTGGATTCATGCACTGTATATGTGTGGTGAATCAAGTACAACACATTAACTTTTTGCTGTTTAATTTAGTTTGAGTTTAGCGCTACTATATATTTTTTTCTTCCATGTTTCACTGTTTATGTTTATCAGGTTAGTAGCTGCATAAGACTTTCACCTAGGCAATCTGGTGCCAGCCAATAATTGCCACCTCTCAATCTTGAGCGCAATTTCTTTCTTTTTATCCTGATATCATATCAATGATATAGCTGTCTGCAAGCGCAACATTCTGACCACCACTGTAATTGGGCACTTTTCCTGCTGACCCCCAATGAATTGGTTTTATCATGGGTTTCACAGGATCTGAAATACATTTTAAGGGTTCCTCTGGGTTAAAAAAAGGTTGAGAAAGGCTGCTTTAAAAATGGTATGTAATGGACACTGGATGGATCAGGGAAGTGTTGGACCTCCCGACAGTTTTTATTACTGTCTGTAGACCTGCCTTGGAGATTCACTCTATTTGCCCTGTGACCACCATCGGTAACAGAGAAACCAAAATTTTGCAGTTGTCACCAGAACAGGTAAGGGCAAATTTTCCAGTGACAACTGTCGAAGATGGCAATTCCACTCACTTCCTGTTGCATTTTCAGGACAGGAAGTGAAGGGGAACATTGCCAACAGGATACAGACAGCAAACTAAAAGATACTGAAAGGGGTTTTAACCCTTGCCTACTCAACCTAAAAAAAAATGTTTATACACCTAGCAGTCAGTGCTATAATCAGACCTAAAGTAAAACAGTGATTGTAAGGGAGAGGGAGAGAGAGAGAGACTTAATCCAGCGCTGTGCCTGAGAGCATGAGACTGGGCTCAAGTATTTAGATCAAGCGAGACAAAAAAATTACACGGATGAGTGATGGATACTGGAGGTTTCAATCACTCAAGTCAATTGGTTGCGACAGAAAATAAAATAGATCATCCAGAGTGAGTTGGGTTGATCAAAAACTGTCACGATCTGTCGCATATTGCTCGGCCATGCCACATTTGTTTTGCTTGATAAATGACCAATTCGACTGTTTTGGACACCAATCGTTCACTTTCATTGCACAGGCCCCCATTAAACATACAACTCCTCAACACTATATCCAAAACTAAAAAAACAAATAGTAACATAAGTAAATTATTGCAATCATTTTTGTGAATCCCCCTTTCACATGTAACTGAAAGATTGGTAATATAAAAATAATTCATAATTTTTTGAGGCAATTTAACTGATCTTTGCAAAAAATACATTTATTGAACTAAAGCAGTTTTGTTCATATTAGCAACATATTGCACAGTCATGAAAAATTTGTTAATTTAACTACAAGGAGGGATAAACAAAGAAAAAACGTCATTCTTCTAGTGTCAGTATCACATTTCCCACACGCTTAATCAATCATTGCACTTACTGCCAAGTTCTACGTGGTGTTGCATTAGCCACACTTAATCACTCGACAAGTGAAATATGACAACTGTTAAAGAAAGAAAAAGGGATATGTGACACCTCCTAATTTTGTCCGATTCTGTGCGCCAAAGTAATCCAGCAATTACACCGACGTTCAAGTGTCCCCAAACTTTTCAGTACACGGGTATATTTTAGAAATATTCGTGGACCGAAAACAAAATCAGCTTTTGTAAATGAATTAAATTTTACTTAGGCCCCTTTCACGCTGCCGTGACTTGAAAGTCACACGATTTCAGAGAATGCCTGTGTAAACTTGAGGTCTACGGACCTCAACTCGCATCAAAGTCGGACAATAGTAGAACAGGGACCAGTGCCGGGACAAGGTCATCCAGCGCCCAGGGCGAACATGCCAAACTGCTCCCCCCTCCGGTTGTGCATGGGATAAATGTTCATTAATGCCTAGTACACATAAATCCTTTACCGAGACGTATTCTGACAGTGGGGACTCTCTGTCAGAATACATTGATCAATGCTGCAGCTGATTGGCTGCAAGCTGCTGGTCGAACAAGGTTTTCCAGCAGTCCCATTCTACAGAAGCTGATCTGATGGGGTGGCTTCTAACAGGCAAGGTCACACATAGATCAAAATTTAGCTGGTCCCTGCTAAACTGAATGAATTTTGATCTGTGCTTACCCAGCTTTACCTCATTCCTTGCTCCATTATGCTCTCCCAGTGCTGTGACTGGTCCTGTGGAGCACCTGGGTGAATTGTGAGTGGCTGCGATCACACTCCAGCTTCATCATACCATACAGGGTTAATGTTCATGTATTGTATGATGACATACCTCTCAACTTTTTGAGATGGGAATGAAAGACACCTATCAGCAAAAGTATGCAGGCATAGGACACACCCCTTACCACACCCCCTTAAAAGGAGAATTGTACAAAAAAAAAACAAGATTGGTTAAACCCACAAGTGTTTTTTTTTACCACTACTATTCCTTTATATTGGCTTTTGAAATTTACAAATGCAGCAATTCAGAAATCAGATGAAAGGTTTAGCACTGGGAACACTTTGATAGATAAAAATAGGATTTTTTTGTACTCACCGTAAAATCCTTTTCTCTGACATCCATGGACTGACACTGTGTCTCTTTACACTTTACACGTGGGTTATGTCCCTGCTTGCAGGAGAAGACCTAGGCAGAATGTGAAATGTTATACATACATTCTAAAAGCCAGAGCTGAACAGCCCCACCCAGGGGGCGGTCCCTCCGGACATAACCCTCCCACTACAGTCAGCAGACTTCAGTTCGTAACAAAGCAGTACAAACTTAAAAAGGAAGGGTGGGTGCCGTGTCAGTCCATGGATGTCAGAGAAAAGGATTTTACGGTGAGTCACCACCTTTGGCAAAAAAGGAGGTCGCGGATGCAACACCGCCTTATCCTTATGGATGACCAAATATGGCGACTTGCGGGACAAAGCCGCCAACTCAGACACTCGTCAAACAGAAGTGATTGCCACTAAAAAGGCCACCTTCTGAGACAAGACAAGAGGGGAATATCCCGGATATTCCCAAAAGGAGGTTCCTGGAGGACCGAGAGCACCAAATTCAGATCCCACGGTGGGAGAGGAGGCTTGACAGGAGGGAGCACATGGCGAACCCCCAACACAAGGTGCTAACCAAGAAAAATGACCCGCTAGAGGTCGCTGAAAGAAGACGGCCAAGGCCGAAATCTGATCCTTTATGGTACTCAAAGCAAGCTTTTGGGTCACTCCACACTGCAGAGGACGCAGGATTCTGGGGACGGAATACATCCGAGGACGCCAGTCCAGCGCTTCGCACATGGCGATATAAGCTTTCCAGGCACAGTGATAGATCTGCCTGGAGGAAGACTTCCGTGTCCTTAACATGGTCAAAATGACCGAGTCCGAGAGACCTCGGTCCCTCAACACCTGGCTTTTAACAGCCCTGCCGTTAAAGCCAAAGCCAGAGACTGCAAGCCGGATGAAACCTAGGACCTTGAGACTGAAGGTCCTCCCTCATCGGCAACCGCCAGGGAACGTCCGCGACGAGACGTGCCAGATCAGCGTACCAGTGATGCTGAGGCCAATCCGGAACAATTAGGATCACCAGAGTTTATATCAGGCGATAAGGACCCTATGGGGCCACCAACGCATCCGAGGCATCGCCCAAGGATCCCTGGATCTGGCCACAACCTCGACCCTTGCGATTGAGTCGAGAGGCCATCAGGTCCACATCCGGCGTGCCCCACCGTCGGTAAAGGAGTTGAAATATGCAAGAACCACTCTTCTTGGTCCGGTGTCTGGCGATTGGTGACTCAGATAGTCCGCCTGCCCATTGTCTATGCCCAGAATGTAAAATGGCCTACAGAGCCGGCACGTTTCTTCCGGCCCTCTTCAGGATACGGACTACCTCGGAAGCCGCAGCTGAGCTCCGAGTTCCCCCTTGATGGTTTACATATGCCACCGCCGTGGCGGTGTCTGACTGGCTCCTGATCGAGCGACCGCGTACTCTCTCCGACCTGAGGAGAGACACAGTCCAATGGCCCGTATTTCCAGAACAGTGATTGGTAAACGGGCTCGTCCGGAGTCCAAGGCCTGAGCCGACAGGACTCCCCAGACTCCACCCCAGCCCGTCAGGCTGGTGTCCGTCGTGAGTACCGTCCATTGGATGGGAGGGGAACGACTTTCTGGACCGAAGAGCCGAGGATCTCAACCACCATGTCAGGGGCGCCCTGACCAGGTGAATCACCTGGATCTGAAGATCCAAGGACAACGGGGATTTGTCCCAGGTGGACAAGATCTCCTTCTGCAATGTTATTTAGCGGTTGCTCCATGTGGGATCGAACCTGTGAGGTTCTGCATGCCAGTCCGGTTCACTAACCGCAGGGACAGGAGCTTCCTGCCCTCTGCAATGCCCTGGTGTGTGATAGGGCATATGGAACGGCCGCGAAGGAGGCCACCACGAGTCTCGGGACTCTCATGCAAAAAACGGATTGACAACCATTTTTGGGATGTCAGCACCCGCACCGCAGACTGAAGTGTCAGCAACTTCTCCAGAGGTAGGATACCTTTGCCTCCAAGGAGTCCAGAATCAGAACTAGATACTCCAGACACTGAGTCGGGACCAGGACTGACTCCTGAATGTTCAGGAACCACCCGAGTCCCTGAGGGTCTAATTGACGATAGTCACCTTTCCTCCAAGTCTGATCCACTTTCTGCTCTTAGCAGAAGATCGTCCAGATAGCCCATGACAGCAATACCTCGCTGTAACAGAAGGCTAGAACCGGAGCAAGCACCTTGGTGAACACCCTTGGTGCCGAGGCTAGGCCGAAAGGAAGAGCCACAATCGATAGTGGACTTCGCTGATCACAAAGCGCAGAAACTTCTGGTGACTTGCGCAGATCGGAACATGCAAGTAGGCGTCCTTGAAGTCCAAGGACGCCAGAAGAAAATCCCTTTGGTGGAGTGTAGCGATCACTGTGCGAATTTCTGCACCTTCTCGAAGGCATTCAGGGCCTTGAGGTCCAGCATAGGTCGAACCACGTCCTATTTTTGGGACGACAAACAGATTCAAGTAGAATCCCTGAAAACTCTCCTGTGACGGAACCGGCACAATCACTCCGGACCTGATCAAATCCTGTACAGCCCCCAAGAGGGCTGCCCGACAGGTAGGAAGGAGAGGAAGATTTGAGGGAAAGAATCTGTCTGGGGGCCAGGATCGGAATACTATCCTGTATCCTGAGGTGACCACCTCGCACACCCACCAGTCGGAGATTCGGGAGGACCACCGATTCGTGACCTGCGAAGTCGTCCCTCCACCCCAGAGTCGGGCGGAGGCAAGACTTCACGCGGAGGCACATGTTCGGCTTACGCACCCAGGGGCACTTGTGCCCACCAGCCGCACTGCCGTCAGTCTGAGAGGGCCTACCCGTGGACTGACTGACGAAAAAACCCTGTTTTGCTGGAAAGGAAGGCCCCTGTTTGCGGCGGGCCTCCTCACCCTTGCTAGTCTAAGGAAGAAGAGTGCTTTTACCTCCCATGACATCCATGACGATGTCATCCAGAGCAGCACCGAAAGGTCTACCACCTTTAAATGGTAGATCCGTCAGGAGCTTCCTAAGGCTAGGTCAGCAGACCAGCACTTCAACCAGATAAGACGACGCAATACCACCGTCGAGACAGAGGCCCTGGATATTAAAAGGGGCCGCGTCCAACGTGGCGTCGCACACATAAACCAGGCCCTGAACCAGTTGGTGGGCCAAAGCAACTGTGTCTGGAGGAAGATTATGCTCCTGTACAGCTAGGTGCAACATTTTTGCCCAACCTATAAGTGTTTAAGACACAAGGGTCGCCGCTACCACAGGCCGTAGGGCAGATCCCAACAAGGCAAACATGGCTCTGCTCACCACTTCTGACCTCCTGTCAGTGGGGTCCTCAAATGCAGGAGTCCCCTCCATCGGGAGAGTGATGGCCTTGTTCAACCGGGCGACTGGAGGGTCGACCCTGGGGGAGAAGCCCACTTTTTAAGTAGGGCATCTTCAAGTGGTATCTGATAGACAAACGCCGCGGGACCATAAAAAAAACCTTCTGCGGCTTTTCCCAGACCTTATCAATGAGCTGGTCAAAGAAAGTTACATATGGAAAAACCTCTTTAGAGGGCCTGGCCTTAAAAGAACCAAAGGAGACTGTATCCGCCTGAGGTTCTGCATCCACAGCATTTTAGCTTGAGAGTGTCCCTCACCGCAGTCATGAGTACACTAACAAGCGCCCTGTCATTTACTGACTCAGAACTGGAGTTTTCCTCATAAGGAATGTCCTGTTCAAAACCATCCAATACATTCAGAACTAGGGTCCTGAGCGGTAGTGGCTAGGCCCATATCTGAATCAGCGCACTGCCCTCATGAAGTAAAGTGGGGAGAGGGCGCTTTTTTGCTCCCTTGCGCTTGCACACAGCTCCCATCCTGGTCAGAAATGATTCCAGGACTGCCCACAACTGGTCCCTAGGGACCGCAGGTGCTGAAGCACTGCCTGTTGTCCACTGACATTTAGGGGAAGCTGGTGACAGAGACTCCATATTGCCCCCCTCTGAGACTCCTCAGATAAAAAGTCCACCCACAGGCTGTGCTGACTGAGGAGGGGGCGCCCAGGGGACTCACCAAACCGGACCAGGGACCGCTCAGTTCCGCTGTCTGTACCGCGCTGCGTCAGCGCTGGTGAGCTGTGAGGAGATTCGCGCTGTTACAGCAGCGCTAGAGGCCAAAACTAGTGCTGAAGAGCGCGCGGGCTACAAGAAAATGGCCGCCGCACTTCACTGAGGCGATCCGCGGCAAGATGGCCGCCATGACTCAGCAAAAGTGAAAAATACAGCACACACAGCGCCACTCGGCGCTCAGGCCACAAAATACACAAAAAAGGCCCCAAGCATATCTGCAGACCAGCATTAGCCCCTCCAATAACAGTGTGACCCCCAGGCACCCCACACAGCACAGCGCCAGCAATTGTGACAGAGAGTGACAATGAAATACAGGGGGAGACAGGGAAAATCCCCCACAGAGAAACACAGCCTTTTGTACTCACCTGCAGGCAGGAGAGACTACTTACCCGTCCCCTGAGGGACCCACTGGTGTGTTTCTGACAGGACTATCACAGTGCAGTACTGAGTAGCTGTCGGCCCGGTCCACCGCGAAAGATAGTCAGTCAGGAACTGTTCAGTCTTGAGAGGACCGTGGGAGCATGAAAGCAAACCCGGCCACCCCTGGAGTCATGGGGCCTGTCATGAACTGAGTCTCACGCACACAAGGCGAGGATCAGCACGCTCGATGGTCGGACAGGGAAGACTACGAGGATATCTTGTACCCAACCTGTTGCCCAGCCGACAGTTTATAGAAGATTCTCAAAAATAAAATAAAAAAGAATTCCAGAAAAGGAATAAAAATAGGTCAGGAGACTGGCTCCTGAGAGAGCCACGTCTTCTCCTTCTGCTAGGCAGAAAAAAACTGAAGTCTGCTGACTGTAGTGGGGGGGTTATGTCCGGAGGGACCGCCCCCTGGGTGGGGCTGTTCTGCTCTGGCTTTTAGAATGTATGTATAACATTTCACATTCTGCCTAGGTCTTCTCCTGCAAGCAGGGACATAACCCACGTGTAAAGTGTAAAGAGACACCGTGTCAGTCCATGGATGGTAAGAGAAAAGTGCATTTTATCTACATCTATATAGATCAGACCAAAATGAGGGATAAATGAGGAGGAATGAGGGACAGAGGCACATTGCTCCAAATCAGGGACAGTTGGGAGCTATGTGATGATGCTTTGGGTGGAGGGAGGAGAGCACTGCAGCTGCCTGGAGCAAGTACAAGCTTTCCCCAAGCACTGCAAGGGTGGACTTTTTTACTTTGCTGGATTTGGGCTGCTGTTAGAAATCACGGGGCCCCTTACAGCCTACCTGACAGGGCCCCCCTAAAAAAAAAAATATCAAAACAATATTTTTGCTAACAATACACCACAAAAATCATGAGCATACACAACAAAAAACTTACAGGGGAACAGGAGGGTACAGTGTTGGGGAGGGGGCATGATGGCACAGTACAGGGGGGGGCAGGAGGGCACAGTACAGCAGTTAGGAGGGTACAGTACAGTACAGTATGGGGGCAGGAGGGCACAGTATGGGGGGTGGGGCAGGAAGGTACAATATGGTGGGGTTAGGAGGATACAGTACATTGGGAGCAGGAGGGTACAGAACAGGGGGAGGGTAAATGGACATAGTACAGGGGGCAAGATGGTACAGTATGGGGGCAGTAATGTAGAATACAGATATGGTCTCTTGAAGCAGAGCTGTGCAGGGAAGCTGATGTCACAGATCCTATCTATTCTGGCAGGCTGTCACTGGGCTAAATATACACAACAGGAATGACAACTCCCCTCTTCCTTCCCCTTCAGAGTTTCTGGCTCTCTTCTGGTGCTTTGCAGGGGTTAAAGAAGGATCCCGAGGTGGAGCATCTTCCTTCTGCTGCTGCTTGTGCGGGTGGGATGTGTACTGCACCAATCACATGGGATGAATAGGAGAAGAGGGTCAGCAGGGATTGGCGCAGTACACATCTCACCCACACAAGCAACAGTAGTAAGATGCTCCACCTCAGGGTTCTTCCTTAAGCCCTGAAAAAATGGGGTGGGGATGAAAACCATGGGTATGAGATGGGGGACGGGTAGAGAGGATCTGGAATGAGACTGGGGGAATCCTGGTCTGTATAGGGATAAAAAAGGAGGAGGATTTGTGCTGGCAGGGGGGGGGGGGGGAAGGGAGGGCGGATAGATGGCTGTCAAGGGGACTGGAGAGGGATAATCAGAGATGGGCATGGGGCATACTCTCAGCTGGTAAGAAATAGCCATATTATAAAAGTAAATGGGCTGTCTGGAAGGGAGGGGAGAGATCTCCATTGCCTAGTAAAGAGACAGTGTTGGGGGTGTGCAGGGTGGGGGATTCCTGCCATTTGTGATGCTTGTAGATCCTGGGACACATGTGTGAAGATTAAGTGTCTGCAGAGGAAAATACGGGGAAGGGAGGGGGGAGAGAGGGGGGAGTGAGAGATAACAACCATCTGAGAAAAGCAGTGTGACAGGCAAAGATGAATGGATCTGTGTGAGGAGGATGACAGGGAGCAGGACAGCCCGGATAGTGGCTGAGGCGGGGAGGAAGATGCCAGGGAGGGAGAGAGAGCATTGCAGTTGCAGACATCAGAGAGACAGATAACAGAACTGACCTGTACTGTAGCAAAAGAGACAGCCAAAGTGAGGAGAACTGTTACCACTGCCCAAAACTGTGGGGAGGAAACTTCAAAGGCCCCCCCCCCCCCCCCCATGCACCTAGGACCTCTGAGCAGTTTGCAGAAGTGCCTGTGCATTAAGACAGGCAAGCCCTCCCCCGCTCTCAGTGACTTGACGAATCCCCCTGCTTTCAGGGAGAGGAAAACAGGCAGCGCTGGGGGGAGACCAGGCACCTATGGGAGGATCATCGGTGCGCTGTGACAGTTACAGAAACAATGCCGTGTATCAATCCCTCCAGCAGCTGAAAGCCGACAGGAGGGAGAGACACACACAGCATTGTTTCTGTAACTGTCACAGTGTGGATAGCAGAACAGGTCGGGACTCACAGGAGGAGAAAAGAAGTCAGTTATCTATCACTTCTTATCTACAGTCTGCCTGAGAAGAGAGGAAAGCTCAGATGTCTGCTGGGCAGAAAGCAGTGATCAGGGCTTCAGTGTGTGTACTGTTGTCTGCCTGCTCCGCCCATCTGTACTGGAGCTCTCACTGTCCGATACAGCCGCCCAGCCTGTCTTTGGCCTTGGGGGGGGGGGGGGGGGGGAGCCTGTAGCAGGTAAGAGCACATTCTGGGCTCTGCTTTTGGACAGAATTAGCAACACAGAGGCTGAGACAAAGCATGATGCTCCAGTGTTTTGGCACCCCCTCCCACTTCCGCCCAGCGCAGTGGCCCCTCCCGCCCCTGCCTTGTACCGGCCCTGACAGGGACTACTTTGAAGTCGCACAGATACGAACGGTACTCATTGGAAATTAAGGGGTACGACTTGTCATGCAACTTTGCAGTCCCAAATTGCAGAAGTGTGAAAGGGGCCTAAAAGTTTTGAGATAAACCTAATCCTAATACTGAAGGAACATTTGCATTCATCAGCCAGGAAGCTGCGCATGGGACGTACTTGGACATTCCAACATGACAATGATCCAAAACACAAGGCCAAGTCGACCTGTCATTGGCTACAGCAGAATAAAGTGAAGGTTCTGGAGTGTCCATCTCAGTCTCCTGACCTCAATATCATTGAGACACTCTGGGGAGATCTCAAAACGTGGAGTTCATGCAAGACAGTCCAAGAATTTTCAGGAACTGGGGGCTTTTTTGCCAAGAGTAATGGGCAGGTTTACCATCTGAGAAGATAAGGAGCCTCATCCACAAATACCACAAAAGACTTCAAGCTGTCATTGATGTTAAAGGGGGCAATACACGGTATTAAGAACTGGGGTATGTAAACTTTTGATCAGGGTCATTTGGCTAGTTTCTGTTGTGAATATGATTTAAAGTTGATTGATAATAAATGGCTTCAGCCAAACACTAACCATGAGTGAAAGAAATGTTTTTGTGTGATCATTCATATTCTCTGAAAAATGGCCAAAAAAAACATAAATTCTGCCAGAGTATGTACTGTACACTTATGAGCACAACTGTATGACAGAGGAGATGTATAGAGACATATATGGGAGGAAGAATCCTACCAGCACAGTTTAAATAGAACAGGTGAGATGTACATACATATACATATTTATTATATTAGAGCTGCACGATTCTGGATAAAATGAGAATCATGATTTTAATTTTTTTTTGCTTAGAATAAACATCACAATATAACATCATCTTTCATATTATACAAAAAAATTGGGCTAACTTTACGGGTTTTTTTTTTTATTGATGTGTATTTTTTCCCCCAAAAAAAATTGCTTATGAAAGAGCACTCCGCAAATACAGTGTGACATAAAATACTGCAACAACTTTCATTTTATTCTGGGTCTCTGCTATAGATATATATATATACATATACATATACACACACACACACACACACATACATACATACATACATACACACACACACACAGTGTTTGGGGGTTCTAAGTAATTTTCTATAAAAAAAAATAGGATTTTTGTACTCACCGTAAAATCTTTTTCTCTGAAGTCCATGGACTGACACAGCTTCTAACACTGAAACACGTGGGTATAAGTCCCTGCTCGCAGGAGAAAATCTAGGCAGAATGTTAGATGTTACAACATACATTCTAAAAACAGCCTTGTCAAGGGGGCGGTCCCCCCGGACATAACCCTCCTACCTGCAGCTAGCAGCCTCAGTTCGTAACAAAGCAGTACAAACCTTAAAGAAGGGTGGGTGCTGTGTCAGTCCATGGACGTCAGAGAAAAGGATTTTACGGTGAGCACAAAAATCCTATTTTCTCTTACCGTCCATGGTCTGACACAGCTTCTAATACTGAAACACGTGGGACGTCCCAAAGCAGTATCAAAAAGAGGGTGGGAGCAGTAGTAAAGGAAAAACCAAACTTCACTCCAAACAAGCAGAGCTCCTCAACGGAGGAGTTGCAACGTTAAACAGCGGCCTGCAAAACCTTGCGGCTGAAGGAAGCATCCGAAGATGCAGCCACATCAATTTTATAGAACTTAGAAAAGGTATGAACGGACGACCAGGTCGCCGCCTTGCACACTTGTGCAACCGACGCATGATGTCGGAAAGCCCAGGAAGCACCAGTTGCCCTGGTGGAATGCGCCGTAACCGGAAAGGGAGGCGCCCACCCCTTAAGGGCATAGGCCTGTATGACGGTCTGCCTGATCCACCTAAAAACGGTGGCAGACGACACCGCTTGGCCCTGTTTTGGACCAGAGACAGACACAAACAGCGAGTCAGACTTCCGAATGGAAATAGTGGCAGACAGGTACACCCGTAAGGCTCGTACCCATCTAATGTGTGAAGCTCAAACTCTCAGGGATGCGATGGGTGAGGACACAAGGACGGAAGAACAATGTCCTCATTAAGGAGCAGAAAAAAAAAAAGGAAAAAAGAAGAGCTGGGCAAACCTGTATACAGTGAATATACAATCTAACAATAATCTGGAAATATTGTGCAATAACTATAACTTAATATAGTGACAAAAAAAAAATACATAGTGACAAAAATAATTTTTTTATATAATGTATGGTATGATATGATAAACCGACACATTAATCGAGTTTGACCCCAAAAGGAATAACGGTTAATCATATAAATGTCCATATAAATTCTGAACATAAACGAATTGCAATGCAAATTGGAAGAAGGGTGAACTCTGTTCCCCAGACGACGCTACCTATAACGAAACGTACGTTTGGGAGGTTGACGCGCTGATGTCATTGCTGAACAGGAGACTGCATGCCGGCCGGCTCTTCCTATGATTTTATGCCTGAATTTTACCTACTTGATGTAAGTTACCACCTTTTGATTTGAATAAATGCTGTTTGGACGATATACACTATGTGGTTTCCCCTTCTCATTTTAATGACTGGTGAATACTGAGTTCCAATATCGCAAGAGTTCCTCTCCATCCTTGGATATCCATCTACTGCAAGGAAGCGAGTGATTCATAGTTTGGCATTCCAATAGCTTGCCTCTGGTAAGCACATTATTTGGTGGTGGTGCACGTGTTTTTGGTGCAATTTAGGAGTTCACCCTTCTTCCAATTTGCATTGCAATTTGTTTATGTTCAGAATTTATATGGACTCTTATATGATTAACCGTTATTCCTTTGGGGTCAAACTCGATTAATGTGTCGGTTTATCATATAATACCATACATTATATAAAAATAAAAAAAAAATTGTCACTAGATTTTTTTTTTTGTCACTATATGTATATACAATATTTCCAGATTATTGTTAGATTGTATATTCACTGTATACAGGTTTGCGCAGCTCTTTTTTCCTTTTTTTCTGCATATTGGTGTTTGGTCTACACGTGTGAGTTTGCTGCATTTTTAGGGTTCATCAATCCATTCAATCATTTTTATTACTCTTTATCCATTTAAGCGCGGTATATCCTCCTTCCCATCCTCATTAAGGTGAAAGGCCGAGACCACCTTTTGAAAGGAAAGACGGTCGTGGGCACAACACCGCCTTATCCTTATGGAGGACCAAGTAAGGCGACTTGCAGGACAAGGCCGCCAACTCAGACACCCGTCTAACAGAAGGAATGGCCGATAAGAAAGCCACCTTCTGGGACAAGGTCAAGAGAGGAATCTCTCTGATATTTTCAAAGGGATGTTCTTGGAGAACCGAGATGCACCAAGGGAGAGGAGGCTTGACAGGGGGGGGGGGGATTGCATGGCGAACTCCCTGCACAAAAGGTGCTAATCAAGGAATGCCCGCTAGCGGTCGTTGAAAAAGACAGCCCGGGCCGAAATCCGACCCTCAATGGTACGCAAGGCCAGAATTTGGGTCACACCACGCTGTAAGAACAGCAAAATCCTGGGAACGGAATACGTCCGTGGACGCCAATCAAGCTCCTCGCACATAGCGATGCAAGCCTTCCAGGTACGGTCATAGATCTTTCTGGAGGAAGATTTCCGTGCCCACAACATAGATGAGATGACCGAATCTGAGAGACCTCGGTCCCTCAGCACCTGGCTTTTAACAGCCATGCCATTAAAGCCAAGGACTGTAAGGCAGGATGAAGTATGGGACCATGAGACAGAAGGTCCACCCAAATAGGCAGTCGCCAAGGAACGTCTGCGACTAGCCGAACTAGATTGGCGTACCGGAGCAATGAGGATCACCGGACTGGCCTCGGGCCCCTACTCTGCGAAGCAGGCGAGGCAACAACAGTAGCGGAGGGTAAGTATACATCAGGCGATACTGCCCCCACGGGCCAATAACGCGTCTGCCCAGCGATCCCTGGACCTGGCCACGAATCTCGACAACTTGTGAGTGAGTCGAGAGGCCAGAAGGTCCACATACGGTGCCGCACCTCCGGTAAAGGAGGTGAAAACACCTCCGGATGTAAGGACCCTTCCCCAGGAATGCACACAGCCGACAGGACCGTCCTGCAGCGGGATGGGTATGATAATCCCAAAGAGACCCCGCAATGTATCGGAGAAGGGAGGCCCCGGCTTACGGGGTGCCTCAATTGTTGGCCAAGAAAGGCAACCTGACAGAGCTTCCCTAGAAACTAGGTCAGTGGACCAGTAACTCAGCCTCTACAGGTGGCGCAAACCCAACCCGGGCACAGAGACCCTAGAGGCTAAAGCAGTTGCAGTGCACCTGCTGGTCAACTGATAGATGAAGCAGAGGCTTTTGCCCAGTCATTGAGCTTCAGAAACGCCAGAGACGCAACCACTAACGGCATAATGCTAACCTCAGCATGGCGAACACAGTCCAAGCCAGCGCTTCTGATCACCACCAAAGGGCAGGTGGAAGGTGGTACCCCTGATACCAGGGATCCTTATGACAATGCTCCATCCAGCAGCTACTCCATTGATAAGCGCTGATTGTACAAACATATAGTTTATGCTGTGTTTTTAGAGCGTGTGAGGAAACCCACTCAGCCACAAAGAGCATAGTACAACCACATATGGCGTATGTAGTTTAGTATGTGTGGATAAACATATTAGACACGTTTATACTGTGCCAGCGATGAAGGCGCGCACATCATTGGGGCATGGGCGGAAACCAGCCACGTAGACTGCGTACACAACCGTGTAGGCATGATAGCATGCGAAAAAACAAATTGCACATGTTTATGCTGTGCATAGCGCTGAAAATGTGCACACCATTGGAGCGCGGGGGAAAAACCGGAGCACCAGGATGAAGCCCACGCAGACTGCATACACATACCATGTAGGTACTATAGTATGTGTGATAAACATTTTGAACATGTCTATGTGTGCATAGCGCCGAAGGCGCGCACACCGTTGGTGCATGGAAGGAAACCGGAGTACCCGGAGGAACCCCACGCAGACCCAGAGAATACAATACATAAATCTACTGTGAATGTATTTAGAGTTGTGTATAAACATAATGTGTATGTTTATACTGTGTATGGCACCAAAGGCGCGCATGTCATGTAGTGTGGGCGGAAACCGGAGGAAACCCACGCAGACTGCACACACATACCGTGTAGGTATGTTAGCATGTGAATAATCAAATCGCACAAGTTTAGGCTGTGCATAGCGCTGAAGCGCCCATACCATTGGAGTGTGGGAGGGAACCCGGAGTACCCGGATGAAACCCACCCAGACTGCATACACATACCGCGTAGGTATTATAAAATGCGTGATAAACATATGGAACATGTTTAAACTGTGCAGAGAGCCAAAGGCGCACATACCGTCAGAGCGTGGGAGGAAACCGGAACACCCAGGAAGAAACCCACGCAGACAGCACACAGATACCGTGTAGGAATGATAGCATGTGAATAAACATATTGCACATGTTTATGCTGTGCATTACCATTGGAGTGTGGGAGGAAACCGGAGTACCCGGAGGAAACCCACGCAGACAGCATACACATACTGTAGTTATTTATAGTATGTGCAATAAACATATTGAACAAGTTTATACTGTGCAGAGAGCCGAAGCGCACATACCGTGAGACGACACCGGAGCACCCGGAGGAAACCCACGCCGACCCAGAGAGTATAATACATACATATACTGTGAATGTATTTAGAGTCGTGTATGAACATATTGCGTATGTCTATATTGTGTATGGCACTGAAGACACAGCATTGGAACGTGGGAGGAAACCCACGCAGACACAAAGACCAATAACACATACATACACTGTGAATGTATCCAGTGTAGAGTTATAAGATAAGTTTAAATTATGGTGCCGACGCGTATAATTTTCTCTGTATCATTCCAACCTGCTTAAATGTGCTGCCGAAGCAGCATGCAGGTAAAGGGAAACCTCAGACTGTGGTCCTGTCAGAGCTCAGAGCGTTCCCCAGGAAATGGCGGGAAACCACAGGTGCAGAGACCCTGTTGTTGCCTCAGAGACATCACACAGAAAGCTCACAGGGACTTGTATCATCCATGCTGCTCTTGACGCAGCGTGTGAGGAAACAGTGAGGAAGCTGTGTAAAAGAAAAGCTTGAAAAGAACCAAAGGAGACAGCGTCCGCCTGAGGTACCTCAGCCACAGCATCCAGCTTGAGAGTGTCCCTCACAGCATCAATGAGTTCACTTACAAGCGCCCTGTAATTTACCGATTTAGAACTGGAGTCTTCCTCACAAGGAATGTCCTGTTCAAAAACCATTAAAATATTCAGAGCTAGGGTCCTGAGCAGCAGCAGCTAAGCCCATATCTGAATCAGAGCACTCCCCACGTGAAGATTGTGTGGGGAGAGGGCGCTTATAGCTCCCTTGCGCTCGCACACCGCTTCCATCCTGACAAGGAATGATTCCAGGACTGCCGACAACTGGTCCATGGGGACCGCAGGTGCTGGAGCACTGCCTGTTGCCTCTGACAAGAGTGGGGAAGCAGGTGAACCAAACTCCATATTTGCCACCCTCTGAGACCTTATGCACAATAAAGTGAATAAAAAGTCCACCCACTGGCTGGAGGGGAGGGGATACCCAGAGGACTCACCAACCCTTTAGGAGGACCGCTCAGCTCCGCTGTCTGCACCGCACTGCCAGCACGAGTGAAGCCTGAGGAGAGTGTGAGGAGATTTGTGCAGCAGCAGCAGCGATAGAGGCCAAAACTAAAGTGAAAGCGCACACGGCTTCAAGAAAATGGCCGGCGGCCGCGTGTAATTGCCCCATTGATCCGCGGCAAGATGGCCGCCGAGCGTAGTAAAGTACAGCCAGTGCGCCTAATGGCGTCCCCCAAACACACCACGTTTCCTCAGCACCAGCAGACAGTCATGAGCGCCCCCCCCCCGCCAGGCCAGAGTGACCCCCAGGCACCCCCACACAGCACAGCGCCAGATTAGGATGCAGAGAGCAGCATAACAGGGGGGAGACAGGGGGAAAAAAAACATACAGAGAAACACAGCCAGCATGTACTCACCTGTATTCAGGAGAGACTACTTACCCGTCCCAGAGGGACCCACTGGTGTTTCAGACAGACCTATCACAGAGTAGTACTGAGTAGCTGTCGGCCCGGTCCACCGCGAAAGATACAGCAGGTACTGTTCAATCTTGAGAGGACCGCGGAGCATAAAAGCCTACCGGCCACCCCTGGAGTCGTGGGGCATGTCGTGAACTGAGTCTCACGCGCACAAGGCGAGGAACAGCACGCTCGATGGTCGGACAGGGAAGACTACGAGGATACCTTGTACCCAACCTGTTGCCCAGCCGACAGTTGATTGAAAATCTCAAAAATAAAATAAAATTCTCAAAGGAATAAAAATCCTCCAGGAGACTGGCTCCTGAGAGAGCCACGTCTTCTTCTGCTAGGCAGAAAAAAAACGGAGGCTGCTAGCTGCAGGTAGGAGGGTTATGTCCGGAGAGACCGCCCCCTGGGCGGGGCTGTTCAGCTCTGTTTTTTTAGAATGTATGTTGTAACATCTAACATTCTGCCTAGATCTTCTCCTGCGAGCAGGGACATATACCCACGTGTTTCAGTATTAGAAGCTGCGTCAGTCCACGGACGGTAAGAGAAACATATTTTTAATTTGTAAGCAACAAGTGGTTAAACTGTCCTCATTTACAGACCGAAGTTCATCCCTTTGATCTAAAACAGGGGTCTCAAACTGGTGGCCCTCAAGCTGTTGCAGAACTACAATTCCCATGAGGCATTGCAAGGCTAAAAACAGTTACAAGCATGACTCCCATAGGCAGAGGCATGATGGGACTTGTAGTTCCGCAACAGCTGGAGGGCCGCAGGTTTGAGACCCCTGATCTAAAAGAACCAAATGATACAACGTTTCCTGTTATGTCAGCGCTGAGCAATGTTGTGATGAACTTTGCTGGCTGCCTTTTTTTGGCAACTCTGAGCAGAGAATGGCTCTGCACTTGTTACATGAATCGTGAAAATGCCAGATTAAGATCATGAGGGGGGGGTTGAATCGAGATCACGGTATTTTAACTAATAAAAGTGAGAAACAGGGAGTGATTGTTGATCACAATATCAGAGACAGTTGTATCACAACTCACAGTCCAGGAAATGGTAAATGCAGATAGTATGAGAGAGAGGGACAGGGAGGAGGAGGAAATAGGAGGATGAGAGAGTCACTCACTCCTCCCATCCACCCCCCCGATGAAAACCCTTCTAAAAAGGGGCGATAACTGGCTACATCATTCAGACCCAGGGGCAATGTAGATTCTAAATAGAATATCCAGCGTGTTTCCCACTGGATTAATAATCTGTTCCAATCACCACCTCTATTTTTTTGGATGAATCCGATCTAGCATCAAAAATTTATGTAAGGTTTTTTTTAATGTTAAGTTCAAGCTATATATTATATGGTATGTATAATTAAACCACTAAAAGTAGTGTTTCTCTTCACTGTCTCCATGTAATGCCACATGCCTTTTTCTATTATTAGAGTTATTATACAAACACAGCTCTCCTGGTTATTGCCCCTGAAGAAAGGCATTTTATAGTCAGAAACACGTTGGGCACTTTGGAGTGTAATAAGTATCTGTATATTGTGACAGCAGGAAGGTAAAGTCACCTGGTTGCATCCAGGGGGGTAGATATATTTCGCCCAGATTCAGGCTTTACGCCGACTTATACAACTAGGTGGAGAGTTGTATAAGCCCAGCGGAGTCTAGTGGGCTCATGGATGACTCATACCTCTAGGGAGAGTGTGGGGCGTCGTGCAGACAGGGAGTTGATGAGACCAGCTGAAGCTTGTCAGCTCATTTAGGCCTCTATAAGAACTCCCAGCTTCATTAGATGTTAGCTCATGCCTGGACCCAGACCTGTGTGGACTGTCTAGGGAGAGTGAACCCCTGTGCGGTGAGACAAAGCCTGTGTGGCTATTTGCTTGGACATTTAAAACCAGGGACTTAGGGACTAGGACAGCACTAGGCTGATCCCAGTTGTTAGTTAGGAAACCTGTATGTTTAGTCAGAGGTCAAGTTGACCAGGATTTATTTTTCTTTTGCTTTGCTGTGTTTTGTCACTGTAAATAGAAAATAAACCGCACCTTTTTGATTTTGAAAACCACAACCTCCGTTTGCTGGGCCTGTTTTTGTGTGGGGAGCCCATCTCGGGGGTCACACACACCCGCTGCCGAGCTAACCCCCTCACAGTTGGTGGAGAACCAGTGGCAGTTTTTTTTTAAGCCAGCATGGAGGAGATACTGAAGCAGCTGGCTCTAGCAAATGCCAATCAACAGCAGACAAATGCAGGTTTGCAAAAGAGCCTTGCAGCTCAACAACAGAACTTCGCAGCCCAGCAGCAAGCTCATCAACAGAGCCTTGCAGCCCAGCAGCAAGCTCATCAACAGAGCCTTGCAGCCCAGCAGCAGACAAACGTAACTTTGCAACAGAGTCTGGAGGCTCAGCAACAAGCCCAGCAGCAATCTGAGGCCCGCTTCATAGACCTGTTGCAGAAGCAAGAGCAGAGACTACAACAACAGATGGAAGCAGTAATGCAGCAACGTCCGCAGACCAGTGAGGAAAGCCGTCCCACTAATACCGTGTCCTTTGGGGTGAGTCGTTTATTGACAAAAATGACTGGAGAGGATGATCCAGAGGTATTTTTGACCACATTTGAAAGGACCGCTGAAAGAGAAAAAAGTGGCCTGAGGAGCAGTGGGCTGGACTGGTGGCTCCTCTGTTAACTGGTGAATCGCAGAAAGCTTACTATGACCTAGAGCCTAACCAAGCAAAAGACTATGTGATGCTAAAAGCTGAAATATTGGCAAGGCTGGGTGTCACCCAGGCTGTCCGGGCTCGGCGTGTGCATAACTGGACTTTCCAGCTTGGAAAACCCCCCAGGTCTCAAATGTATGATCTCATTCACCTGAGCAGAAAGTGGCTACAGCCAGAGACTTTGTCCGCACCAAAGATTGTGGAACGTGTTGTAATGGATCGGTTTTTGAGAGCTCTTCCTACTGCCATCCAAAAGTGGGTAAGCCATGGAGACCCAGAGACGGCCGATGGTCTTGTGGATCGTATGGAGAAATACTTGGCTACAGAGAACCTGACGGCCTCTTCCAGAGACACTCGGACTTTCCACCCTAAGACCAGACCATCCCCAGGGGCGGATAAGAGGATTCCAAGGGGTGAGGGTGGAGAGAGTGAGAGGGTGGGAGCTCTACCCCAAGTTTGGCGAGAACAGCCTGGGAAATCAGCGGCTCAAGAGGCCGCAAGAAGGATCGTTTGCTACCGCTGCCGGCAAGCGGGACATATTGCAGCCAATTGCCCGGTTGTGGAGGAACCCATGCAGTGTGACTTTCTGACGGGCAGACGTCAGTCGCTGTGTGCGACAGTCGCATGCACTGCCATTCGAGGAACTGAGAAACATTTATGCAAAATGTGTGTTAATGGTAGAAATGTTGTGGTATTGCTGGATTCAGGTAGCCTTGTGACCCTGATAAAGGCTGAGTTAGTTAAAACAGAGGTCTCTGGGAATAGCAAGGTAGCTGTTATTTGTGTGCATGGGGACACCCGAGAGTATCCAGTGACTACAGTGTGTTTCGAGACCCCCAAAGGTACCTTCTCTCATCCAGTGGGCTTAGTATCTCAGTTACCGCATGACGCCATTGTGGGAAGGGATTTTCCGAAGTTCTGGGAACTGTGGGATGATCCTGAGCCCCCCACTGGTGCCCCTATGTACCAGGAATGTGATAGCCAGAACTCCCCTGAGAGTGGTGAGGACTCTCCGGAATTTCCCTTATCAGTATTGGCAGGGGAGACTCAAGAAACTGGAGAGGAGCCCACCTCCTCAGACGAAAACCTACCGTCTGTGGAGTTTTCTGATCTTGAGGTTCACAGGGAAAACTTTGCCACAGAACAGTTGAAAGACCCCGCCCTAATAAAGGCACGGGAAAACGTAGTGAAAATAGATGGCGAGTTAGTGAACCCAGATAATACCTGCACTTACCCATACTTCAGCGTAGAGAAGGACCTACTGTATCGGGTGGCAAAAAGGGCAGAAGAAACCGTTGAGCAGCTTGTGGTGCCCAAACCGTACAGGAAGTTGGTGTTGGAGTTGGCCCATGGGCACATTCTTGGAGGTCATCTGGGGACAGAGAAAACCCGAGAGAGGGTATTACAGAGATTCTATTGGCCGGGGGTGATGAAGGACATAGAAAATTATTGTTCCTCCTGCCCTGTGTGTCAGAGGTCGGCCCCGATGCCACATTTCCGTAGCCCGCTGGTCCCTCTACCCATCATTGAGGTCCCGTTTGAGAGGATCGCCATGGATTTGGTAGGTCCTATAATCAAGTCCGCTAGGGGGCACCAGTACATATTAGTTATAATGGACTATGCCACCCGTTATCCAGAAGCGATCCCTCTCCGAAATACCTCGGCCAAAACCATAGCCAAAGAGCTATCTCTTGTGTTTAGCCGGGTGGGTATTTGTAAAGAACTGCTTACGGACCAAGGTACACCCTTTATGTCCCGGGTTATGAAGGAGCTGTGTAAATTGTTCAAAGTGACGCAATTACGTACATCTGTGTATCACCCCCAAACCGATGGGCTGGTTGAAAGATTCAACAAAACCCTAAAACAAATGTTGAAGAAAGTGGTGGATAGAGATGGAAAGGATTGGGACTGTCTACTTCCTTATCTGATGTTTGCTATTAGGGAGGTGCCCCAATCCTCTACGGGATTCTCCCCCTTTGAGTTACTGTATGGGAGACACCCAAGAGGGCTGTTGGATATTGCCAAGGAAACTTGGGAAAGTGAGAGTTCTCCCCACAGGAGTGTGATTGAGCATGTCGCCCTGATGCAAGACCGAATTGCACAGGTAATGCCCATCGTGAAGGAACATTTGGCCCAAGCGCAGTTAGCACAGCAGAGAGTGTACAACCGTGGAGCCAAGACCCGTACCTTTTCCCCGGGGGATAGGATACTGGTACTTGTCCCTACGGTTGAAAGTAAATTCCTTGCCAAATGGCAAGGCCCCTACGAGATAATGGAAAAAGTGAGCGAAGTGAATTACAAGGTCAGACAACCAGGAAGGCGAAAGCCCGAACAGATCTATCACGTTAATCTGTTGAAAGCCTGGAGGGATAGAGAGTCCCTAGTCGCAGACACTTGGTCACCAGCTCAAACTGGTTGCGTGATTCCTGAGGTTGGAATAGCAGCCACCTTGTCACAACCCCAACAACAGGAGGTTAAGGAGTTTGTGCTTCACAACAAGGAGGTATTCTCTGAGCTGCCGGGACAAACATCTGGGGTAGAGCATGACATTATTACCCCGCCCGGTGAAAGGGTGAAGTTAAAACCCTATCGGATCCCAGAGGCCCGACGGGAGGCAATACGGGAGGAAGTACAGAAAATGCTGAACTTAGGGGTGATAGAGGAGTCCCAAAGTGATTGGTCTAGTCCCATTGTGTTGGTGCCTAAACCGGATGGGAGCTGGCGATTTTGTAACGATTTTCGTCAGTTGAACAAAGTTACAAAATTTGACACCTACCCCATGCCACGTATAGATGAGTTGATCGACCGGCTGGGAACAGCCCGATACATGACGACTCTTGACCTCACAAAAGGGTATTGGCAAATCCCCCTGGCCAAGTCGGCCAAAGAGAAAACCGCATTTGTAACCCCAGACGGGGCGTTCCAATATAAAAGAATGCCGTTCGGGTTACAGAATGCGCCGGCCACATTCCAGTGGAAAATGGACCAGATGCTGAGGCCCCATCGGAAGTATGCTGCGGCTTACCTGGATGACGTAATTGTCCATAGCACAGATTGGGCCTCACATCTGCCAAAAGTGCAAGCAGTCCTGGACTCTGTTCGGGAAGCGGGGTTTACGGCTAACCCCAAGAAGTGTACCATTGGGCAGGAGGAGGCCAAATATCTTGGGTACACCATTGGGAGGGGAGTAATAAAACCCCAACTCAACAAAGTCGAGGCCATCCAGAGTTGGCCACGTCCCAACAGCAAGAAGCAGGTACGAGCCTTTCTGGGAATCGCTGGGTATTATCGGCGATTCATTCCCCACTTTGCTTCTAAGGCTGTGCCCCTAACCAACCTGACGAAGGGGAAAGGGTCGGTCATGATTAAATGGACCCCCGAGGCTGAGGCAGCATTCCAATTCTTGAAACAAGCCTTATGTAGCCAGCCAGTGTTGTACTCACCCGACTTCTCTAAAGACTTTGTCGTACAAAGTGATGCGTCAGATGTGGGGTTAGGAGCAGTATTGTCCCAGGTCTGGAACGGGTAAGAGCACCCAGTCATTTACCTCAGCAGGAAGTTGAAGTCCCATGAGGTAAATTACGCCACCGTTGAAAAGGAGTGTTTAGCGGTGAAGTGGGCTCTAGATTCCCTTCGGTACTACCTGCTAGGTAGGCACTTTGATATGGTTACGGATCACGCTCCGTTAAAGTGGATGGCTCAAAACAAGGAAACAAATAGAAGAGTGAATAGGTGGTTCCTGGCCCTCCAGGAATTCAACTTCACAGTAAAGCATCGCCCTGGCGTTCAAATGGGGAATGTGGATGCTTTGTCTCGAGTACATGAATGCCTGATTGCTGGTGTTCCAACCCCGAGGTTAAAACAAGAGGGGGGGGGGTATGTGACAGCAGGAAGGTAAAGTCACCTGGTTGCATCCAGGGGGGTAGATATATTTCGCCCAGATTCAGGCTTTACGCCGACTTATACAACTAGGTGGAGAGTTGTATAAGCCCAGCTGAGTCTAGTGGGCTCATGGATGACTCATACCTCTAGGGAGAGTGTGGGGCGTCGTGCAGACAGGGAGTTGATGAGACCAGCTGAAGCTTGTCAGCTCATTTAGGCCTCTATAAGAACTCCCAGCTTCATTAGATGTTAGCTCATGCCTGGACCCAGACCTGTGTGGACTGTCTAGGGAGAGTGAACCCCTGTGCGGTGAGACAAAGCCTGTGTGGCTATTTGCTTGGACATTTAAAACCAGGGACTTAGGGACTAGGACAGCACTAGGCTGATCCCAGTTGTTAGTTAGGAAACCTGTATGTTTAGTCAGAGGTCAAGTTGACCAGGATTTATTTTTCTTTTGCTTTGCTGTGTTTTGTCACTGTAAATAGAAAATAAACCGCACCTTTTTGATTTTGAAAACCACAACCTCCGTTTGCTGGGCCTGTTTTTGTGTGGGGAGCCCATCTCGGGGGTCACACACACCCGCTGCCGAGCTAACCCCCTCACAATATGCATTCTATACTCATTTTTGTCATCTACGCCATTTGTCTTTGCACAGACAAAAGTTTACTGTTATTGCTATGTCCTATATTTTCTCTGTATTAAAATGTATATATACACTTTTATATCTTTGGTGTGTTTGTTGCCTTTAAAATTCCGTTCCCAAGGGGGAATCTTCTTTTGTGCCAGTCAGCACAGTGTATATAGAAGAGATGGGATGTACACACACACAGTATCTCACAAAAGTGAGTACACCTATCACATTTTTGTAAATATTTTATTATCTTTTCATGTGACAACACTGAAGAAATAACACTTTGCTACAATGTAAAGTAGTGATGAGTGTACAGCTTGTATAACAGTGTACATTTGTTGTCCCCTCAAAATAACTCAACACACAGCCATTAATGTCTAAACCGCTGGCAACAAATATGAGTACACTCCTAAGTGAAAATGTCCAAATTGGGTCCAATTAGCCATTTTTCTTCAGTGTCATGTGACTCGTTCGTGTTACAAGGTCTCAGGTGTGAATAGTAAGCAGGTGTGTTAAATTTGGTGTTATCGCTCTCACTCTCTCATACTGGTCACTGGAAGTTCAACATGGCATTTCATGGCAAAGAACTCTCTGAGGATCTGAAGAAAAAAAAAAAGAATTGTTGCTCTACATAAAGATGGCCTAGGCTACAAGACTATTGCCAAGACCCTGGAACAGAGCTGCAGCATGGTGGCCAAAACCATACAGCGGTTTAACACGACAGGTTCCGCTCAAAACGGGCCTCGCCATGGTCGACCAAAGAAGTTGAGTGCACATGCTCAGCATCACATCCAGAGGTTGTCTTTGGGAAATAGACGTATGAGTGCTGTCAGCATTGCTGCAGAGGTTGAAGGGGTGGGGGGCCAGCCCGTCCGTGCTCAGGCCATACGCCGCACACTGCATAAAATTGGTCTGCATGGCTGTCGTCCCAGAAGAAAGCCTTTTCTAAAGATGATGCACAAGAAATCCCGCAAACAGTTTGCTGAAGACAAGCAGACTAAGGACATGGATTGCTGGAACCATGTCCTGTGGTCTGATGAGACCAAGATAAATGTATTTGGTTCACATGGTGTCAAGCGTGTGTCGCGGGAACCAGGTGAGGAGTAAAGACAAAAGGTGTCTTGCCTACAGTCAAGCATGGTGGTGGGAGTGTCATGGTCTGGGGCTGCATGAGTGCTGCCAGCACTGGGGAGCTACAGTTCATTGAGGGAACCATGAATGCCAACATGTACTGTGACAGAGCATGAGCCCCTCCCTTCAGAGACTGGGCCTCAGGGCAATCATTTTTCAAACGCCACTTTTTTGGAAAAAAATATGATTTTTTTGTACTCACTGTAAAATCCTTTTCTCTGACGTCCATGGACTGACGCAGCATCTTCAATCTTGACAAAGCAGTTATGTTCCTGCTCATAGGAGAAGACTAGGCAGAATGTTAGATGTTTTAACATACCGTATATGCCGGTGTATAAGGCGACCGGGCGTATAAGACGACCCCCTAATTTTACATTTTTTTAAAGATTTTTTTGCCTGTACTCACCGTATAAGACGACCCCCCCTTCCGAGGCTTCCGACGCTTCATATTTCTTCCTTCTGGAGCCATATTCTTCTTCATTCTTGCTGGAGCTGGAGCCAATCACGGCAAGCAATGTATTCTATTAATGAATACAAAGCCTGCTTGGATTGGCAGAGGCTGTAACATCATCAGCCCACACCTTTCTGACTCTCAAAGCCAATCCGAGTAGGCTACTGTATGTAGCCTGCTCGGATTGGCAGAAGTTGTTACTCCAATCCGAGCAGGCTCTGTATTCATTTGAATACATCGCTCACCGGGATTGGCTAAACGGTATATACTGTATGTATCCGAACCTACATACAGTATTACCGCACATCCAGCAGGCATCCGAGCAGCTGACCCAGCGTATAAGACGACCCTTGCTTTTTGGCCAGTTTTTTTAAGTGTAAAAGGTAGTCTTATACGCCAGCAAATACAGTACATTCATTTACCAGAGCTGAACAGCCCTGCCCAGGGGGCGGTCCCTCTGGACATAACCCTCCTACCCGCAGCCAGCAGCCTCAGTTCGTATTAAAGCAGTACAAACACAAAAAAGGAGGGGTGGGTGCTCTGTCAGTCCATGGACGTCAGAGAAAAGGATTTTAAGGCGAGTACAAAAAAAAAATCCCATTTTCTCTTACTGTCCATGGACTGACACAGCATCTTCAATCTTGACAAAGTGGGACATCCCAAAGCAGTGTCAAAGAAGGAGGGGTGGGTACAGTATTAAGGAAAAAACCAAACTTCACCCCAAACAAGCAGAGCTCCTCAACGGAGGAGGTGCAACGTTAAACCGCCGCCTGCAAAACCTTGCGGCCGAAGGAAGAATCAGAAGATGCAGCCACATCAACCTTATAGAACTTTGAAAAGGTATGTGCGGACGACCAGGTCGCCGCCTTGCACACTTGTGCAACAGACGCTTGATGTCGGAAAGCCCAGGAAGCACCAATTGCCCAGGTTGAATGCACCGTAGCCTGGAAAGGGAGGCGCCCGCCCCTTAAGGGCATAGGCCTGTATGACAGTCTGTCTGATCCACCTAAAAATGGTGGACTTCAAGAGACTGGCTCTGAAGAGAGCCACGTCCTCTCCTCTGCTAGGCAGAAAAAAACTGAGGCTGCAGGTAGGAGGGTTATGTCCGGAGGGACCGCCCCCTGTGCGGGGCTGTACAGCAGAGATATGCAATTAGCGGACCTCCAGCTGTTGCAAAACTACAAGTCCCATCATGCCTCTACCTCTGGGTGTCATGCTTGTGGCTGTCAGGGTCTTGCTATGCCTCATGGGACTTGTAGTTCTGCAACAGCTGGAGGTCCGCTAATTGCATATCCCTGCTGTACAGCTCTGGTAAATGAATGTATGTTAAAACCTCTAACATTCTGCCTAGTCTTCTCCTATGAGCAGGAACATAACCACTTTGCCAAGATTGAAGATGCTGTGTCAGTCCATGGACGGTAAGAGAAAAACGGTTTCAGGAATTAAAAAATAACAAAACAGTAAGAGCCCATTCACACAGGGGCGGCACGACTTGTGTCGCGACTGTGCTGGGCGATCTCAAGACGACTTCAAAGCAGACTTCCAAAATGACTTCTGTATTGAAGTCAATGGAAGTCGC